>CAMQGK010000171.1:8905000-9322500 GCA_947000775.1 Pterois miles | reverse complement strand
TGCTCGTTCATCACTGTGGTGCCACTCTCACTGCCTGGACGACAGGTGAGTTCACTTACCTGCGAATATTTTACTGTTCTGTTATGCAGTTATGTAACATTTCTGTTAACAAGCTCGTGTTCTTCGCAGTTTTCAGTGCAAACACCTGCTGCTGAATAACAGTGTGGCACACTGGTGATGAGTCCAATTAATAGACTCAAACTAGTTTGAGCACATTGAACATGAATCAATATTTGCTTGCAGTTGTGAGCTGCAGGGTCAGTGTGTGTGTGTGTGTGTGTGTGTGTGTGTGTGTGTGTTTTAGGATGAGCATGCTCAGGCTTTTATAACTATACATAGGGGCTGTTGTTGATACACTAAACAATAACTTTTGTTTCTCTTTACAGGATTGGTTTACAGCGTTTTCTGTTGCCCGCACAGCTGGAAACTTTGCCTGGGAATTTCTGCGTTCAAAAATTTCAGTCATTGTTTCTGGTCGTGTGTGTAATGTGCATCCAAAGAGACCAGAGAGCTGCCACAACGGAGGTTTGGATGGATGTTTTTATGTTTTGTTTGAGATCGACTGCAGTTTTCAGACTGACGTGCAAAATTGATTTTTACTTCTGAAAAATGTCTGTAAAGAAAGAAAGATGCCACTCAGAAACCCTGCCAAGCTCAGCTGTCTGGAGAGCCAAAAATCTGCATCATCATTGAAGAATGTGCCAATATCTGTTAAAGCTGTTTTGGAAATTACAAACTTTATGTCTAATCTTCCTTTTTAATACACCAGATATCTCATCTGAACAGCATTTTACTGTAAAATTTATCAGATACTAAAGGAGCGAAACATATCTTGTCTGATTTCGACACTTTCTAATTCAGTAGCAGCCACTTCTCAGGTTGTGGATGTGAAGTGTACTGTAGCTCTGAGTAGTGTGGTTGTGACATATCCCACTGAGGGCATGGCAGTGGTGTTACCACATGCAGACGAGGCATCAGTATGTCAGGTATGTTGGTGAACCAGATCCACTCAGCCGTTCTAAGATGATGATGGGTGTAACTCTGTACTTTCCTTGAGAGTGGCATGATTTATTAAAAACGCTGACAATAAAAGACTACCTGACACTATACACACAAGGAAATAATTGCACAATGAATACATTGAGGACATGATTGAGTCAAAGTTAAAGAGATGGATTAATTAGAGCTGCTGTTTGTTTTCTATAAAGTCCCATCAAAGGAGGCTGAATGCATACAGTACTTCAGAAATAAACATCAGAATCACATACCTATACAGTAGTTAGTACTGGAACAGTTTTCTTGTCTCAGTAGTCTTTTTAGTGTGAATTACAGGTGTTCATATTTGTATGCGCAAACAGCTGGAGGTCTACACATAGTCCGAACAGGTTTGGGTCCCCTTTCATTTGGTGCTGCTGAGATGCAGAGCATCAACGTTATAACAGGGGCGTGAGACATTATCTAACATTCATATAACCCTGGGTTTCCAAATGTAAACGTCCTTGTTACTTTTGCTGTGTGAATTTACTCCAGGCCAAAAGTTTTTGCGGGTTAGAGGCTGGAAGGAGAGAAGATAACATTTAAAATCTCTCTTTGGCTGCTGTGGACAGATTCTGTCTTTCATGGGAACCTGTACTACAGGACAGGTAAATGATGTGTCATCGGTGTGGTTAGGTGACATTCTGGAAATAAAAAGGTCAAGTGTGGTGTGTAAGAAACCTTAAGGTGTTTCTTGAGGGTTATTTGAGGCCTGTCGGTCTTTCTGGTTGAGCAGCATCGTGTTTTGGTGGTCTAACTGTGACTGAATGAACGAGCCGTATTCATAAACAGTGGAAATGCTGATACAGTTTATTACACTTTGAGATGCTATAGGGAAAGAGCAACTTGTTAATTAATTTTACTTAAAAAAATTCTGTTACAGCAAGTGCCAACACACACAATATGTGCTGATTCATGATTGGTAGATTGCATACAAGCCCTGGATTAAAGAAAATTAAAAAGCACTCGATGTTCGATGTAGACAACACTTGATGTCTGATGCACAACATCCACAAATACACAAAGACGCATCCCGATCAGATCAGTTGTGTACAGTTTTTTCATCTGTCCACATGGTGGTGCTCTCATCAAACAATAAATAAGGAGTCCCACCTCGGTGGGTGTGGCAGCTCTGCTGTATCCACTACAACTCCAAGCTTTTCCCCATTTAAGACTCTGAAAAAAACAGCATATGGCACAATTCTCATTCTGTCGACAGCAATTAATACATTATTATAATACCTGCATGTTTGTCCTATGCAATACAAACACCTCAAACTTTCTCTGAACAGGGAGGGAATCAGTTTATAATTTCAGCAACATTTATTACAATGTGAGCACCTGGAAGCAGCACTAAAATGTTCAAAGACTGAATCACTTTTAACCATTTCAGTAAACTCAAATGCTCGACTGTGCTCATTTTCCTTCTCATCCTCATTATTATGAACAGAAAATAATGGATCCTGGCGTAGTAAAAACACAAAATAGGTCCCTTTGTGCAGTAATATATATTTGAGCTGATTTCCCTCCATCCAGATGCACTTCTATTGTGGGAATGTTTGTCTTTTCTGCAGGCAGGAAGTGATGTCTGCCTCTGAGCTTGAGACAAAGAGAAGAGGCCTGGATGTTGCTTGGGGGGTGAATTAAGGGAACAATCAGAGGAAAGACCAACAAAATATTGTAGAAAAATAAAATATAAGGCTCCCTTTCTGAACAAAGACAACTAGTGGGACACAAGATGAAGGGAGTGCAGAGACAATTTTGTATTATCCAACATAATTTGGTAGCACAAGTAAAAAAAAAAAAAAAAAAAATTAAAAAAATGGATATTTACATTTAAATAAAACAAGCAAATATTCAATCGCACGACGTCTGTGCCGTAAGCACGAGCATGAATTCAGATTTTTGACACAGACAAGCAATGTACATGCATTTCATTTTGGTACTGGTTCTTTTATGGGCCAGTATTGGTTGGTGTAAAAATGACGAGCCGATATGAAGTAGTGGCAGATATATTGTACAGCAGGATATGAGCTAACGTATTTAGTTCATTCACAAAGAGAAAGAGAGAGAGAGATTATTGGTGTTTTGTGGCTTTAGCCCTTTCTGACAAGATCATTTAATATACTGTAAAGCTGAAATGCATGTACATAGTTGTACACTTTCAGTAAGCATGCACATAGAAACAGTGAGTCATACACAGAGTATCATCCGTCCACAATTTGAAGGGCGATGCCCCTCACAAGCAGAAGGCAGCCAATTAAATGTCCATGGATCATCACAAAGCTCCACCTCCTGCACTGGAACAAGGTGGGAAAACAAGTCAAAGCCAAAACTACCAGCATCTTGATAAAGGCTTATTTGTTTTGTGTTGTTTGAATACAGCAACAGAATCTCTCCAGAGTCGTAGCTGTGTGGCACATGGATAGTAGCTTCGTTGCGCAGCGCGGCAAGAGAACAGAACTGCAGCATGGGTGTAGAAAGCAGCTGCCATGTTGGTGTCTAAGACACTGTAGCAGCAGCCGTGTTGGACCAGACAGGCACGTCCCATGAAGAGTCATGAGAAATTTAGAGATTGCATGGTTATATCCAGCAGAGGCCTTGAGCCCTTGTGATGGATGGACATTGCATGATGACGACATGAGGTTTCAACAGCTGAGAATCAGGGGGAGTGGATGTCACGACTAAGGCTGCTGTTCTGGCTTGCCTTAATGTTGAGTCAGTTAAAAGAAATAATCACAATTTACAAATAAAAAAAAAAAAAAAAGGAAAAGATGACTGTGGTTCCAGCACTCACCGACCCACTTCCTCAACTCTGGGCTGACTTTAGAGGGTATTAAAACAAAAATAAAAATCCCATTGCCAACTCATTAGATTGTCCCAAGGCTTTTGGTCAACAGAGTGTGAATGGTTGAAAACAACATAAAATAAAAAAAGAGGATGGAGGAGGACTGACAGCATGTTGGTAGAGAGCCTGAGTCACCGCTTGTAATAGGCACCTGGAAAAGATGACAGAGACACAGAGATCCATCAGCAGTGTTTGTACTTTTCAGACCTCAGTTTGTCGTCTTCTTTCTTCTCTGGAGTTTATTTCTGCCATCTGGTTCCTTCTGATTGGACTAACTACTCTTCTAGTTGTGTGACACAAACACTGTTGATGCTCCAATGAAATACATCACTTCCCTGCAGATGCAGACTTTGAGCAGCAGCATCTCAGATTAGCTCCCCGTCTCTCAACTACCAAAGCAGCTGTGCCATCTGTCTTTTCTTACTGTGTGTTTAAAGCTGCAGTCGGTAACTTTTAAGTAAATATGATAAAAAAAAAAAAAAAAAGCTATGCCACTATATCCTGACAGTAGTGCGTGAGACAGGTAATCTGTGTCCTTCGGTGCTCCAAATGGCATCTGCAAGATTTCACCACGCCCGAAGGAAAACAATCAGAGCCCAGCTGTCTCTAACGCAGTTGTCAATCACTCACAAACTCCAATCAAATTGTGATTTGATCAGGGCTGATCAAATATGAATGAATAACTGTTTTCAACATGGCGGCCGGGTCACAAACATTCTCATTTTACAGCTTAACAGTACAGTAAAATACGTGTCTGAAAACATTGAGGTGAGAAATAGGCATTCAATTTTTAAATGTAAGTAACAGAATATGAATGCACATGAACGAACATCACTGCCTAGTTTGACCGTTTGAGACTCCTTGACTCTGATTGGTTGTTTTCCTTCGGTGTGATGAAATCTTACAGATGCCATTAGGAGCACCGGAGGACACAGAGGAACATGATTTCCAGATTACCTGTCTCATACACTACTGTCAGGATACAGTATAGTGACCGTTTTATAAAAATAACTTTTTAAATCATATTTGCTCAAGTTACCCACTGAAGCTTTAAAACAGCAAATATAAAAGAGTATGTTAACTGAATATGGACTGATCCTGTATGTGTTAACGTAGCAGTGAGACATTTACATATAGTGGCACTGCAACAATTGATTCAGTCATATTCAAAGCAAAAATGTCAAATATTTGCTGTTTTCAGCTTCTCAAATGTGAGGATTTGCTGCTTTTCATTGTCATATGTGATAGTCAAAGAAATATGTTTGGGTTTTGGACTGATGGTCGGACAAAACAAGCAATTTTGGGCTCACTTTCAGCTTTGGTAAACAGATTACTTATGAGTAGTACATAAAAGGAATGAGGATTTTCATTTTAACACCAGCATCCTAAATAATGCCATTATCTGAAAGCCACAACTCACTAATTGAGATAATATTATCACCTTATTTTAGAATGAATACATAATTAGAGGGGCGTATGAGCAGAGGAAATCTCTTTTAACTTTAGCAAATTAAACCAACACTTCATTTCCAGAACATATGCAGTCAGGACCAGCTGTACACAGTACCAAGAGAAACAAATCACATCAAGCTATAAAAAGTCCAAAATATTAAACATCTTATACGCTAAAAGAAAAATAGCAAGCAGTAATGTTTACAATTGCTAATTTGTATTTAAAAAACACCAGTGTTGTGCTTAAACACAGAAATACACATGGACGTGGTACCTTTGTAAGCAGCCTCAGGTCTGGTGGGAGCGCGAGGGGGAGCGTGGTGGTGGTCCGAGTAGCCGTAGCCAGAGTTCACATTCTCATAGTCATGTGCACGAGACTGCGGAGGCCTGAGACGGACACAGAAACACAGAAGGAAACAGAAACACAACATTATAGCTGAGCTTCTACTCGTGGACCAACTATAAGTATTTGGTTTTGAGGAGTGATGAGTCTGGTACCTGGCAGGCTTGTTGTTGTGGTGGTGGTGGTTCCTCTGCCTCTGGTATTCATACTCATCTCGTGTTCTGGGCCGGACTACTTCCTCCGAGCTCGGCTGAAAACCAACAGAAATGATTATGGTTCTAGCATCCAGGGCTCTAAACGAACTTTTCTCACCATCCTCCCAGAAATGAATGTGGACCGTCCCAAATAGAAAAAAAAAAATGTTTTTCTACATTATCATCATTATTTAATCTTTCAAAATAGCCTTTAACATTAATCACACATTAAAAGTGTTTTATTTTTGTTCATACGTTAAAAATGTATCCCAAACTTTATTTTAAAAAGTCATTTAATGCTATTTTTTATTTATAATTTGCATTATTGTTTTGATGGGCTGCACGGTGGTGCAGTGGTTAGCGCTGACGCCTTATAGCAAGAGGGTCGCAGGTTCCCTGTGTGTGGGTTTTCTCCGGGTTCTCCAACTTCCCCCCACAGTCCAAAGATATGCAGGTTAACTGATGACTCTAAATTGCCCATAGGTGTGAATGTGAGCGTGAATGGTTGTCTGTCTCTATGTTGTTTGTCTCTATGTGCCCTGCAATGGACTGGCGAGCTGTCCAGGGTGAACCCCGCCTTCGCCCAATGCCAGCTGGGATCGGCTCCAGCCCCCCAACGACCCCTAACGGGATAAGTGGCAGCAGATGAATGGTTGGATGTTTGTTTTGATTTTGATGTAAGTTAAATTTTAATATTTTCAATGTGAAAAACGAAGCACTTGGTCAAAGAAAAGATTTTGCTTATGGGCCCCCAGAAAGTTAGAGCTGGTCCTGCTGCTAGCTGTATGTCTTAAAGTTGGAGGAGCTGCTGGACAAGATGTCCTGTCATGGGGAGAGAAGCAGCATGTTGGTGCAGACAAAATGTGACAGAGATCTCATTGCAGCCTCGTTACCCAGAGGGGATGCAGAGGAGTAAGTAGAAAGTAAAGAAGTGGTTAACATTAGTAACATGATTTGAGCTGCGGCAGAGTTTTGACTCCTCGTTAATGAAACATTATCTTCAGCTCACTCACTGCAGATACAAATGTCAGCAGCTGACCGATTAGCGAGTGTTAACTGTAATGTTACTGTTGATGCCGCGCTATTGTGAGGCCGGTGGTACTGTATGTTGTATGTATGTGCAGTGTGTATGTTTACATGCGGGACGGATTGGGCACCGACAGTATGTGTGTGTGGATGTTGTCATGGAGGATTAATAATGACAGTGTGCTACACAGAACACACAATCATTTTCATCACTGTCCATTCTAACGTAACAGGTATTTTTCTTTCAGCTCTCGTCTCAAATTCATCCCGAAACTAATTTTCATTCTCTCCGATCATATTTTTTTCAGCTCTAGGACGGCAGGACGCCCTTAAACTCACATCCTGCAAGTACCACAGTGGAAATACACTTTTATATAAAATATTTCATCCCAAAACCACGTTTAAAAATGACTATGGTTAGAGTAAATTACCCGGTAGTCCCCCTCTGGTCTCCTCCTTTCCATTGCCAACCTCTCCCTCTCTCGCTCCTTCTCTTTCTCTCGTTCCCTCTCGTTCTCCCGCTCTCGGTTCTTCCTGTACTCCTTCTTCTCTTGTTCCATCATCAGTCGGGCGATTTCCTGCCAGAGGGAGACATCACACACATCCACATCTGAACTTAACACAACCTCCACGTCCTACATGAGTCGAAGTGTGGGCGACACGTCGACTGTGTTTCATGTCACCACATATAGTATTTGTATTATAAATATTGTATACTAAATATTAGAGATATATATATATATATGAGATCTGTATTTTGAAAACATGCTGTTCACAGCCACATATGTATTTAAAAGAGCATTAATAACTACAGCATAACACCACTTGTACAGTTGATTATGGTTTCTTACATAATCGTGGGCCAGAAAGAGAGTGGTTTAGACATGGCATTACATGTTAGGGTTATATGATAATAACACTGATTCAATTGGCTCAGCTCAGGAAATGAAAGGATATATTACAATAAAAAGAGGACAGACAGCTTAAGACAAGTTTCCAGACTTCATACCCACTCACCTCATCCTGTGCCACTTGGGCTGCACGCACATGCATCTTGCTGGCCTGAAACCAGAGAACAATCTAAAAGTCATATTTTCCTCCGGGTGGAACACATTGTTCCAACGTTATATAACGTAGGAAATGACTGAGGCATTTTGCTGTTTTTTTCAGGCTTCAAGTCATTTACAGAATAACTTAGTTTATCGCTTTATCACATTGTGCCATTCCAGTGCTTCTTTCAGAGACACTTCATTTTACAGGTCTGCAAATTTCATGGTAATTAGGTGATAATTAGCACATAAGCTATTTGAAATGTCTTTGGAAATTACTGCCAAATTACCCCAGTATTTACCTAAAATGTATCAAAAATGACTTCATTATAAACATTATTTAATAATTGAATAATAGTGATGAAATGGCATATAATGGTTAAAATAGGGCCTTTGGGCTTGAGAAGCAGCTGTGTGCTGCTCGTCATCTGAGGGTGAAAACCAAAACTACTAGAAGACACTTCAGATCAGAGACAGATGTCACCACTGTGACTTATTGTCTACACAAATGTAACCTGGTAGCTAATGTAATGATTCAGTTTTTAAAGAAATTTCAAAGACGTTATTTGCTAATTATTATCTATTTCTCAGCAGACATGGAAAAAAAAGCAGATCAATTAAATTTGTATTATTATCCTGGAAATGAGTTCAATAAAATTGCCAGCTATTGGGAAATAGTTTGATAAATTTTGAGGTAAATATTGGGGTAATTTGGCAGTAACCTCAAATTCAAACAGGTTACCTGTTGATTATCACCTAATTACCATTGAATTTGTTGACCTGTAAAATGAAGTGTTACCCTTCTTTCATAGAGTATTTGCTCCAGATATTGAAGCTGTTGCAATGTTTCTTTAACCCATTTGTGCCTGTGACAAATTTAAATTTCCTTTGGTGAAAATGGCCACTGGGTTTGCCTTAGCAAACATCTGATGAAATTTTCAAAATCATCCAAACTGTTTGGTTGAAAAGTGAGTTTTTCTTATCATACTATATTTGGTCCTTGGGCTCATGGTACTATGTGCTTTGTTTTTCAAAATGGTACAAAATGAGAATAAGCAGTAAAGCGTAGCGATTTTTTTATCGTTTTCAGTTCACACATGCTTCTATTAACATATTCCCTATAAATAAAGGTTCAGTGTTCAGTATTCAGGGAATCAGTCTGTTTGCTTCTATTAAACATCAGGACTTTTTTGGGTAAACTACTGACTCTCAAACACATATAGGAATCCCCCCGTCTGCATCATGTGGGTCTGGAGATGCGGATTTGTGACGGGTGTGTTTGTTCAAAGGGTCTTGCAGCTGAACAGGATATGTAAAGCAAAGATATGCAGACATTTTAAAAAATCACATTTAATAAACAATGTTAGCATTTTACAAAATCCTATTTTTTTTTTTTTCAAAAATCCTGATTTTGACCATTGATAAGTGTGATTTTCCTCATGAGCTAAAAAAAATTCAAAGCACTACAGTTAGATATTTGCCCAAAGTATGTCTGTAACGAATGTAGTGGTCCAGTAGTGTGAAAAACAGATCTAGCACTAGTTACACTGAGCCTACTGTTTGGATATCATACTTATTATTAGCTTACTGTCTGTCTTTTCATATCAGATTTATTATCAGCTCAGTATCTGACTTTCTATGTGACAAGACTTCACATTCAAGCATTATCCAGAAGCTGGGTGCTGATCTTTGTAGCCTTCAGTAATAACAGCTTTAAGTATTTGATGTTGGTACAGTATTTCAGCATTAATGTCTACACTTATAAAATGCACCAGGGACGCAACAAACAATTATTTTCATTGTCAATTTATCTGTTGATTATTTGATTTGTTTAGTCTGTAAAATGTCAGAAAAGGGTTAAAACTCTTGATCAGCGTTTCCTAAACCCCAAGGTGACATCCTGAAATGTCTTGTTTTGTCCACAACTAAAAAATATTCAGTTTACAGTCATAGAGGAGTAAAGAAACCAGAAAATATTCACAATTAAGAAGCAAGAATCAGAAAATTTAGTTTGATTAATCACTGCAGCTTGAAAATGCAAGGTACAAAATGTTGTGATCTTTCAGCAGAATGCAGCAGCTTTCTGCAGGGAAAGTTGTTACATGTATAAAACGGATGTACATATGCAAGATATCTTCAACATATTATCCAGTTTCTGTGCTTTTTAGGTTGCTGTAATCTCATAAAATTGTTCACCTTTTTTTATGCACAAATAAACTAAATCAAATACTTTCCCTGTTTGCTTTCTCACCTTGATTTCCTCCTCTTGCAGCCTCCTGGCCACCTCCATGTCCTTAAGCTCCTGCTCGCGGATATCAAGCTTCGTCAACCCCCTGGTGGCCTCGCTCACTCCATACTCAGTTTCTGCAATCACCGCTCCGCTCCCTCGATGCACAATACGACCTGCGGATGTTGGAGCATTATAGTATTAACAACAGATTAAGCCTGCAACTACTTTCATTAAAAAAAAATTGGGACAAAAAATGAAGAGAGCCCAGGGCTATGTCTTCAAATTTCTTGTTTTGTCTGATTTTTTTGAGCATTTTCTTGATAAATGAGAGAATTAATGATTGAAATGATCAAATAACTTTCTGACTGATCATGTCATCATTTCAGCACAACATTTCATAGGATTAAAGCTATAAGGCACCTAAAAGGGCTGCAGTGCATCTCTACTGGTGTTTGTCACTGTTTTTAAACAGACAACACAACCAGCTCACCAGCCCTGAAACCCTTTTAGATTCCCCTACAAAATCACATCACACATTTCAGTCTTAGCAGCAGTGTCATCGTCCCCTTGCAACAACCCAGCAGACAATAGACGAATGAGCGAACCCCACAGCACAACAGCAACTAGTTCAATTACCAAAAACCATCAAAATCTGAATCATATCAGTCCTCAGAAATGACTGTGGGATCATTATCGTCCTCATGAGAACACAGGAAATTAGTGTCTTCATTAGTGATTGCAATGTTAGATCAACCCACCACCTGAGCGACTCCAGCACACCACACAAAACCCCCACAGAGCCCAGAGGGGGGCTCAGGGCGGTACCTGTCTCTCCGTTGGTCTGGGACTGACTGTGTTCCCTGCTGGGAGCCCCTCCCCGCTCTTCCAGCTCGTCAAACACGTCTTCGGGGCCGGAATGGGCGCGCTGCCGGCCCCTGGCCCTCCTCTCCCTCTCGCCATCATCCCCTTCCTCCTCCCAAGAGGTCCTGCCCTCCCTGGGCGAGTCCCTGCTGTGCCCCCGATCCTCGTCAAGCACTCTCTCCATGCTCCTGGTCCTTGCTCGTTGTCTGTCCTTGTCTTTCTGTCTCTGCCTGTCTCTCTCTCTCTGACTGTCCCCACTCAATACTCTTTCTCTGGAGCTTTCCCTGTCTCGTCCCCCTGCTCTCCCCCCTCTAGGATCCTGCTCCCTGTCTCTCCTCTGATGCTCTCTTCCCATGTGTCTCTCCCATTCCAGGTCTCTGCCCCTGTCTTGGTCATGATGCCTGTCCCTTTTTCTGTCCCAGGCCTTGTCTCTCTCTACGGGGCTCTGTGGTGGAGGTGGTCTGGCTGGTCTCTCCTTCCTCCTCACCACTCTCTCTGTGTCCTCCCCCCATGGGACCCTGGCTCTGCCAGTCTCTGCGGGCTCATAATCTGGGTACCTGTCCCCATGCTTGCCTCTATGAGGCAGCAGGTGCTCTGGGTATGGATCAGCATGCCTGCTTCGCCCTCCCTCTGCCACTAGGTGGTGCTCAGGATATCTGGAGTGGCTGTGGGGTGCTGCTGGGTCCTGCCTTGGGTACCTGCTCCTTTTGGGCTCTGTTGAGCTGTAATCTGGAGAGGAATCACGATGTGTGTGTGCATCATATCGGCCTGGGGAACTGGATTTGTGACGGGTGGGTTTGTCCAAGTCAAGGGGTCGTCTTGCAGCTGAACCAGGTACAGAAAAGAGGGAGCGAGGGCGGGAGGAGGGCGGCGTGGACAGAATGATGATGGTTGATGAGAACATGGAAACGTGACAAAAAACAACACAGACAGGAATGATATAAGCTAAGATGGTTAGTAAGCACTGAGTTAGACACAGCACCTGTGAGGACAGTGATGATCACAAGACAGAGTACATGCTATAGATGTAAAGAGTGTGGGAATTAGCTACACCCAAAATGTCCAGAGACGTGGTTACTACCCTGGGATTATTTAAACAGTGGAAAAAAGTGTTTGGAGCCAAAATAAAGACGGTAATATTAATGTAGAATTGTCCTTAAGAATGGAAAAGCTCAAGCACTTCAGACTTTTGATGTGACATAGTGAACAAACAATGTGACACCCTTGAATACTGTGTTGATGGACACAGACTAAAACTCATAAATACTAGCAGCACTCATGTCAACTAGGAGTGTGAGAAACTATCAATACACGAGGATTACAATATCATAAAGTATTGATTATCAATTAACCTTTTAAAAATCAAATGGCAGGACCTGGCCGCTATTTGATCTTTCAGAGGTTGTAGAGTGAAACTGCTGGTTCATATGAAACTATAAGTGAATGAAAATGGGTTCTATGGGTATCCACGAGTCTCCCGTTTACAGACATGGCCAATTTATGAAAATCACATGCAGTTTTGAGCAAAAGCCATGCAGTATTTTGCATGCAGTATAAATGATGTATTTCTGGTGTGTCCTCTGTACAGTGACAGTTTTCCTAAAATTAAATAATAATTAAAAAAAAACACAACATCACAATATATTGAATCGTTACCCCAGTATAATGATACATATCGTATCGCCAGGTTCTTGCCAATACACAGCTTTACAAACAAATGTTATGTTATTACCAGTGCAGTAATTCAAGTGTTCTGAGATACAGCTAGACTTCTGCACCTCCTGATGGCTCTTTAGGCTCAAAAAAGGCTTTAAAAATCTAGCCCATAATGGGAGACACTGACCAATCACAGGTCATTTCAGAGAGAGGGAGAGTGTTCCTATTGGCTTTTCATTCAACGGCAGCTGCTGACTCCAATCCAAAGGTAAAACCAGGCAGCACTGATCAAATATGAATCAATATTCTGTTACTCTAATTCTTATTTCTCTCCTCAAATACCTTAAGAAACATCTTGGAGTTGCTGTTTAGCTGTTAAAAGAGAAAGCTTGCTGGTGGGCGGTGCTTGGCATTTCCTCCTGATCTCAACATGGCTGCCGGGTGACAAACTTTCTCTTTCCCTAGTTTGACAGTTTGATCGGAGTTGGCGAGTGACTGACAGCCGGCTGAGAGACAGAAAGGTTCCAGCTCGACTAAGATTGGTTGTTTTCCTCCGGTCTGTGAAATCATGCAGATGCCATTAGGGGCACCAGAGGACACAGAGGCATATGTTTTTTTTTTTTTTTTTTTTTTTTTTTTCAGATTACCTGTCTCATGCACTTCTTTCAAGATATAGTGAACATTTTATAAAAACAACTTTATTTAATCATATTGGCTCCATTTCTACCTACTGCAGCTTTAAAGAGGGAAAAAAAACCTGAGTTTGAGAACAACACCATCCTGCTGGGAGTTGGCCTGTGACTGACAAAAGTTTGAATGAAAACAAATGAGTAGAAAAACACACAGCAGAGGCCAGTACTCAGTCAGCACAATGGAATTCAAGTTATCTAACTGGCTGCTCGACATCTAATCGATGGCAGGACTTTGTTGACGTTCAAACTTTTGAAAAAGGCACGTGAAAAGTCTTCCTGACTAGTACCTGCTCAGAGTGACTGGACTACTTTAAGTGTTTGCTCTCTTCTGTCTCACTGCACTCTCTCTTCCTCCCAATGTATTTTCCAGTTGTGTATCAGTCAAGCGGAGACAGGTTCTGCTGCCACGCTGGTTTGTAATCCACTGGATTAAGACAAACACAGATAGAAGCCCCTCACTTCCTGAGAGGAGCAGCCAATTACCAATTGGATGAAAAGCAACAAGATTTCACAGAAGCGTGAATGTGTGTACATGTGCATGAGGAGGGCATAAAAATGAAATACATACAAACATAAGATGGTGAAATTGCTCAGTCTGAAATCTTAACACCTTTAACACAGTGACAATCTCATAACCTGCATAAAATGTATGTGGTTAGTCATCACGATGTCAGGCCAGCGTTAGATGCAGGGCAAACAAAGGAGCTGAATCTTTGTTCTACTGTGTGTACGTTCACACTGCTACGAGACATTATAGGTGACTGGTTATGTAACTTGCAAGGAAATACTGCAAACATCGTGAACCTGGCAACAGTACAAATATTCTAGAATAAATAAAGCGGGGCAGAGTGGCACAGTCAGCAAGGACGTACTGTGGCTTCATCCTGACCACCTGCCATCTTTAGAGAGAGGTAAAGCAGCTGGACAGCTGGTGATCTATACACACAGCAGGACAGGTAGACTGACAGCTGAGGACATTTGCTCAGTCCTTTTTATCTAACAAGAAAGCGAAGAATCTGTGTGCGTGTGTGTGTCCTTTGCATATGTCAAGGATCGTTGATCTGATCTCCTTCACACTTGGCGGGTGTATTGCTGGGGTCCCAAGGACATGCGGTGTTGAAGTTGGTGCAATTCGGGTGCGCAAAAAGTTCAATATTAATGGCCTGAGAATAAATAAGCGATATCACTCTGTGCAGCAGCAGGGCGGGACTTCAGGGCTCTACAGACTGCAGTTCACTTTGCTGCTGGATGCTGGATATACCAATGCTTCAACCGAAATCCTCTTTACTTTCCTGGAGTCAACGGGTGACGAGCAGTTTGAGAGCACCGTTACCAACACTTCCAGGGGCCAAGCCACCGGCCTGCTGCGTTCCTAATGGCCATGTGTCCAACAATGCTGCAAGCAGCAATAATGGGAGCAAAGATGAAGGTGTTAAAGTGTAAAAACAGACACTGTACTCTCTAAACCACGCCTCCATAGCAGCTACTCTGTGTTGACAACTGTCCGCCTCCCTCTGTCCTGTTTTGCATATTTAAATTACACACATCCTGAAAGTCTAAGGAGTGGAAAAACCTAAAATTCCTCCTGTGACCAAACAATAACTACCCTAAGGGTCAACACAACAGCACACTGCTGGGAACAGAAAAAACAATGCAGGGAAAGTGAAGACTGGTATCATATGAAAGTAGAAAACCAAATGAATCTACTGGTACCAACCATGTCGTACTAGCTTGTCGTGGAGGAGGCTAAAGTACACTCCAAACTTAATGCTAAATTTTGGAGAGGAAAAACTGGCATGGCCATTCTCAGAGGGGTCCCTTGACCTCTGACCTCCAGATCTGTGAATGAAAATGGGTTCTATCACACACAGTTTGGGGCAAGTCATAGTCAAGTCAGCACACTGACAGCTGATTTTGCCTGTTGGCCCTCAGTATACCATGCATTAACAATGGACAACCATGTGATTAAATATTTTAATCAATCAACTGAGAGCCCTTGTTATCAAGTTATCTAAAAAAATGTTTCCTTCTCTGCCCATCATCTAGGAATGATAGGAGTGTGGTCATGTTTGCTAAATACCAACACAATCCAAATACAACAGGGCCAAGTGTTCAGGCTGGAAAAATGGGAGTCAATCTGCCAGACTGGAATCTGCAGACTAACAAAGCTGTGGAGAAAAGAGCTGAGCTTTAATGAGTCTGAAGGTTATAACAGTGTGAATATATTCTTCCCTACTACACTTGAAGTCACACTATGGCTCAAGAAATATAACTGCATTCAGACTTAGCCACACTACTGACAGACTAATAGCCCTTTACTCTTTACTATATAAGACCTGCACTGAACCCTGGTCTTGAGCTGAATCGCCTGCACAGGTTACTCGACAAAAGGCAACAATTTATAAAGAAGTCAAAGCAAAGAGGAAGATTAAAATAAACTACTGTTTCTCTTTCAGTAGAAGACAAACAGACCTCCAGCTGGATGAATCATGCATTTGGGTGATAAGATAAGATAAGATAAGATATTCCTTTATTAGTCCCACAGTGGAGAAATTCACATGTGTGAATGTGTGAATTGTGTGCATGAAAAACCTTGAAACAGATTCCAATATGCGACAATGAGATGCTCACCAATATGTTAAAGAATCGCAATAAACACAGATTTTTGGGTATGTGACATCAGTTGGTAAAGATTTTCTTAATGTATTCATTACCCACCACCTGGATATTAATTTAATATCAGAGGTAAAACCTGCTATCAAAGCTGTATCTTAAAACTGGAACAGTTAAACCCATTTATAGCGATGTTTGCTCCTGAGTCGGGGTAAAATGACAAATTACTTCTCTGTAAGAACATGTAAGCCTCCCTTCAAGGTTAATTATGTGCTTATAAATGCTTTCCAAAGTCTTTGCCTCGAGTCAGAGACCACTGCAGCTCTGTGCAGCATCAAAAGCACACCCAGTCCACAGAGGAGGTATATCTTCTTTCATATCCTTACAGAGAGGAGATACGCAGACATACACATGAACATGAGCCAGTGGTGCTCTCCCTACCTCCGTGATCCTCAAAGTACTCCTCCTCAAAGTTTGCTTCCAGCTGCTTCTGTCTCCTCCTCTCCTCTTTCATCTCCTTCTCCTGCAGCTTACGAGCTATGGCCTACAAACAAACGAGGCCAGAGTAAACATGTCATCCCACGTGAAAAGGAAAAAGCCGATCTGTAACAAATATGTCACACTGTTTTGGGTTGTAGTTCTTTCTCTTTTGCCAGCGTAGCTCCAAACATCAGATTACAGTCGTAGTGAAATGCACCGTTCCCTGATGCTTGTGCCATACTCAAATATGGCAAATACGCTGCTTTATGCAAATGTATGCATATGTTTATTATTGGAAATCAATTAACAGAAAACAATGACAATTATTATCCAGAAACCCTCACAGATACTGCATTAAGGATAAAAAACATGCTCAAATCACAACAAATCATATAACATGGCAAACTGAAGCCCAACAAGCAACAACAGCTGTCAGTGTGTCAGTGTGCTGACTTGACTATGACTTGCCCCAAACACATTTATACTGCATGCAAAATACTGCATGGCTTTTGCTCAAAACTGCATGTGATTATCATAAAGTGGGCATGTCTGTAAAGGGGAGACTGGTAGGTACCCATAGAACCCATTTACATTCACATATCTCTAGGTCAAGGGACCCCTTTGAAAATGGCCATGCCAGTTTTTCCTCGCCAAAATTTAGCACAACTTTGGTGCGATACTTAACCTCCTTCAAGTCATGCTAGTATGACATGATTTGCAAGTTGTGTTAATGCCTTAAAGAAATTAGTGGTGTAGACAAATTTGTGTTAACACATTTAACTGTGACAGCCCTAGGAGAAACATTTACGAAAACATTCAGATACTGTAGCATCAGAATAAACATAAATCTCTAAATTTTATATGGTGCATAATCATTGTCATTACATCTTAAAGAAGAAACACAGGTCAGATCACTAAGGAGGTCATTCAATACAAAGGGGAGGCACAAAAAGGTGATGATTTACGTGAAATGACCAAACCAGTACAGCACACCGATACCAGAAATGAAGCCATTGACGGTTGGATGGAACCAACATTGTGCTTGAACGAGCCGAGATATATGTGTGTGTGTGTGTGTGTGTGTGTGTGTGTGTGTGTGTGTGTGTGTGTGTGTGTGTGTGTGTGTGTGTGTGTGTGTGTGTGTGTGTGTGTGTGTGTGTGCTTCTTACCGCATCCTTCTCTTCCTGCTGTCGCTGTTGTTCTGCCTGTCGGACCAGTTGATCCTGAATCTCCTGGGCGATCTCATTGTCTTGGCGCTCGCTGAAGTTCCCAGAGGTTCATGTGCATGTGGGGAAGAGTTTGGAGAGCATTAAAACATATATTGTATTTGACTGTTAACAGCTTCAAGATTGTGACAATATCTTACTGACAATATTTTATCAGTAATTTTTTGTAATTGTACAAGTAAGGATGTGGACACTGATGCTGACAATGGCCAAGATGTTACCACGAACAGTACTTTTTATACACATGCATGTCATGTAAAATAAAAATGCCTCAAATATGTATTTTGTAATTCTATATCTCTCCCATACTTATTGATTTAGTACTTCAATGTCTCCCTTTTTGACTACTTTCTGATGATGCTTCAGTTGGCATACCTCTGACCCACAACACTGTTTTATGTAGGGCTGTCCTCAACCAAAGAAATTCGTAGTTGACTAACAATCGAGTGAGTTTGACGACTAATCGATTAGTTGATTTAATCGACAGATCTGTGAAACTGAGTTTCTCCACAAAGAATCACACAAAAACACCACTATAAAGTCTTGTGTTTACCAGAGATGAGCTCTTAAATTTCTTGGAAATAACTCATTCAGCATGATAAAAGCATAAAAACAACTAACAGACTGAAGAAATCTTACGCTTGGGCCAGACCAGCCACGTGAACGGCACGTGACAGCGAGGTGATTCACATGTCTGTTGTTCACACCAGCTGTGTGTCAGCTGTGTTTCTGCAGCTAGTCTTTCTGCATAAGTTTGACTTTCATAATGGCCATTTCATTTCATTAGAAATGTCATTTATATTTATTTTAGACAGAGAAAGGTCAAGAAACGTGTGGTTATTTGTAAATAACAGAAATAACCCACAATTAAAATCCTGTACTATATTCATTCAGGGAGGTGTCTAAGTCACCGCATGTTCTACACTGCTCTGCACATATTTCAGAATTAAAGTCTTGTGTTAACAAATGAAGGAGTTCTGTCCACAGGGAAAAAAAAAACACTTGAGGGGTTTTATTCTGAAATGAAAGCAGATGTAGTAATGTTCCTGATATGATGTCAGTATACAGTCAGAAGATCACTTCTGTTGCTGCTGTGAACCACGCATGGCTTGCATCAAAAATAGGTGAACAATATTATGTGGGCGGTGTGGCTGCAAAAAAACAACAACAGGTAAAGCAGCCACCATGTGCTCCTTGTGCGGCTGGTCTGGCCCAGGCTTTAGTCGACTAAGACCAAAACGACCAATTAGTCAACTAATCGACTAAGACGGTAAAATACATTTTACCCTACCTTACCATGAGCTTAAAGTTCACTGTAGTCTTGATGTACAAGATCAGTTTGCATTAATATAGCAGACCAAGACTGGGAAGAATTAACCACTTTATCGCAGCTGAACTTCAAAAATGAATACATAAATTCACAATGTATTACATACAAATATAGACAGTGAATCAAGAGCTGCATGACAGTTTAAAAAAATCAAGTTGTAACAGAGAAACACAGAGAAGTGAACGCAGCACATGAAGTTATCTAACATGTTGTGAGAGGTAACGTTAGGAGCAGGAATACATTCGCCTGCTGCTCTGTTGATCTCAACAGCTCGCTTTGGCTCACTCACAACTTTAAACGACGTGATTTTGACAACACCATCTGCCTGGAGGGCTGGTATGCAAAGAGCCTTATTCTGTTTGTGTGTGTGTAGACATACACAAGTGTAATGCTTTACCTAAAAGGAACAGTAACAGCTTAACAAGCTTGCACTGTACCTGTATTTGACCTGAGCAGCCGACAGCTCAGGAGGACTTAAGCGGGCAAACCTTCATTGGTCCGTAAGAAACAAGTGATGTCACATTCTTATGTGTGAGTGTGTGTTGTCAAAAGTCTGTGAGTGGGTGTATATGAAGTGGCATTGGCAAGTGCGGGGTGGATGGCAGTGTGAGCTCCCAGCACAACAAGCAGCACTGGCCTGCCTGCATTGATGGTGGAGCATCTGGCCCCTCCCCAGGGGGCGCGCCCACTACTATATGTCTGTGTGTGTTTATGAAACAGTCACAAAGCTGTGAGTCAGCAATATTATTTCAATAAAAACTGCAGAGCAGAGAAGGCAACATTTTGGCCTGGACTGAAGCAGAGGCAGCAGAACACTTCTCCACGTTTAGGAGATGTCAGCCAACTTTGTGTGGAAGCTGCATAGTTCAACCAGCTCAACCATACTGCTCGGAAAATATAATTACACTTCAGGGTTATGAGGATACCACACAGAGACCACAAGAAATGTGAATGATCTGCTTGTGTAGCACAAATCTTCTCCACACAGTTGCTCTTCATGACAAAGTGAGTGTAGAAATGTAATGTCAATTACATCTTACTTTATCTTTCTATACTGAATGTACGACTCAGTAATCCTCTTCATCCTCTGACCTGGCTAGCAAAGCCAAACCTTTGCATCTCTGCTCTCTAGGATTGGCAGCATTAACACACTAGTAATGACTGCAAGACGTCACCTACTAATTTACGACAATAAAGGGGTCAAACCTACAGTGAACGATAAATCAGAGTGGAGTCATCTACGGTGGGTGTGATGGATGACTCTGCTGGCGGAGCATAAATCTCTTTAGGTACAGGGGTTTGGGAGTAATTACACCAGATTACACTAATCTGAAACAGATGCTATCAACAGAGCAACAAACACTGTACACAGCTATTATTGCAAACTATTCTGATGTCTTCATGAGGTCCTTTAGCGTCATTTAATTTCAGAAACAATACAGATTCATAATCCTGCACATAGAAGGATGGCTGCAGCTACATGTAGATGATTATACAATTATAAACCGATACCAGCTTTAAAATAAATGCTGAACCTCATAATTTATCATATTAAATTTATTATTATCATATTTTCACAGCCTAGGAAAGTCCAATCAGTATTTGTTAACATGAGCTTCTCTCTCTCTCAAAACCAGAAAAGTCTAAAACTGGTGAGTGGGTATAAAGTCTGCTGCTCCTTATACTACGAATGGGAGACTGATTTTATGGACCCACAGTGTTTGATTTCTTTCTTTTTATACCCAAATAAGATGTATTTTATTGTAATGTTAGTAGTGAAACAGAAAATGTTTCCATATACTGAGAACATCCCCCTGGATGCTCATTGTCATCTAGAACATCTCTCCCTATTCATTGTCTATGGAGCAGTTTCACACTTTATATTCGTTTTAGCGCTCTAGTTTTTGGATTTGGCAGAGAGCTGTTCCGTTTGCTAATATTTTTGGACTGTCTTAGACAATAGAAATAACATCATAGAAATAACATCATGAATTTTGAAAATGGGCATAATTCCCCTTTAAATAAGTGCAATTTACTATTGGTCTAGGACTATGGTCAATTATATGACTAATATAGCTGTTAATGTGATAATAATGAATTAATACTAAATTGTTTTCACATCACTAATTTCTTTAATGCAATCAATGTTTTGGAGGTTGTAGCGGGCTCAGTTTTTAACCTAGAGGGAAACTTAAAGAATCCATTGGTACCAACCATGTCATACTAGCTTGTTATGAAGGAGGTTAAATAACGCTCCAAACGTGCACTACATTTTTGCGAGGAAAAACTGGCATGACCCTAAAATGGTAGAGGTCCCTGGACCTCTGACCTGTAGGTGTGTGGATGAAAATGGGTTCTCTAGGTACCAATTGAGTGTCTGAGTCCCAGTTTATGAGTATCACATGCAGAATTGGGGCAAGTCATAGTCAAGTCAGCACACTGACACACTGACAGCTGTTGTCGCCGCTTGTTCTTGATTTTGCAATGTCATGATTTGAGCAGAATTTTTATGCTAAATGCAGTACCTGTGAGGGTTTCTGCTAAATGATTTCCAATAATAAATATATACATACATTTGCATAAAGCAGCATATTTGTCCACTCCAATGCTGATAAAAGAATTAAATACTTGACAAATCGCCCTTTAAATTATATTTTGAACAGATTAAAAATGTGTGATTAATTTACATTAATGGACAATCATGTGATTAAACATTTAATTGACTAACAGTCCTAATTACTAATTTAACTTTTAACCAGATAATCAGGTTGCCTTCTCTACATCTAACTACTTTTGTGTGTGTATGGTTGTAATTTCTCTCAATGGGATTTTGCCTTAAAATAGAAATATAGACAACTTACTTACACTTGACTTGTTCATAGACATTTTATTTTATCTATCTTATATGTACATAACAGTCTTGTCTATTCCTCATCTTTATTTGTCCAGCTACATTGTCCTTGTTCCTAACTGTTATGTCTTATTTCTGTGTAAGTACACTGAGAAAGATGAATTGTGTGTCTGTGTGTGTGTGTGAGTGTGAGTGTGAGTGGGAGAGAGAGAGAGAGAGAGAGAGAGAGAGAGAGAGAGAGAGAGAGAGAGAGAGAGAGAGAGAGAGAGAGAGAGAGAGAGAGAGAGAGAGAGAGAGAGAGAGAGAGAGACAGAGACAGAGAGAGACACCCACATCTCAACATGATGTTTCTGGGTCTGGCCCTTGGCCCTCTCATCCTCCTCTTCCTGCAGCTTCTTGGCCACCTGCAGGTCCTTCTGCACCAGACGGCTCTTATTGACATTGGACGCCAAGTGGCTCTCAACTGTTGGACACAAACACATCAGCACTGCTCTTAAAACTTGTGTACACACAAACAGTAGTAGGTCAGCTAGCTGGACCTCACTAGTGAGGAGGAACTAGATGAGTGATCAGCAGTGGAGCACTGAGGAGTTTATTTACAGATCCACACGGTGCTTTGCTTTCTAAGGAGCTGTAGTGTTGTTTAGATGATCTGAAGTGAACGTGATAAATGCTGTCGAGGACACAGACGCTTCAGTCTCTGCTAATAAACAGGGAGCCATCTTAGTCACTGAGAAATGACTGTTTGCAGCTGAGGTGCCATTCCAAGGTTGCGTGATGGCACGTCGTGGGCCATAACAGATGATAAATCCTGCCTGCTGACGTACTCCAAGCACTTGGTGAGTGAGGACAGCATCACTCACTCGCTCAGCTCTGTTTCACCTGACTATCGATCGGTTTCCAGCTTTCATGTGAAAAGGACCAAATTACGTTTGCCAATTTACCCGTGAGAGGCGCCATAAAGTTTCTGCTTTCTGACTGGTGGGATTGAAAGAGGAAACTGAGTCGCAGCTGTGGCGACTTGATAAAAAGTCAAGGGGTTGACATTGATTTTTTTGTGGATGACGCTGATCAATTGTTTAAGTTTATGACAGCTTACAAAAAAAAAAAATTTGGAGGGGAAAAACTGATGTCACAAGGTAAGGCTATCATTTATCCAATGCCACATCTCTCAACAGGAAAATTGACTAATTTTTCAAGGCAGCAAAACAAAAACATGACCAGACATTGTGACACTGGTTCATTCAACAAACTCAGCCTTGAAGAGGTCTAGTGTGACATCATTCAAGGAGAAGGGGACTCGGGGTGAGAAAGTTCAATCTATCTGAACCTCAGTGAGGAGGAGCTGTACGCTGAACAAGACAAAACACATTCCAGAAACAAACACGCCAAGCGCTGCTGACACAGCCATAAAGAAATGTTTTCCATGTGTAATTTGGATGCATCACGCTCAACATTTTGAATGGAAATGAAGCTTTACCTCCATGTTAACCTGAATTGAATGCGTTAACAAGACCCTTTTGGGATGGCCATCTGTTGGTGACGGTCAGTCTACGTCAGCCAGCATTCTACTCAGTAACCTCCAGGGTCAAAGGTAAACAACGATATTTGCAGCTCAAAGCAGATCAGTTAGTGTGACAACAAAGGAGATGAGCCTTGTTCATGGATCACTGAGGCTTTAAAAGGGTTAATGACAACACAAGTGCAGGCCAGCCAAAACCAAATTAATCTGTACTTAGGGTATGGCTGAGTGACATCTGGCCTTCTTTCATGCGCAGCTTGTTGCATGATTTACCCTTTTATGGGGACATATTTGTGGAAACAGAAAAACAAACTACTGTCCAGTGCAGATAAGTAAAAGCAATGTTTCTACTGTCTACAGCAGCAAGCAACTCTGGGGTCTGGAAAGTGAAGCCAATGCAGAAGTGCCTTAAACTAGGCCTGGATGATATGAGGAAAATCCGATGTATGAAAACATTGTTCAGTATTGTGATGACAATATGACTTGCGATAAATAAAGAAATACTGAAATGTGCATTAGCTATACTTATACATTTCATATACAACTAGGCTAAGTGTTTCTAAAGCAGCAACAGTAATATAAACAATATAAACTCACTAATATCTCACTGGAAACAATCTAATATGTTACTAAAATGAACCATATTCGTGGCATAAAAGTACTGAGTGAAGTTTATAAAGACTGAAGAACACAGACATCAGCCAGTATCAGTCTGTATCCTCCTGTCCTCTGATAGGTTTACCAGTCAGACATGTGGCAATCTAACCTTTAAACAGTCAGACTACAGAGATTCCTGCCAGCATTAGTTTTAGCTTGTGTAGCTGAGGGTTACGTTGCTCCTAAACTTTATGAAGATAATATATTAATAACGCGGAGGCTCTGCAGTCTGAACGCTTGTCAGTAACAGCACTTCACATCTTCAGTTCCTTCACAATAAACTCCTCAACAAACACCGGATCACTGCTTACTAGAGCAAACTAAAGTCATTCACAACTCATCAAAACAACTTACACGTGTTTACAACTCACTGTTAGCCACCGAGCTAACGCACTGCGCTTGTGTGGATGAGAGACGGTGGATGAGAGACTGTGGACAGAACAGATTGAAACATCGCTTCCCACCATTTCATCATGTTTAACTTGTTGAACAGGTGTAATGATAACATATCTTGGCTTTACACTTGCAAAATTTCATTGCAATTATTTACAGTAACGAGTGTAAAGTCGTCCAACTCGTTTGAGATGTGTTCATATCACGATGACGACGAAAACATTATTTTTCGGTGAGCTTTCTAAAAGCCAGCAGGGGGCGAATCCTCTGGTTGCTAAAAGAAGTCTGATTGTATAGATGACTACGAGAAAATCAGCCTACTTCTCAATTGATTTATTACCTCAGTAAATATTGTAAACATGAATTTATGGTCTCGATCACTAGTTTCAAGTCTTCTTCAATACAGCATGATCTTCATTCAGTAAATTATGGCCCCATTTGGAGTCAAATAGATGATAAAGCAGGGTATGCTTTAGGGTGTAGCTACCTTGTGATTGACAGGTTACTACCACAACGTCGACCCATCTGGGAGTTGTCCATTTGTTTTCATCTAACATCTTTAACCCTTTCTGTGTGTTTTCAGTTCATGAAAGTTAATTGTAATATTTTGGTCATCTACAAATGTCTAGCTGTACTTAGCTCCACCCTCTTGTGTCACTTCAAGCTTCAAAACGGCAGTTCACAAACCAACGGGTGACATCACGGTAACTATGTCCAGCTCTTGTATACAGTATATAGTTTATGTTCTACACTACAAATTGATCCATTATTTCATATCAAAAGCCCTCCAAGAAATCTGAATGGCAACCGACTAATTTAAAGCACAACCTAAAAGCAGTCATCTCTTCCTATTGTCGCTTCCTTATGAATGAGTTCAGGTGGAGGATATGAGGCCATGAGCCACCTGCAGATTTTGAATTGTGCCTGATGAAAGAAAAGTTTGTTACGTCTGGGTCAGAAAATGTTTCTTTCAACCTCACTCAGCGGGAGATATCCAGCAGTACAGGAACAGCAGCTGCTGAGAGAATTTCTACTAGAAACACCGAAGTAAAAGAAGCGTTTGATACAAGAAACAAAGGTTTAAAAGTCATACTCATGATGAGATTTCAGCAATTCATCTTAATGCATTTACTGAAATAAGAAAAACCAGCGGCAAGAGAACAAACCCTCTTTAGTGAGTCTCCAAAGTGCCTTTTTAGATCATGTGAAAAAGATGCCGGCTAATTACGCACATGTGAGCTCACATAAAAGCACCAGCTAATCTAATGAGGCACAAAATTCTCCTTTACAGAAACACACACACAGACAATGTGTGTCACAGCGTGTTCATGTAAAACCTCCTACTAAGCTGACTGTGCCGTCTAACTTCAGCTCCAGCTTCTCTGCAGCACGCACACAAATTAATGCGATCCAAACTAATCAAATGCATCAGCCCACTGTAGTCTGCCACAGCCCTGCCCTGATACGCTACTGTTGTGGCATCCTGCACCATTCACACAGTTAACTGTGTGGCTGAAGCAGGGTTTATGTAGGCTTAAACCTGGCTGCAGCCACTGATGCTGCACTTTGTTGGACTTGACACATTTTTCCAGAAGGGAAAAGAGGAGCATTTGTGGACTGCATTAATTTTGCTATCGCTACGCTCTGAAAACATCTTTCATAGTTTGTTCTTTTGCAAAGTAAGCATGAAGTAAACTACAGGAGGATTGCAGCAGCAGGGCAGCTTGACATAAAACAGTCTACAGTGACATTACGGCTCTGATGCAGAAGACATTACAGCAATAAATGACCTAAGTGTTTAAACAGACTGTCTGGTAAAAGGAACCAGACGCACAGTATCTGTATGAACTCTCTGAATGTTTTCATCTTAATAAAATAACACTAAATGCAGAGGTCCCCTGTTTGAAATAAGGAGGTGTTACCAATCTCTTAAAGGGACTGTCTGAAAGTTTGTAAGGTTGGTAACCTAAACTAAAAATGAGACCTTCCAGGACATTCAGGGTTTCCTCTATCAGCCCGTAGACTGCTTTTAATGTGAAGAACCCACTGTGTTTTGTTTTTTGAGGGGTAAAATACAACGTATGTGACATCACGCTCTCTCAAAAGTGCCTTTACTCTCAGCTACAGCTCCGCTACAGGTCTAACAGTGTGCAACGATAACTAACATTTGGTTAGAAATGGAGTCCGCTAACACCTACAATCAATCAGGCCCCACTACAACTAAAACTCCAACACAAACTCCACTGAAGCACGAAAAAAAACACAGTTATATCTAGTGAAGACTGTGTTGCAAAACAGGAATGTGACCGACATTGGAGGAAAACTAGGATCGACATTGGCCGGGCCTGCGATTCAAGGAAGGACCTTCGTTGGGTTTTGGGTATCAAATCTGACACAGAGCTGGCAAAATTCCTATTGGGGTGAGCTAACATTACTGCCAAGCATGTGAAACATATAGTGATATTGTGGTCGCTAGCTGTCGTTGACTTAACGGCCATAGGTGACACTCTTAACAAGCGATTTCTGATTCTTACGGTGCCTTAAAACGGTGTCATGTTTACCGCGTTCCCGAGTTGGGCCCATATGAACGTCCCCCTCATGTCGCATTCACAACCTCGTAAGTGGAAAGTTTCTGAAAGCTCCGAGTTCACGACTTGTGACGCGTTTGATGACGTTGTGAGAATGGTGGAGCCCATGGAAGTTCATTTATCAGTGCATAATGAGTTAATACTTTACAGTATAATGTAATTTTAGTCATATATTCTTTTTCTTGGTAATTTTATTATATGTCTGAGGAAAATGTTGATATTCTCAACAACCTCATCTTTCTCCTCTGTCATTATGTGACATGTGTTACCCACTTGCTAGCTTGCTAAATTGTTAGCATCTGTGACTTCTAGACTCAGACAGTGACATTAACATTACAGCTGCTCAGCAGCAGTGTTCATCACGACTTAACCACTTGAATGCAACGCATGTCGTGTTCACAACTTCCTATGTCATAAACACAAGTTCACGAGTTCCATTTGAAGGCACCATCACATCTAGCCCCTTTTAGAGGAAAACTTGGATGCTGGAAAGAAGAAATAAAAAAATGATGGCTAATTTGTAGTTTCTTACTTTCTTGCTCCTGGAGGTTGTAGGCCAGGCAGTGGTCCTCCAGCACAGCAAAGTCTCGGCACACTGAAAGAAACAAAAAGAGACTGAAACTGAAAATGAATACTGAGAAAGATTAAAATTAGTTTCAACTACTGTATGCTTGCCGATTCAGACGCTAATGGGTACAAGTGAAGCTTGAGGCAGATGAGACGTTAGATCTCTATCTGACTCAAAGAAGTTTTCCCGCCCCATTCGCCAGAGTTTGTTCACTATATGACGCATATGTATGTTAGGAAGAGGTGTTAGTGGTATGACTACTGAATGATATTAAATCAAAAGAATTTTTAAATGATTAATGACTAGTTTGACACGACATGGGGCATTTAAATACCATACTTCTACAGGTTTCACAGGTTAGAAAGTGGACCAAGCAGTGTTTCTCTGTCTGCTAAAGAGTTTGGCCATCTGGCGAGTGGTGTGTGGTTTAGTTATTTTCTGTCTGCAAAGGCATGAAGTGAAACTGAATGAGGAACCAATCTTCGCCCCGACTGTGAAAGCCTAAATAAAGACTGATGTTGGTTGAGCTTTTGAGCTTTTTTCTTCGAAGTTTTTTAGTGTTGCGAGCAACGGGCCTTAAGAAGAGAGAAGCAGGCTTACTACTGACAGTCTGCTGGTTTAAATCCCTGCACTGGCTGACAAAATGTGACAAGCAGACAAATACAGCACACGAGTAAAACCTCCCCATGTGTAAAACTATTTGTGTGCATCAGCAAGGCATAGACAGAAATACATGAACTTATTCAGGTGATGTATAAATGCTGATGTTGTTACAATACAATAATCACCCACAACCATGCTGTTATCTTATCAAAGCTCTAACATTACAGATCGCATGAGACCTGTAATCTGATAATCTTTTTCAACAAAGCTTTCCACCACTGAGTCACATTTACTGAAACAGCTTCTAATGTTTACTTGGACTATTCTCTCAGCTCATGTGGCTAAAAATCTCATCACCCAATCTCAATTATCTGTACACAGTGTGAGACATTCTTCAGACTTTCCATGTATGGTTTCAATATTAGAGATACTGCCAAAATGCTGTGAACATTCATTCTAGGAAACAATTGTGCAAACGGCTGTAGGAGGGGAGTTTTCCCCATAAAAACGCTACCACCGCATCCATCTGAACTGTTCTGAAATGAGGCAGCATTTCTTCCTTTGAATATTCATGAAAGGGATCCACCAATCTTCAGATGCTGGCAGTTTCCTGTGCAGGAAACAGCAGAAGCTGAGGCGAAATTTAAGACCTTTCTCACAACCTCAGCTAATCACGGATGTGGACCTTATAGCACCGAGGACGTATGTGCCTTAGAGCATCTGCTTCTACGGTTCAGTCAACATGGATTTAACCACCCTCTGATTTGCATAGGCTGCATCTTAAAATACTGCAGCAAGAAACGTTTCTTCAGCTGCAAAACTTGGAAACAAGTACAAACTTAAACCATGATTTCATCCGTCAAGCAGCCACACAGCACACTGCTGCTGGCAGCGGGACTGTTCGGTGAAGACCAACCTAAAAGAATTATTTAACAGAGTATTTCTCTTGTTATATACAGTTTATGATATAAGAATTATTATTATTAAAATCATACATATTCAGTCACATCAATCCTTTTTGTGACACTCATCTTGTATTTACAGCTCTCCTCCTCTCAGCTTTCATTACAGAGACCAGCCTGTAACGTACACACTGCCAGACTCACAGCCCATCATCTGCTCTCACAAACATTACTTCATCCACATAAAAAACTAATAACCAGCAACAGTGTTTGGCTATGTGTTGATGTGCATTATTGACAAGGACAAAAACACAAGCTGGGATTCAAACAAAACAAAGGAGTGGTCCAGATTGTCTGGTTGAATGTGATGGGAGGCGTCTGGGTGGATGGTTGACTTTAAACAGATGCTGCGAAGAGAAGGGCAAGACCTCCACACACTTAACTTGGTCTATATTTCACAACAAAACCAAGCAACAAGTGACAGAAGGATTACGGCTGCTATGGTTTAAGTTCTCACACCATCACTAGCCTAACATGACACCACAATGCACACAGACCACAAGACTCAAGTCTTTGTGCTTCATGTAAGAAGAGAGAAATGACAAATTACAAGCGTGGCTCATTTGTGATTTATAGACAGCAGCGCAACTAAACAGCTCACAATATTTACTGTCTTCCCAACACACGGCAGATGAAATAGAAACTTTTCCAGCAGCTTTCTCAGTCTTTCCCTCTGTCAACTAACCAAGCAGAGCACGTTCCTTCTCCCTCTGACCAGAATAACAAGCATCCTGCTGAGCAGCTGCTTCACACTAACAGGACGGTCCATCCCACCAGCACAGCATCCCATCCAAAACCTGCTGCAGGGTAAAAAGCACCACTCTGCCCCTGCTTCTCACCTTCACATCAGTGAACAGTTTTGAATGTATAGTGTATAAAAGCTATAAAAGAAGAGGGTGGGTGTTGGTTCTTTCTTGCCGGTGAAATATTTCAAAACAGTAACAGATTTTACAGCCAAAAGCAAAGTATAACTGGATATGTGAGATAAGAAATTAACAAGGAGGAGGCCACTATCCATGCTGCTTTCATCACAACAAACAAAGCCAGTCTCCCACATACTTTACTACAGGAAAACACCTCCATTTGCTCTGTAACTTGGCTCCTATACTGTATTTGCACACTCTGGTGTCGTGACAGATTGTGTGCATCGATTAGAATATGTCCCTTTACCCACAAACCATTTCACCAAACATTATGTCAGATTTAAAGTGGGATACGGTATGCCAAACTGTTTTCTCCCTGCTAAAATGACGCTTCGCTTTCTAGCATTGCCTGGGACGCAAAATCTGGCACGACGCCTGTACCCTGGCTTAGAGGTCTAACCAGTGCTGGCTACCTGACTCTAGCATTACTGACCTAGCATCAACTAGCAAGCTGTGCTAACAACCATCACAACACCTACAAGAAACACCTGTGTTCACTCGGTTAACATTAGCCTCGCTCGTGTCACCTAGCTGTGGTGCTAAACAGCTAGCCTCCTCCACATTTAGCCAGCAAACATGTTATGGACTTTACCCTCTTTCACTCCAGGTAGTTTATTCTTGTCGATGCTAACGTTACATTCAGCCATGTTGTCACCGATAATAAGTCAAAAACAAAACGTTGACGTTGAATTACACTTCCGCGTTTCTCCGAAGGTTAACTGCCGGCTGATTGATCGCCTTCACTGTTAAAATCGATTGATGGTTCAGGTGCTGGACGGCCCTTATGATTAGTTTCGGTGGCCACCCTCTCCCGGTTCGTCTCTGCTATAATTGCCTTGCAGCTACCCAGCTTGGAGCTAGCGTGTCAGGCTTTCTACGAGCGTCCCTCCCTCCCTGAAGCTACAACCAGCCCGCCAAGTTACAACAGATTAGCACGCCACTTCCGCTTACAAATGTCAAAATAAAAGACATAGCAATTTTGACGGTTAAATCACATGAAAACATGACTTCAGTTTTTAATGTATTCCCTATGGCATTAAATATTCACAACCAAATGAGTGACAATCAAAGTTTAACAAAAAAATACATATCAGGTGTAGCGTGACTAGATCCCAACAAACCAAATGTGGGAAAAAGAGTATGTTTGTGTGGGACACGTTACCAAGGCGGAGAGGTAGTCTACAATTTTGATATAATGTCTCCATCCATCGTCAACCGCTTATCCCGTTAGGGGTGGCGGGGGCATTGGGCGAAGGCGGGGTTCACCCTGGACAGGTTGCCAGTCCATCGCAGGGCACATAGAGACAGACAACATAGAGACAGACAACCATTCACACTCACATTCACACCTACGGGCAATTTAGAGTCATCAATTAACCTAAACACAAACAGCATGTCTTTGGACTGTGGGAGGAAGCCGGAGAAAACCCACGCTTACACGGGGAGAACATGCAAACTCCACACAGAAGAGCCCCAGGCCGGAATCGAACCTGCGACCGTCTTGCTGTGAGGCAACAGCGCTAACCACTACACCACCGTGCAGCCCTGATACAATGTCTGTCTAAGTTAAATGATAAAATTTCTATTTTGCCCCTTGGGCTGCACGGTGGTGCAGTGGTTAGCACTCACATCGCACGTTTGAATTCAGCTCGCGGCCTTTTGTGTGGAGTTTGCATGTTCTTGTCGTGTAAGCGTGGGTTTTCGCCGGGTACTCTAGTTTCCTCCCACAGTCCAAAGACACACAGTTTAGGTTAAATGATGACTAAATGTCCCGTAGGTGTGAATGTGAGCGTGAATGGTTGTCTGTCTATATATTGTCTGTCTCTATGTGCCCTGCGATGGACTGGCGACCTGTCCAGGGTGTACCCCGCCTTCGCCCAATGCTAGCTGGGATCGGCTCCAGCTCCCCAACGACCCCTAACGGGATAAGCGGTCGAAGATGGATGGATGGATGGATGGATGGATGGATGTGGATGGATGGATGAATGGATAGATGGATGGATGGATTGATGGATTCTGCCCCTCATCTTGTAATATCTCTGTGCTTTCCCTGAATGCATTCATTCATCAGCACATCTCTTGTTGAGCTGCATGTTTCTTGTGAGACTCGAATAAACTGTTGCTTCATGTTGTGCGTGAAATTGAAATATAACAAATTACCGAAAACCCTCTGAGAATCGACTTCTATCGTCTTATAAATACTTATAAGTAGTTTCAGTCTTTGTTGTAGCTGCTTTTCCTTTTCTTTGTGGTAGTTTCCCTTATTTTCTGCCTAAATTTACATAGCTTGTGCCTTTGCGTTGACTCTCAACTTTCCCCACTGGGCGTAGGTGGTGACAGGTTAACCTGCACTTGACTCACATGTGCATAGTTTGATTGACAGAAAACACAGCCCCGTAATGACAGTCCTCCCTGCTTTCTTCACAGCTACTGGATAAAAGCCAGACTATTTTTTTTAAAAAGTGTCTGTCACTCAGTGGTTTGACTTTTGAAAACTAGAGCCAGTGAAAATATGTCCCACATTTTCACATCATCTCAATATGTGGGATGTGGGGTAAGGGATAAAAATGCTGCTCAGTCCCTCGTAAAGTGGGACACCACGTCACCCTAATTAGGTGTTACTGAAAACTCAGCTAGTACACGTCAATATGGGTGTGGTTTGATCTGATGTGACTGACAAATTCAGATCAATAAACAGAACAGTGTGTGATTATTTTTACAATTGATCCCTGCAACTTCAAGCACTAACAAGATCATAACGTGAAATAAGTCACATGAAATAAGCAAACATGTTATACATTTAGCAGAAAATAGTTTGGTCATGTAGGATTCATCACTCATTGAAGGAAGCTTATTGAGAAAAGAAATTTTCAGGGCCTTAAATGTTGATGGAGCCAAACTTTAAAAATTAAGCATCTCAGGATTTGACATCCCTTCAGACTGTTATTAAGTTCTGTGCATATGCCGCAGGAAGACACCAGAGCAAGTTAGCCAACATTTGCAGAAGAAAGCTGTGAGTTATAGTCGAAACTATGATGAAGTATTAGGGCCACATTGAAGGGTAAAAAAAATGAGATTTTGAGACTAAAGTCATAAAATTGCACAAAAAGTTGTAATTTAATGAGAATAAAGTCATACTATTTCAAGCAAAAACGTTGCAATATTACCAGAATAAAATCATAATATTACAAGAAAAGCCATAACTTAATAATAAAGTCATAACATTTCAAGAAAAAAGTTGTAATATTACAAGAATAAAGTCAGAACCTTACAAGAAAAAAGTAGTAATATTATGAGTGATATTATGAATAGTGTGACTTAAAATCCAACATTTCATTTCCCCTCAATGTGGCCCTACTACATCGTATAAAACCTTAAGTGAACCCTGATCTACTCATAAAAGTTTTTTTTTTAAATATTTTTTTAATGGGGGGATTTTTTCCCTTCTTTGTTGATACTGATAGATTATGAAAGGGCAGAGAGGGGAGAGAGGGATTTATTTTGGAAGACTGAATTATGACACTTCCGGTATCATTCTAGCTGCAGCTGGTTGACTTGACGCCGCTTCCTGCTCAGGGTTCAGTGACTGGAGACATCTGCAGCTACAACAAGTCTCCAGATAGCAGCGATAGGATACACACCTCCCTGGGATATATATCTATGCTCCACGTGAATAATGATGCCTTCAGGTGCTGCTAAAGTAGAATTACTAACGGTGCACACATGCTTGTTTGAAAGAAGAGGACACATTTATAAGTGACAGTGTGGTACAAGCTGCCTTGTTCTCTCTCACACACATAATACACACGTGTCATGTGATCTGACAGCAGTTGGTATAGTGATTGTGTGTTAATCTACTTGCTCCCTCTAGTGTTCAGTATTTCAACCTGCACACACCTTCACCACGCCTGTTTCCAATACATTTTCTTCACTGAACATCGGTTATAATGAACTGGCAATAGTTGTCCATTTACTGGCCATTCAGTGACACCAAAAGTAGATGCTCTGTGTCCATACTTAAAGCTGAGTTAGTGTTTTTCAGTGACATATTATACAGTGTGTGAGGTCAATGTGGCCCTGACCTCTTTCATTAGTGATGCGGCGGAGCAGTTGGGAGCAGAAACAGGATCGATGCCTACAAGGCTTCCGCCAACACATTTCTCACGCATTAATAGAAACTCAGAATGGTTCAATTTACAGTTCTTAACACAATAATAACGTGTTAAGGCAAATTTATTTTAATGTCACTAATTTTTAATGCAAGAGCCCAACTTACTATTTTTAAGTTAAGTTCTAAGTTTAAGTTGTAGCAGCCTTTTTAAAGCAGGAGTGAAGATACTGACAAAGATACTCATATGAAACTAGACAACCTAATGAATCCATTGGTACCAATCATGTCTGGCTTCTCACGAAGGAAGTTCAATAATGCTCCAAACTTTTTGGCAAGGAAAAACTGATATGGCCAATTTCAAAGGGGTCCCTTGACCTCTGACCTCAAGGTATGTGAATGAAAATGGGTTCTGTGGGTACCCTCGAGTCTCCCCTTTACAGACATGCAGACTTTATGATAATCACATGCAGTTTGGGGCAAGTCCTAGTCAAGTCAGCACACTGACACACTGACAGCTGTTGTTAGCTGTTATTCTTGAGTTTGCCATGTTAAGATTTGATCATGTTTTTTTGCTAAATGCAGAACCTGTGAGCGTTTCTGTACAATATCTGTCATTGTTTAGTTTTGTGAATTGATTTCCTGTACAAATACATACATTTACATAAAGCAGCATATTTGCCCACTCCCATGTTGATAAGAGTAGAAAATACTTGTAAAATCTTGTACATTTTTTATCTGTACAAAAAATGTGATTCATCTGTGATTAATCGTGATTAACTATGGACAATCGTGCAATCAAATATTTCAATCGATTGACAGACCTAGTTCATTTATTGCAAAATCTTTGCAACATTTGCTGTAACATTTGGAGAAAAAGTGAGGCCTTGGTGCATGCCAGTCGACATTTACTTGATATCTGTTCCCATTGCTAATTATGTCTGTATTGTGACATATCTGTTTCAGGTGACTCATCAATCTGTTTAATTTTAGTTTATATGACCAAAACTCGAAGTTGGTGATTTGATCCCTAAGACTCTTTCAGGATGCTCCACATTGCTGATTTTAGTCTTCATCGATCCCTTAAGCTGCTGTGTATTCAAAAGCTGAGCGATTAAAGTGATGAATTCATGAAAGGATCTTGAATGCGAGACACCAGACGTCACCAGGCTCAAGTCTGACGGGATGCACAGTGGCTTTTGTGAGACCCTCAGCAGCCAAATTCAGCAGGCGCCAGCCAGCTCATTTCCCTAAAACTGCACAATCACAGTGGCAGAGGTATGAGACGTGAGTTCCTTGATGCACAAAATAGTGACTTAGGAGGTGTTGGGTAGTTGGCCCGCGCTGCACTGATGGATGTTCCTTCAAATCAGTCTTGAAGTCAAGATTGAGGAGCTCATCTCCGGCTATGATGCACTTAGAGACTGATTCAATCTATTCGCCCCTAAACCAGCACACTCCCATGTATCTATTTAAAGAAGCAATTAATGTAAAAGAAAAAGACTCGCAGGTGCCAAGAACATCTGATTCTGGTCTCTCATAACCAACTGGCTGATTGATAGCTTCCTCTCTTGCCCGATGTCAGAGTGATGTAGGGTTACTGGCCTCACCTACAACGTCACATCACCGTATTTCACTCAGACTCTCCGCGGCCCATGTGAAGAGGTGGCCTATTGACGAAAGCCACAATGACTAGCGATTGATTTAGTACGCAGGGGGCTGACTGGCCCCTCCCTCTGGCCCTGGAGAGGATAAATATATTGACGGGATGGACTGAAGGCAGTGGATTGCTTGTCTTGTTTGAGGGAGTGGTCATAGTGCAGCAACAGTTTGGGACCTTACAATGAGTACTATGGACAGGGTTACAGTTGTCAACTACTGCTTGGGACTCCTAGGTTTGTTACTACTGCAGGGAGTGCTACATGTGGAGGGACGGAGCATATTTAATCCTGGTAAGTGTGCAAAAATGGCATTGTTTTAGGTCTATATACTGCATATCTGTATATACTGAAAATGCTTTTGAGGATGCTGCATGCAAATGCACCTCGTACAAGGAGGTTAAAAGGAGACGATGCCTGACTATGAAATAGGATGGATGTGACATTTTTTTCTGTTCATGCTTTGTGATATTCAGGGTGCATAAAGTTGCATTTTTATTTGCTTTGTATGTGAAGGAAACCATGTTTTTAATCCAAAAGAAGACACAGATCCTCAGAGCAAGATCCTAGCACTGCTGCTACACAAGAGCTTAGTCCCTGTTGAAAAGGACGATCCTCTAGGTGAGAAATAAAATAAAAGGATGAAGCTAATGTAAAAAAACACTAATGCATTCCTTGCTTTGACAATGTTTGGTTTTCCTATCTGCAGGTCTCGAGCTGGCCAATAAATTAGCTGAATTAGAGGAGGTAAGACTATTTTCAGATTCACCTTCAAGCAGCATTGGAAAAAATGCTGTACCACTGTGTATTTACTGTATGTGGTGTTTGCATCTTGTTATTTTCTCAAAGTGCATCAACTCTAAGCACACATGTGGCTCTGAATGAATTACACTACTTCCCTCCGAAGTCAATGAATAGATGGTGTATTGATACTGAGGTGACGTCTACCCGACGTGGTGCGTTTAATCACTCTGATCTCTGCTCGTAGCTGCGGGTGCTGAGGGAGGACCTGGACCTGGAGAGGGAGATCACAGCCAATTTGGCAGAAGGCAAATCCATAAATAGGAAGAGGGGTGAACGTGAGTTAAATCCAGTGCTTCTGGATTGAAGTGCAACATACAATCTCATTCATATTTGTGGTTGAATAAATATTCTGCATGTTAAGATGCCTTTATCTCCTTTCAGCTTGCTTCTGGAAGTACTGCGTCTGACATGGATGCAGGAGGAGGAGGACCACTGTGAAATTTTGCTGCAAAGCCCAACATAGCCTTAAGACTCACAACACCAGTAATATAATCACACTTGTATTTACCCCAGCAATATAGAGCTGTACCATAATCAATGTCATCAATAAACTTTATTTCCACCGCACTGAGGTGCTCTCATGAGAGATCTAAGGACTGCGGCTGTACATATTTAATCTGTAAATAATCAGCTACTCACTGGAGATACTTGAGGGTCAGATATGACAAAATGTACTTGACTGCAAAGACATTATTATTTTTGTAGGGATTTTATTTGCTTCCTGCTGTTGTTATGTCGCTCTCTTGTGGCAGACTTGGGCACAAAAATATTTTGTACTGCTGCCAACATACCTCACATCTGTCACTGCTTTTAGAAATGCACTGCTGTTCATTTTACAAAATAAATACAATTATAATGTGAATCTGTACGTTTTTTTTAATTTAAGAGAAAATTATTGAAGATGACTTGATCACTGAATGGATCCTTTTTAGAGGTTTGAAAAGGAGATAATTATTTTCATTACGCTCTCATCAAAAAGGACAAAATATTACTAAATAACATGTCCACAGTCCCTTCTACCTACTTTTATTCTTCATTTACTTCAGATATCACAGCATAAACAGCAGAACTAAAAGTCTAAGTGAAGGAATGTGGCACATGTTGCACGGTGGGGTTCATTTGACTGGATCTTTGGGAGGAGGGGGACAAAGCCGTGTCACAGGCTTTAGTCTGAATAATGGGACAGCTGCTGTGAAAAGATGTGACTCACACAGAGAATGATGAGCAGAGGAGGTTTCAGGGAAACCAGACTGAATGTGACGCTCAGCTGCATTCACAGCAGCAGCAAAGAAAAGCGTTGACTTTTGCTTTGAACAAGTGAGTCAGATTATTAAAGCAACTGCGACACAAAAGTTACGTGCACACAAGCAACCAAACGCATCATGGCATAATCCATACGTAAATATGTACAGTAGAGGGATGGTAACACATTCTTCTGTGTGAGAAGGCAAAATACTTTGATTACTAAGTGCTTCAAGAGTTATTGTCCATTTTTTTCCTCTTTTAATTTCAAATACTGACAGAAAAGAAACAACGAACCAATTCTAGTGCAATAGAACAGCCATTCCCAAAGACTGGGTCGGGACCCGCAGGTGGGTCGCAGGAGGTTTTACTAGGGTCCTCAAATAAATTTGCTTTGACTTTTAAGATTTTTATCTGCAGTTCATCTTTGTGCCACATGAAGGAGCCTGGATGTTCGTTCATCCATCCGCAACCGCTTATCCTGCTACGAGTCGTGGGGGGACTGGAGCCGAACCCAGCTGGCATTGGGCGAAGGCGAGTTACACCCTGGACGGGTCGCCAGTCCATCACAGGGCACACAGAGGCAGACAACCATTCACACCTACATGCACACCCACCGGCAATTTAGAGTCAACAGTTTGGGAAACACTGCAGTAGATTACTCTGTGGTGGTTTATTACAGTATAAGTATACATGGGCCTAAATCCTTTTTCTGCTCTGTACTTTGTATTTTTCAATCATTCAGTGTAATTCACATTCATACTCATTATTACTATAGCATTTGTTTTTACAGTCTGTCTGCTCCTGCATGATATGTTGCAAGATAATAGTCAGTAAGATTAATTGAAAAAGTAAAAAAAAAGAATAAATAAAAAGGCACATCACATAATTATCTCTTGGATTTAAGGGAAATTAACTCTCTTTCTTTGAATAATTTGTTTAATTATATCCTGGTTTTATTATGATCGGTTCAGCAGCTTACAACAACACACACTTCATCCCCATCACCATCAGCTCTTGAGAGGACTTTAAAGTGACAGAAAAGAAACGATACAATGAGAAAAGCTTACAATACATTGATATAACTAATAATCAATTGCAATTCACTGAAAAATCTGTCTCAAGTTATCAATGCCGATTATTTCTGCACATTGCTGACATTATTTTACTCCTAAGTGCAAGGGGGTCTAAGATGACCCAACAATCACCCACAACCTTTGGACAAACTAAACCAACATAGGATGATGTGTCTCTGAAGAAGTGCTACTGTAGTTGTCAGCTCTATACAGACACAAAGTAACAGTGTTCATACAGCCGCTCTGTCACACTACAGGCTACAGACGCAAAACACCCTATAACTGCAACGATACAGACATGAGTGTTATCTGTTTCAGTTTATTCCATAAACTGGAGAGCAGGCAGCGTGGAGTCGAACCATCCTGTCGAGATAAGTCCACGGGAAGTGAGCCAGCATCCTCTGTGTCACTCAAGGTAGCAAACAATAGCATGTGCCAAAGGCTTAACTATTTCTGACACAGCCCAAGCTGAGAAATAAGAAAACAACAACCTTAGCACACAGAAAGTAAAATTGATGAAACCATGGGAAAGATAATTCAGATGATTCACATGATAAAGTGCCCTCCAGGGTGTCCTTCCAGTCCAGAAAACATGACAAAGAAATTAAAAAAAAGCCCATCTAGGGCCCTTCCAGTGGGGAAAACATGATGGAGCGCCCTCTAGGGTGCTCTTCTAGTGCAGAACATGGTATAAAATGCCCTCTTGGATGCCCCAGTAGCAGATAAATTATGATAGTAAAATGAAATTATGAAGTACCCTCCAGTTTGCCCTTAAATGGAGAAAACATGATAAATGCCCTCTAGGGTGGCCTTAAAATGGAGAAAACATGATGCAGAGCCCGAAACTGGCCTACATGTTGAAAACTGTCTGTGTGCTGGTGGCCCACTGCATGCAGCTGTTGCCATTTTAATGATTTTAATGGTTTGAGTCCACCACTGGTCAGCCGTAGGACACTAGCAATTACAAATGTTAGTTAGTAAAAACACACACAAAAATAAAAACTGAATAATTGTCATCCTATAATAAGATTATAATGGGTCCAATATTAATATAGAATTTCCAATATTACGCTTATTAGCTTAAAGTACCTTTATGATATAAGTCGTCGCATATATCCAATAGTATTTTCCTACAGTCGTGGTAGGTAGGTTGAGGTCAATAACTCTGCAGCATGACGGATATGTAGTGTGATGGACGACCATGTGGAGGACTTTTGGGTGGCATTGTGGTGGAGCAGAGGGCAGGATAACTTGACAGAGCTCTTTAAGACCACCCCACAGAGAGGAGCAGCACATACCACAGCAACATCATCATAATATCAGACAGACAATGATGGATCTTCACTTCAGAGGTTGGTACAGTATTTGACTTTTTTTGCTTTTTATCCCCAAGTCAGGTTTGGTCATTTTACTATTATTTAAGAGAAGACCTCATAAAATTTGAGATGAAGAAAATTGTTGGCAATTACTGGCTAGTTGGGGTGATGTTAAGATAATAAATGAACTTAATTGTGTCAAAATGTGCTTTGCAGGCACCTTGTGGATGATACTTGTCCTCTCCACACTGCCACACCTCACCTACAACATGTTTTGCCCCAGCAGCTGCGATTGTGGCAGTAAAGGTATTGTCCTTTGTTCTGGCGTCACCATCACAGATATACCAAAGCAGCTGCCTGTCCACACATACCTGCTGGAGCTTTTTTTCACAAACATGAATGTCATAAATGAACAGAGCCTCGCCAACCAGGACCTCCTGTTGCGTTTTAGTCTGACTCAAAGCCATCTGCACACTATCCATCCCAGGGCCTTCAGCGTTGCGTCACAGCTCAAGTCCGTCAAGCTGTCGTCCAATGATCTCTCTACCCTCCCTGCTCGGGTTTTCAGTCCGCTGTCCACTCTGGAGCAGCTGTATTTGGATGGGAACCAGCTGGAGACCATAGCTCCGGATATGTTTGAGGGACTCGATGAGATGGTGACCCTGGACCTGAGCCGGAACAAACTGAGTAGTCCAGCTTCAGATGTGTTCATCAAACTGACCAAACTCACCTATCTGAACCTTTGCTGTAACTACATAAAGATACTTCCTCCAACCATCTTTCACACCTTGACTAATCTCAGCAAGCTCATGCTCTATAACAACAAGCTAGAGGTGCTAGAACCTGGGATTTTTGATGGACTTGTCAACCTTGATGAGCTAAAAATCCATCAAAACCACATCAGCAGCCTTCCACCTCAGGTGTTCTGGTCACTGAGGAACCTGAATAACCTGACAATGTCCTCCAACCAACTTCAGGCTATCCCAGAGAAGAGCTTTTACAATATGCCCAAACTGAGCCGGCTTACCATTTTCAAAAACCCACTACTGTCTCTACCAGACCAGCTAATGGGTCACATGCCTGACATGACGAGCTTTTATCTGTATGCCACTAACCTCACCACCGTTCCTGGAAATTTGTTCGCCAACATGACAGGACTCCAGGATCTTAACTTCTATTTAAATGCCAAGCTGAGGGAGTTGCCCTCAGACCTCTTCTGCTGCGTTCCCAACCTTGAGACGCTCTCACTGAGATCCAACGACCTCCATTATCTACATCCTCAGCTGTTCTCTGGGCTAACCACACTGGGCACGCTGCTTCTCAATGACAACAAGCTGCAGAGCCTACCAGATAACATCTTCCAGGGCCTTGGAGGGGTTTCCTCAATTCATTTGAAGAATAACCATCTCAAGACTCTTCCAGGAAATATTTTCTTGTCAAATACAGCTTTGGAAGTTCTTACTCTGAGTGGCAACCTCTGGGACTGTACTTGTAGTATCAGAGATATTGCCAAATGGATAAGACATAATGAGCATGTGGTTGTTGACAGACAGGATGTGATGTGTCATAGTCCAGCGTACCAAATGCTCCGTACCATTGGCTCCCTGCCTGATGAGGAGCTTGAATTTTGCGACGCTACAACAGTCACGTCAAGTTATTTTTCTACACATGAGCCAATGATACCACTCCATGCCATTTCATCCATCGGACAAACATCAGCTGTAAGTTCAATAACCACCCTCCCCACAACAACATCAACCACCACTCAAGGAGCCACCCCACAAGTCACCATCTCAACCACCACTCCAACTACAGAACCATTTACCTTTCGTACCACAATCCTACCAACAACTGTCCGGACTCCCACCAACATCCTGCCTAACAAAGAGTTTCTCCTCACCATTGAACCTCCCTTGTCTTATCACATGTCACCAACTTTCTACGACAAATTAGTGGTTGAACAGGGGCCCGAGTTTGTTCACCACAGCCTTCATAAGGGCCGGGTGTATGTGTGGTTTCTTCCCTCGGATGCAGCCTTGACCGGGCTCCTCATGTTTTGTCATATCCTTCTTGTGGCTGCAGGCGTGTTCCTTACTCTCGCTGTCATGTTTTGCATGTATCGCCTCAACAAGACCATGGATGAGCTGAAGGCTGAGTGTGCTCATCCTCCAGCGTAACAGAACATATTATCAGGCCCGCTTGGTGGACAACAGACCAAGATAACGGTCCTCTCCCAGAGGTTGCGGTTTATAAAAATCCCTCTTGGCTGCAGCTTTTCTAGATGTTGTGTTAAGTTGTGTTTTCATTGTTAGTTTGAGGCAGCCAGACTTTGAATAAGGGATTTAAAATATTTTTCCCCATTTTAAGATTGCAAAGAATTAAGATAAGACAGTATCTAATATTAAATAATACAGTAAGTAAGCAAGCTTCAAAAACAGCTGTGCTGATATAAGTTTTTACTTTTTTGTTCACAATTTTACATAATTTATGCAGAGCTTAATCAGCAACTATATTAAGAAATTCTCTGTCAGCTTTTCAAATGCGAAGATTTACTGCTTTTCTTTGTCTCAGAGGATAGTAAATCAAATAGATGTGGGTTTGGGACTGTTGGTTGGACAAATCAAGCAATTTGGGATTTTACAAGTGAGCAACCTCTGGGTCTGAAGTGATGCCGCCCACCCAGAGCCAGTTTCTGTCCAAGGTTTTTACCTGTTAAAGGGGAGTTTTCTCTTGCTATTGTCGCATAAGAATGCATGGTAACGGGAATCTCTTGTTGGGTCTTGAAATTATAGAGTATGGTCTAGATCTGCTTTATATGAAAAGTGTCTTGAGATAACTTCTGTTATGATTTGATGCTATCAAAAAAGAAATTGAACTGAACTGAATTGAAGCCAGTGCTGAAGTGCCTTAAACTTGTATTCTTTCTAATAGCCAGCAGGGGGCGACTCCTCTGGTTACAAAAAGAAGTCTGACTGTATAGACGTCTATGAGAAAATGAGCCAACTTCTCACTTAATTTATTACCTCAGTAAACATTGTAAACATGAGTTTATGGTCTCAATCACTAGTTTCAAGTCTTTAAGACAGCATGATGTTCATTTAGTAAATTATGGTCCCATTTAGAGTCAAATAGCTATAAAGCAGGGTATGCTTTAGGGCGTGGCTACATTGTGATTGACAGGTTGCTGCCATGGTGTTGTCTAGTCTGGGTGTTGCCTGTGTTTTCATCTTAAAACTTACAACTACCCTTTCACGGTGTGCTTTCAGTTCATAAGAGTTAATTATGTCTAAAAATGTCTTATTCAGCATTTGTTTTATTGCAGACAGAAGTGACGCGAGAGGGTGGAGCATTGTAATTTGCTCCACCCTCTCGCGTCACTTCTGTCTGCAAAAAACAACATTGCCACAGCCAAATACTAAGATGGCGACGGGCAAAATGCCAAACTCAAGGCTTCAAAACTGTACTCCACAAAACAATGGGTGACACAGAAACTACATCCACTTCTTATATAGTCTATAGCTGTCATGAGTGTTTTTCACAACTTTTTTTGAATTTCATAGACCAAACAAGTTAAAGAAGATATGTGGCAGATTAATCAGCAATGAAAACAATGTTTGGTTGCCCTAGATTTAACTTTAAATAAACATAAATCTTTCTTTCTGTCATCTTTTCTTTGCTACCTCCTTGTCTTAAGTTTGCATGCAAAATGTGATACATACTAATGTTTAACAGTTTTCACATTTTATTTATCTGTTTTTCTGATTGTAATGTTATGGGTCATAGTGCAGCATCAAGCCAAAGTAGTCAGAAGTGATCGCAAGTGATTTGTTTCCTTCTAGTGGTGACAGCTTCAAACTGCATGCAGCGACATCAACTTAAAAGCATTGTTTACTCTAACTTTTGCATAAATAGTCTGAATAAATTGCTTTATTTGCAAATGTCTGTCTTAATTTTTTCAGATTTTGTAAAATATATAATATAATGAGTAGAATTAAAAGTTATCCAAGTATATTTACAAAACCTTACTCTTATGTAACCTGGTGCAGCATTGCAGTGTGTTCTTGTCCAATGCTGTGATCACATCGCCGACATGCACCAATAAATCAATAATAACACATACCTGAAGCGTGTTGTTTCATAAACGTGTGTCAAGGTACCAGTTATATTTGAAAGTGCTGCTTCTGTAAACAGTTTATTTTCCTGAGGTAGGAAGGAGGAGAAATGTGAATTCCCAAAATGAATCATATCTTGGATAGCAGGAGGTGCAGCAACATTATCTTCGTAACATCATTCAAAACAGGAAGCTGTGATTCAGTGATCCTACAGATTTCACAAGTTCATGGAGCAGAATAACTGTTGAGATGACTCTTACAAAACAGTGTCCCTGTAATTTCACAAGCCAGAAACAGAACCACAGCAATGTGTCCACAGTCATACAGTTTGTACGATGTGGTGTTTTTTGAGTGGTCAAAGATCAGTGTATCCAAGTATTATATATAAATACAATCCTATTTATTTATAACACAACACAACACAACATAACAACACAACATAACAACACAACATAACCAACACAACATAACCAACATAACACAACACAACATAACGAACATAACATAACAATGTAACACAACACAACATAACACAACACCACAACACAACAAAACCAACACAACACAACACAACACAACACAACACAAAACAACACAACAATGTAACACAACACAACACAACATAACATAACACCACAACACAACATAACCAACACAACACAACAACACAAAACAACACAACAATGTAACACAACACATCATAAGACAACATAACATAACATAACACAACACATCATAAGACAACATAACATAACATAACATAACAACACAATATAACAACACAACATAACATAACAACACAACATAACAACACAACATAACATAACATAACATAACATAACATAACATAACAAACAAACAACACAACACAACATAATATAACATAACATAACATAACATAACATAACACAACACAACATAATATAACATAACATAACATAACATAACACAACACAACACAACACAACAACAAAACACCACAACACAACACGACAAAACAAAACAAAAGACAACACAGCCTAATATAGCACAACATAACAGTAAGAGTATGGCCTAGAAAAGGATTAAAAAACATAGTTGCTCTTTAATTTCCTCTAAAATTTTTCATTTGAATTTAATCCCAAAACGTCCAGAGAAATGTTTGTAATGATAATCATACCATAAATCTTTGGAGGCAAAACATTCAGCAGATGCCACGAATTCCACGAGAAGTGATTGGACTTTAAAACAAACAGCAAACAAAAGGGGATGAATTGGTGAACAGCACCCAAGTTCATTGCTATGGCAACGGGTGATTAGGCCTTTCCAGTACGCTGAGCTCACACAACAGTGGGCACACACACACACACACACACACACACACACACACACACACACACACACACCCGACACACAGACACAGAAAGAGAAAGAGAGGAAGAGAGGGGAAATCTACTGATGGGGGTCACGGGAATATTTGACCACAGTGGAAAACAAGAGTTTTTTTTCAGTTTTTTCAGTTGGAGGGAGCACATTAGTAACTCTGCTCTTTGCAGTGATAATCCTCTTAAGTCCAATAATTAACTGTTAGAAAGCAATTTAAAATTAACAAAATATAACTGTAGCCAAACATTTTGCCCGAGAGAGCTACAACAACGTTAATGTGATGTGTTTCTCTGTGGTCTCAACTGGTTGTCGTGTAACTGGAGCCGTTTGTCATAAAACAGAGCTCTAACTTTAGCCATGCCATATTTTCCTATGTAATTAATCAAAAATCTTTAAGACTGTAAGTCTTGACTCTTGCCCATCGTATACTACAAGGAAAGTATGGGAGCTCAGACAATAAACTCTCTTTTTGTCAAAGAAATAAAGTAAAGTATAATACAATGTTACAGCTTTAGCGTTTGACCTCTCTCAGATGAGGACAAGGAACATGAAATTAACAATGTGAGGCGTTACCTTGTTTCACCAACCATTTATTGGCCAACAGTTCACAGGCTAATGTGGGCCGTAGTCAATGTGGAAACAACAGCAAACGCTCCCACATAGTTTTACTCCTGCTCCGTGAACGGGCAGGAAATCCAACGTCTCCTGCAAAAATCACAGGAAGGCTTTCTCCCTTAAAACCATGTATCATAGGTAGCTGACAATGACTTCACATGTTTACTGACACACTGGAGATTAAAGTAGCAGCACGGAAACAGTCCTTTTTATCCTGAACTGAACTACTGTAACATCTCTTAACAGAATGACTCACTCATAACACAACAGTAACACTTAAAGGGATAGTTTGGGTGTTTTGGAGTGGGGTTGTATGAGGTACTTATCCATAGTCAACAGATTACCCACAGTAAATGACAGTTAGCACGTCTTACTGAGTTACCGCAGGGGTGCAAACCAATGTACTGCTGTGAAGGAGGCTGGCAGTACGTACGTACGTACATATTTTAATCACCTAAAAGAAAGACACTTAAAAAAGCAATATCAGTGTAAGTGTATGTTATATTTAGAATATTTTCACCAGTTTACCTTGGCATCATGGGAGTTGCTGATGTAACGATGCTTCGATCGGTTAGTTTGTTTGGCTATTGTGTAATAGTGAATCAGAACTAACAAAAGTCACACAATAACCATCCAAAAAACTAACTGAAACTAACCTCATCACGGTAGATCAGCAATTCCCATGTTCTGTAAGGTAAATTTACTGTTTTTTTCAGTGGAGTCTGGTGGCTTTGGCAAGAGCAGAGATAACAGCTTTAAGTCCCCGTAGGAAACACAGACTGTATAGCTGTCTGGCTGCAATGTAACTGGTAAAAATATTGTGAATATAGAGTACACTAAAACTGTTTTTTTTTTTTTTAGGTGAGCCTTTCTTTTGGGAGCTAAAATACATTTTGCTACCACCTCCGTCCTCAGCAGTACATTCCTGTGATTTCGTACGGTAACTCCTGCCTGCTTCTCCAAACTGGGGTGTGCCAAACGTCATCTACTGTAAGTAATAAATTGACTATAGATAAGCACCTCATACAAGCCCACTTCAAAACACCCAATCTAACCCTTTAACTTGGCACCCAGACTGATCCGCGATGTCCAGTTTATCAGTAAAGTTATGGTCCAATGAGGGCAAATACCTGTGGCAATACGACGTTTAGAAAGTGGAGAGGGGAAATGTTCTTCCTGCTATGCAGTGAATAATGAGAGCCAGCTTAATGATTAAAAAACAGATGGTTTTATTGAAGAATAGCTGCGGCTGGTACAGTATGACCTGTTGCAGTTATTACGTTCTCTTCTATGTTATCTTCCAGTATCTTTACAGTGAATCAGAAAACCACCATGTTTCCAGTGCGATTGTTGTACGCTGCAGTAATTGACTGTCTATACGTTAACTCCACCCTCGCTATCTGTTTTCTGCAGCGAGGAGTTTGTTTGACATGTTACTAAAAACAGATGGATTTACTTACAGCAACTCAGGAATGTTAAACAGCAGAAGACTCTCTGCTCAGCCTTTTTTTTTCCCTCCACCGGTTTATTTAAGAACAAGCAGTATTAGCCAACATTTTAGCACCAAATTTACATGAACAGGTTGAGGAAAAGTAACACTCAAATTATATTTCCTGCCTGTTATACTGCGTAATTACGTGATTTCAATCTAGATATTCATGACTCTCAGTCTCATACCCCCACATACTGTACGTGCACACCCACAACACCAGGAAATAATTTAATTTAATTATACAACCCTCAAAGCTGCATTTTGTCGAACGTGACTGCACAGTGGTTCAGCAGGAATTCACTATTTCGTTTGCAGGATGTTTGGTTGTTTTTTTGGATCATTTTGCTGTCAGTAATTCCCTGGTGGATTTGTGAATGTCTAAAACTGCCACTGCCCAATAAACCATCAGCTTAGAAGCATACCGAGGATGTCATACCAAAGATATGTGCAGCTGACACTTAAATTCACACACCCAAACAAGAGGGCACGTACACGCGAAATAATGTCACAAACAAAAACACAGAAACAGCTCCATTGTTTTTAACCAAACCAAATTGTCGCCCTCCTTATAGCCATCCAACACAAAAAAGCATGTTACATAACTGAAAACATATGGATCCCCTACTATGAGGTACAGCTCACAATTCCCCTTACATGCATTCAGACAAGCACGGGCCCCCATAAATACAAATTTCCAGAGGGTGGGGCTTCACGCCACCACATTTAGCCAAAAATGTGAGTGTGCGAGAGGAACAGAGGGGGCAGGGGGGACAGCCGGGACGCTGAACAGTCAGTGCCACCGAAGCCTCAGAAAAAGGACCTGCAGATCTCATGAGCTCAACGAAAAACTGACTGGTGAGGGGGAACTGAGTGATGACGAAGAGCAGGAAAATGTGATGGTGTGAGAGTTCAGATGGTGCTGGGAACTTTCATCAGAGGAAGGGAGGACGTGCATAAAAGATAACCAACTCACTGTCTATGTTCACTCGCATCGTCTGCCACTAAGGAGGTAAGTTCTGCAAAACGGCACTCTGTCCTGGTTAACAGAGCACTGATTGCTACTTGTAACGTGATTGTCAAGGATAATGAGGCAGGATGCAGTTATTCTGAACCTAAATAAGGCAAGGATAACGATCAGTAAGTTATAAGAGCAACAACTCTGTGAAATCTGTGGTACTGTTATCTTAAAAATACAACCTTCAGTACATAATTCAGTTTTTATTTGGGGTGTATTTATAAGTAAACTGTAATACTTTTTATAGGATCCTTAGTTTTCCCTGATTTTATTGAAGTTTTTTGTAAGAAAATGTGGTTTATTTTGGATACCACTATGTTACATAAAGTGTTAATGAAAAACCTTTAATATAAAGCATGAATTAACTTGACTGGCTTGACCGCTGGTCTCTGGCAGGACAGTTCCCCACTTTGCTAGTTCAGTCTTTTCATGACAAACAAAGTGCTGATCTTTCAGCTAAGGCAAAGGGGGAAAAAAATCAAAGCAATTAATGGTGAGCTGGAAATGCTTTAGCCATTACACCGTCCTGCAGGGCATTCCAGTCTGGCCCAGTCTGGAGCAGACAGTGGTTTTGGTTGGACTGGGACGTTATAATATAGACCACAGATGAAGCATGGTTAAGCTGTCAGGTTTTATGTCTTGAAGCAGTGATGCTAGAGTGTGTCACATGTCTGAAAGCTACTAAAGCTGATTAAATCCATTGTTGCTGACAGTGTTTATTTATGTAGTAATGTTTTCCTCTGCAGCACATCCAAGAGAAGGGGAACTCTATACAGATAACACATTATGGATATCTGACCTTTAGTTTTCTGGAAGTTGCATAAACAGATTCACAACCCTGACTTAAATGTCAACTTTGAACTTTCAGATTCACAGCAGTAAAGAAAAGGGAAGTGGTACTAGTGATGAAAGCAGTGGGAGTTGCCCTACACAACCTAAAACAAATAAGAAGGAAAGTTATAGCTAATATTTCTAATTGTTAGGGCCAATAAAAGTAAGGAGTGCTGGTAAAAAAGGAGTACTGGTAGGGTGGGAATAAAGAATAACATTTTAAAATAGTTTTACTAACAATGAAAACACTATTTTCCCTCTAACAGCAGGGACCCAACACCCCCAAAATAAAACAGCTGCGATGGACCAGGAAGTATTTTATAACCCTCTAGAGAAAGAAAAGAAAAGAAAAGAAAGAAAGAAAAGGAAGCTAGAAAGAAAATAAATAAATCTGGTACCTCTGTGGCTGAGCTCATTCTGGTCTCTTTAGAAAGTTACTTCCTCGGAAAGACTCTCTCTGCACCCTAATACACCCCTGCCACTGAGAAACAACTCATGCTTGCCAGCCTTGACTTTAAATGGATTTGTATGGAGAAGGAGGTCATTCTGTTGGCACTGCTTTGCCTTCACAGCCTCCTGTGTCGTAACAAACAGCAAGCACAGCCTCAGACATGAGCAAGCAGCCTGTCATGTTTAGATGCACTGTAGGAACAACACAGAGATCATTCTGCTTGCAGCAGCAAACCAAACACAGTGTCCATATTCAATGTGGATATACTCTGCACTTTGGCGATTTACTTCTAAAAAACTTTCTTTATATGTGAGCTCCACAAAATGCTTTTGAATGCAAATCCTGAATAAATGGTTTTAATGCCAAAAGTCTGCTAAGCATGGTGATTTAGCAGCCAACCCTGTTGGCAATGCTGACGGGCACCGCTCCTAACCACAGGCAACAAAGTACAACTCTGGATCAATTTATGCAAATGTCTCCTTTTTTGGTTTAAACAAGAATGCTGAGGCTGCAACATGTATGCACTGTTACTAATTAGAGTTGCCTTCAGTATAACTGTCTTATTATGGTGATGATTTAAAATGCAGAGAATCCCCTTTGCGGCTGTTCTTTCAGTGAGAGCAGAAAAAAAACAGAGCACAGTCTCTTCCTTTGCTGTCCTGGAAACTAACAACCATTGCACATCAAATCTCAGAGACTAGTGCAGTGAGGTGAAAACAACAAAAACAATGAATGTTTAGAGTGGAGCAGTTCATGAGCAAGAGTAGACCCTATTATATTCATTCTAGGGCATTCAAATTTAAGGCGTTTTAATGTCACTAATACCTTTAATATATTAACATAATTGACCTTTCAGATGCTGTTAGTCATACTGGTATCATATGAAACTAGAACACCTAATGAATCCATTGATACCAGCCACGTCATACTAGTTTGTCCCCAAGGAGGCTAAATAATGCTCCAAACTTGCACTAAATTTTGGTGTGGAAAAACTGTCATGACCATTTAATCAATGACCATAAAGGGGTTCCTTGACCTTTGACAAGATATGTGAATGTAAATGGATTCTCTGGGTACCCACGAGTCTCCCCTTTACAGACATGCCCACTTTATGATAATCACATGCAGTTTGGAGCAAGTCATAGTCAAGTCAGCACACTGACACAATGACAGCTGTTGTTGCAGTTTATAATTTGAGCATATTTCTTATGCTAAATAACGTACCTGTGAAGGTTTCTGGACAAAATTTGTCATTGTTTTGTGTTGTTAACTGATTTCCAATAATATATTACATTTGTATAAAGCAAGAATATTTGGCCACTCCCATGTTTATAAGAATATTAAATACTTAAAAAATCTCCTATATTTTAAACAGATAAAGAAATGTGCAATAATTTCTGATTATGTTTTATTAACTCTGGACAATCATGCAATTAAGCATAATAAATATTTTAATTGATTGACAGCCCTAATTTATACACAGTCAACAATTTCAAATTGAAATTGAAATTGCGTTTCAGGGCTGGAAATGTTTATGTTTTGCAGTAAATTGCAGTGCTTTATCTCTATTGTTTTGTGTTCCTGTTTTTTTGGTAAATCCCATGGTATTGACATCATGATTAAAGACTGACTTTATTGTCGGTCATACTGTTCACATGGCAAATGATATGTTGGATCTGGCTGACAGGTACACTAAAAAAAGTGATGACAAGAGTAAAAGTAAATTAGTTCATTAAGATAGGATAAAAAAATTCAGATTTAGACTAAAATTGCAGATGAATGATAAAACTGCATCAACCTGTGTAAAGCTTAGGACAGACCTAAAAATATAGTCTCGCAATTTAATATTGCACTTCCATGAGGTTTGGGGTCTTACAAAAGATAAATTTGGAAAAAGAATGAAAGCAGCTGAGGCCAACATAACCTGACTTTGTGCAGCTAGTGTGAGTCAAGCTCCAAAGACAGTGGACATTTCCCCTTAATGTGACTTGATAGTATCTTTTGTTAAGTCCTCCCCTTCTGGTAAACACACATCTTTCAAACATCCCATCACCATTTGTAACACCGGCAGTCTTTTACAAATTTAAGGTAATGCCATTTGAGTATCTTTCTTGGACTTGACTCCAGTCCTCCAGAGTCACAGAGGACATTGAAAGACATTCACAGGCTGAGTGAAAGTACTCCCAGTCTTTGACATGTAAAATTGGTGGAGTGAATATAATATTCATAACTATGTTTTCATTAGTGTATAATGACCTAAAACCTGAAAGAATATCTACATAGGAAGTGGGATCTGGTCACAATGTCCACCATCTTAGTCCGCCATGTTTCTACAGTAGCACAGAATGGACAAACAAAGTACTGGCTCTATAGAGAGGCTTTTCGATTTTTACGTTTCCTGAAGACCACCAGAGTTCTCCGACATGCTTGTGAAACTGCGGTAACGTGAGCCGCAGCGTGCCAAACCGTGGTACTGCTGGCCTCCATCTGACTTCCGTTGCTCATAAAGTAGTGTTACTATGGTAAGGATGGCCTCTGAGCGAGGCGAATGGCATTACCACGGCATTGCATTTGGTGGCTGACATTACTGCAGTCTTGGAAAGGGAGGAGTGAATGGAGAGGTACTTAGTTGGTTGCAATCTGCTACCACACTGCTAGATGCCACCAAATCATACACACTGTACCTTTAGGACAAAAACGGAAATTTAGGATGTAATGACCATGACATGTTCTCAAAGCCCTTTGCCATCTGTGTAAATCTGACACAAAATTCATAACCAACCTTGACTGTAACATTTCTTTTGCTCTAGGTTAAATAATGGACCTGTCTCTGACCCTTCCTGTGCTCCTACTTCTCTGTTCCCTCAACGCTGCTGTTTGGGCATGTCCGGATGGTTGCAAATGTCAGGGAAACAAAATCCTCTGCAGTGGCCTCTCAGACTTCCCCACAATTGTGTCCTCATCTACCACAGCCCTCTACTTTGACAATTGCAGTATCTACTTCCTGAAACCAGAGGACTTAACTGATTTCTCTAATGCTCTTGGCATCTTTGTGATTAAAGACACTGCTTTGAGGGAAGTGCGCACCGGCACATTTGATTCCACTCCAAACCTAGTTGCCTTGGGATTTACTACCACTGAGCTGCAAGATCTCCCTGAAGCCTTGTTCCAAAATCTTCAAAAACTAGAGTCTCTGAATCTGAAGAGCAACAAGCTGCTGGTTCTCCGCCCTAACTGGTTTTCATCATTGGCAGAGCTGAAACTCCTTGACCTCGGTAGGAACCTTTTTACTTCTGTACCTGCGGAAACTTTTCACCCTCTTACTGAGCTGCAATACCTTTTTCTTTCTGGGAACAATATCAGTCAACTACCTAGAGAGACATTCAAGGGTCTCTCTAAGCTGAAAACCTTACGGCTTAACAAAAACTTGCTACAGGAACTCCCCCTTGGCAGTTTGGATGACCTTGGAGGCCTGGAAGAACTATCCCTACATGACAATCTAATCACTCATCTCCACCATGACCTGTTCTCCAAGACTTTGAAACTCAAGAAGCTGTTCCTCTCCCACAACAGGTTCACAACTCTTCCTCAAGGGATCTTCTTAAACTTGCCCCTCCTTTCCCAGATCTCCCTGTATGAAAATCAGTTGGAGAGTCTGGGACCAGGAGTGTTTGGGCCCATGGCCCTGCAAGAATTGTGGCTGTATGACAACAAGCTGAGCCGCGTGGAGGACGATACGTTCAGAAACCTGACTCAGTTGCGTCTCCTGGTGCTCAGTCGCAACCAGATCAGCTTTGTATCCACCAATGCCTTTGGAGGGTTGGAGCAGCTGGGAGAGGTATCACTTCACACCAATCGGCTCACAACCCTGCAAGCTGGGACTTTCCAAGGTCTGCCCAGGCTGGTCAACATTTCCTTGGAGCACAACGACATCAGCTCCCTTCCTTTGGGTTTTCTCAAGGGCGTGAGCAACCTGGGGCAGATAGACCTGAGAAATAACTCCCTTCCCAACTTGCCACAGGAGAGTCTAGATGCCCTCACTGTAGCAAACGAAGTGCTCTTGCAGCAGAACCCTTGGAGGTGTGACAAGGATATTCTGCCTCTTAGAGACTGGCTGACACAGCATCCATCCAAGACCAACCAAACTCTTGTGCTCTGTGACTCACCTTTCAGTCTGAATGGTGAAATCATTGCTCTGCTGGCAGATGAGACCTTCCTCCCTCTCAGCACTACAAAGGAGCCTGTGTTGACCTCAACAGAGAAGAGGAGGAAACCTCACACTCCTCCAACAAGACGAAGCACATCCTCGCCCGCTGTTAAGACCACCTCCACTGCAGAACATGAGGAGGTCACCAGCGGTGGCCAAGAGGAGACGGAAACAGTTTCTAATGTTACTTCGATCATGCTCATCGTCACTGCAGTAGTGGCCACTGTCATCATCAGCACTGTCATCATCAGCTGTGTGTGCTGGAGGAGGAACAAGAGAGGCAGGGGAAATATAGGTCACAGAAATAAGAACTCTGTGCTGTAGATCAGACCACCCAACATTAGCATCCCAAGAACTTTTAGGGAAAATTCTCGGATTGCTGTGGTTTACTCGGAAAATGTGGAGCCCAGAGTTGATTTTGGAGCCTCAAAGGCAGCAGAAAGAACCACTTCAGCTCTATTCAGATGAACCAGCGAGAACAAATACGAAGTTAACTTTTGAATTCATCAGCTTTCAGTTTTAATGATCAAATGTACCAGCAAGTTTTTCTCTTCATGTGTGCTGTAAAAAACAGACATTGTAAGTACCAATGGTAAAAACACCCACATTGCCATCTTGTGGGCAAACTGGACGTTTTGGTGAATGTAAGCTCAGATGCACTGAACTGTGTACTTCTCATAGTAGAATTAAGGCTGCATTCAATATTGTGATTTCCATTTGTCAGTATTAATAATTGCAGATTGACAATGGAGTTTTGTGCTAACAGCAATACATTTAGAAGACAGCTTTATGTTTTTTTGCAAAACGGCTATCCATAAAAAATCAAAACTGGTTATTTTAATTCCACTGTAACACAATTCATCCCATGGTTTCCATACTGATGATGCAACATGCTATTATATGTTGAATAAATGCACTACTTTTAGTGGGAGCAATCTTACATCGTGGTAATCATTTACTGAACGATGTGGTACTAGACTGAAGTTTCACCTCCCTGAATCTGATAAGTTATCTGTTATCTACACATTATTCAGAAGTGTATAGGAGGATAAAACTCCAATTAAATACTTCTGAAAAATATTAAATGAAAATTGAAAACTTGTTTAATACTTGTATTTTGGGTTTTATACTACAATATGTTTACATGCTTTACCAGTGTGCTACAGCACCTCTTTTCACCCTCTGTCTGAAACACTGTTTGAGCTTCTGCCCAGTCTGCTCTAATAGGTCAGCTGTCCCACTCTGTTGTGATTGGTCAACCAAACCAAACTCTTTGGACTCCGCTCCAACTCCGCTGGACTAACTAACTAGGCAGGTATTACGCAAATGCGTCACTTGATGACATCTTCACTTTACGGAAGAAAATGCAGGACTTCAGGCAGCCTTTTACATGCACAAAACACTAAATAACAAAGGACAAAAGCATAATAGGTCCTTCTTAAGTTAAAAAATAAACAAAATAGGAGGTAGCATTGCACTGACATACTGTATTGTAAATTACATGAAAAGAAAAAAAAATACATCAACACACCTAAAAGTTTTGAGATTATGTTATTTATACAGTATGCTGTGGTCTACTTTTTGGCAGGATGATGATCCTATTGTGATCACTACATAGTCATTAGACACAAGATATTTTATCACCAGTATGTTTCTGATTATGTTGACTGAACCTGTTCAGTCTGTGGGATTTCCAGAAGAACAAAACTAAGTTCAGACCGAGTAGATTTTAAAGTGGTCATGGTGAAGGAGAGGAGGCACAGCATGATACTGCTCTGCAAACGTTTGGTTCCATTCACAGCTGAATAGCTTCTGTACTTTGTAATGGAGTAATAATGGAATGATGGTGTACACTTACCACTGGTAATAACTATGACCAACCTATTTAACATATGTCTACTTTCCTCTCCATTAAATCAATTACATAGAAAAGACTGCCATCTAACAGACAGAAGTCAGAATAATGTTTGAAACATTCAGATAAAATCTAAATACTCCATCCTTTAATTTGCCTGCAATGACAGATGCCAGCCAAAACATGTCACAAATGCAGAAATGTGTGTACATCTAATTATTGCCGGACAATAGCAATGTTCTAGGAAGGAAGTTAAAACAAAACATAATCAACAAACTGACAATAAAGGCATGAAATCATGAAATGAATGACTCTGCTTTTCCTGATGTGGGAACAGAAGCATAGCTTCAAAATGACTAAATGTTTATATACCATGAGGTACAGTAATGTTTACAGTATGGGCATGAGTGATGACTATTCAAGCTTTTATGCACTGGTAACGTTTCTGTCCTCGGTGAATAACATACATAACACATGACATGGTAGGCACTGCAGTCTTAGATTCAGTAGTGAAAATTAATTATCCATGAAATTTATTATTTTGTATGCAGTGATGGCAGAAGGCGTCGTTTTGAACTCTACTAAATCTAGTATATTCAGAATATTGAAAACAAAGAGTTTGTGGATGCTGTTAAAATGTCATTGATTGTAAGAAATAAGTGAGTAGCTCAGTAACTGGCTGAAATATTAAAAAAATACTCTTATCTCAAGCTGCAGACGTGTGTTACACCACGCCTCACATAAGATGCAAAACACTCAAGGCCTGCTGGCCAAGATAACTACTGAGACTGAGCTTGTTTGTGTCTCTTCCTTGCTGTTTCGTCCTGGGACAAGACATAATACGGTAGGTTTTGGGATTTGACAGCACTGTAAAAAAAAAAATGTTGTTTTTACAGTAAAATACCGGCAGCTGCGGTTGCCGAAACTCTACCGTTTAATTACGGTCAAACATTTTCTACATTTAAAGTAAAAACTGTTGATTTTACAATTCATAAATGTACTTAATTCAAGATTTTACTGTAAAAAAAGTTTTTACATTTAAAAAAACCTGTTTTACCTGAAAATTTACATTTAAAAAATGTTATTTCTATGTAAAATACTGGCAGCTGTGGTTGCCAAACTCTACCGTTAAATTACGGTAAAACTTTTTCTTCATTTACAGTAAAATATATATATATATTATACTGTTGATTTTATGGTTAAAAAATGTCTCAATTCGATATTTTACCATAAAAAACACAAAAAACATCCACCTTAAAATTTCAAAACAGAAACTCTTTATTTAACAAACTTAACAATTTCTAAAAACCTTTACAAACATTTTAGACATTTAAGTGCATGATATCCAGTACATACAGTTTATCATTTTCACATTATCAAAATAAAATCATCCCTAAGGGAGCAAAAGTTTCAAATCTTCATCATAAATCTAAATACTTTTAGATAAATACTTTTCCCTGACTGCAAGTAATCTTCAAAAATAACACTTCACTTGAGAGAACAAGTCATATACTTAAGGAATGCTTAATTATCATAATTCATATGAATTACTACTTCACTAACAAAAGATGGACATTTAATTATGAAGTCACTATAATTTTGTTCATACTCAATAGATCATCAACTAAGATTATAGCACACATACTTAATATGTTAATTATATTTACAAACAGCTTGATTTCTTTAATATAAAAAATCATAACACCTGAATCATTATGCATTATCCTAATAATTTTTGGTCACCTGATGGCATTATTTTTTAGCGAGTGTCCTTTACACTCAATTACCACCTTGTGGCACACTGCTAACTTAAAAATATCTATATCATATTCCACCCACTTGTTGTAAATCTATCCAAAAACCATTCAGTCTATTCCCTTAAAAGTTTTAAGGAAAAAATTAATGTTGTCCATAAGCTTTTATACTAAAAAAAGAGACAAAATCAAGCTAATTTAGTCAAATATCAATTAACATAAAGAACTGTGAACTAACAATCCTTATTATGATCTATTAAAGTCGAGCTGAAACAGCAATTCTGCAAAATGCATCCTTCATTAGTGCATGCGGAATTTATTATAATAATGCATTATGTAAGTATACTTAAAGAATAGTTCACTTTAAAAAAATTAATTCATTATCTATTCACACCCATCTATACAAGTCCAGAGTAGTTTTTAATCCACAAAACACTAACAGCTTTCAGGATTTTTCCAAAACAATGAAGTCCATAGATCTGTGGTAAAAAGCAGATGAGCAGTTTGAAAACATATAATTATTTTTATCGTGTTCTATCACTTATCTTATAGACTTCTTTGTTTTGAGAAATGCTGAAGCTGTTTTCTCTGTAACTCCATTAGGGTTTTATGGATTAAAAAACAACACCAGACTCAGGTGAGTAGATAATGTCTGAATTTAACTTTACATTTTTTGTAAATTTCTCCACTGTGGACAAATAAAGGAATATCTTATCTTATCTTAAAAACGTATTCCTTTAAGTATATGATTGTATACCTTCAGTTAAGTGTTGCCATTTTAATCTCAGACATTCCTAACTAACAAATTTACTTCAACTTGTTTAAAGTACAAAACCAGTGCAGTAAAGCTGAACATGTACAAACAGTACAAGACAATTTATCTAGTAAAACTAACATCTTGTAAAACTTTCAAAATGTTACTAACACAGTATCTGCAGTGTATATAACATCCATGTACCTTCTATCATATCATCCCTCAACATCACTGGAAGGTCCACTCATGGTCAGCAAGGTCTTAGATCAGAGTGAAGACTTGGGATTGACTGACAACACTTTTTTCTTCTTCTTCCACTCGACTTTGGTGCCTTTCTCTGATTTATTGAAAAAAACACCTTTATAAAGAGAGAGAGAAACAACTTCAGGTGGGATATCAAATGCCTTCATTTCTAATATCATAAAAAAAAGAAATTTTACCGTTGGAGAAGTCCAGTGTTCCACTGGGTAGTGTACGTTGAAGCCGTAGTAACTGCCAAACATCAGGCAGATGGCAGATGTGAAGGAAGTGATGTGGTCATTGACAACCTCTTTGTCGATGCTCAACATAAATGTCTCAGTGGCAAAGCAGGAGGACCCTAAGAATAAACAACATAAAAAAAACAACTTTAATGAAAAGAGCTTCAATATCAACTATGAATAGAAATTCAATGGTACTTCTTTCAATATAGGATGAGATCATACAATCTACTGTTGGCAGAACTTGTAATCAGGTAAAATGTTAGCCAGTGTCTCAAAGTGGGCTACAAGCTAACATGAAAGTAAACAAGCCAAGAGACAAGTGGGTGTTAGTATACTGGTGGAGAAAGCTTGCAGGTTTGGTTCAATTTACTTACCACACACAATAAGGCAGGGTGTTGGTGGCACACTCTCCATCTGAACCTCCTCAGCAAGGCTGGTCTCGTCAGTGTCTCCAGCATCTAACACACTGGTAGGTTCCTTATGGTGGCACTTGTATGGGACTCTCACACGTGTATCTGAGATTATGCACAAATCACATTTCCTACCACTGTCTGTGCTTTCTGGACATTGAGAAGAAAGATGTTTTTGCAGTGAACACACTTTTGCATCCTCTCACTGGGCAAGCTACCTGACGCCCCTCTCTATGTCTCCTTTAAGTGAGCAACCAACGGTTTATTCCCTCACACTGGCTTCACAAAGTGAGACGGTGCATTTTACCGGCGTTAAGGTCACATCCTGAGTAACGGTTGGTGTACTGTTGTGGTGACGATAGAAGTGCGACTTCAAACTTATACCTGAAAACACCTGCTTACAACTTGTTCCAACACATTTAAAAATACGTCGGGGTTCATTGCGGTGCAGTTTACAATGCAAAACGTATGCTTTTACAACTGAACGTTTTCTCCACATATGTTACAGGAAACATGTCCGACAGTCAAATACACTGAGGTTATATCCACAATAAACACGAGCAGCGCGGTTAGCTAACCAGAGGCTTCAGCACATAGACGGATCCCGCTTAGCCCGCCAGGCGAAGGTAAACCATGGGGTAAACCCACACGCGTTTTTCTAAAGCAGTCAAACTAATGAAACGATTGCTAATAAACACTCTGTCTCCTAAAGAAGTCTGAACATTATTAAAACGTTTCCAGGCTGTTATACAAGTCTAATGTAGCTAGACGAAAGCTACGGGGACATTTGCGCGTTGTTAGCTGTTTGTAATGAAACCCACTTCATAACCGAACAAACCCAATTCAGCTAAACCTTTAACTTGTTATTTACTTACCGAGGTCACTGGTTCAACTTCTGGCTGAGGGAAAGTCCAAAAAATCCAGACCGCTGACGGTGAAGCTCCTCCGGCGACGACTGTGGACTTGAACGGGAGACGTCGGAAACGAAACTAACAGTGTCCGGCGTTGGTCGGAGGTTAACGGGTCAGAGTCAGATACGATGCGCTGATTGGCTTATTTGAAATTCGGCGCGTTAATATCAACAAATGAACAATCCCAAACTGAAGGGGAGAAATACTCAGTTTAGAGGTGCTTTAAAATCATTCCCATAATTTAGATGCTTTCAAATTTAGCAGGATGCTGTTAGAATCAGATGTTTTGAGTAGCTTTTAAAATCATTCAAATGTTTTTCATTATATAAATTAAATTTACCTCTGGATGGTAACTAAAGAGGGACTGTAGGCCTACAGAAAGAGCAGACCACAGATTAATGTTTTAATATTTTACATAAAAATGTTAATAGTTCATAACAATATCTATAGATGCATAGGACCCTATATCAAAAAACAGCAAAAATATTATTTCTATAATAGTTATTCATTAAATCAACATTACTTTACAAACATACCATATTTTTACATATTCTTTCTGTAGAAATGAGGACATTTTCAAATGTTTAACAGTTTTATACTGTAAATTCAAACATACACATCAAAAAATCTTAAATTTTGCAGAAATGCCGAATTTTTGGGTAATTAGTCTTTTGTGACTCTACAGTATTTTCCCATTAATTTTTTACCTTTTTTTTTTTCACAAAAAAATATGTGATTTCTACATATTACCACTGTAAAAATAAAATATTATTTCTTATTTACGTAATCATGTATTTACAATGTGAACTATTTTATTTTACAGCTTTTACTGTTCTATTTACAGTTTTTTACCGTAATTTCTACTACATTTTTAACAGTGTGCAACATAGCTGTGACACAGCAAAGCTTTTTATGATGTTATACTGATACTTGACCACTCATATACTATCACAAGAAAGAGAACACTTTACATTAAACAGAGATTTTGGGTGCTTTTAATGTATGAGGTACTTATCCATAGTCAGGGTATAGCTTACAGTGGATTCCAATCCCCTCCCAGCCAGGAGTACTGGCACAGAAGTAAAGCAATGTAAAGCTGTGGATGAAAGAAAGGCTCACCTAAAAAAACAATATAAGTTTAAGTGTATGCTTAGAACATCCTCTGAATTGAACAGAAAGCGATATGTATGTATACCGTTTTTGCAGCAGCATACGCTGGCACTGAAGAGATCAAATTTAGTTTCACTTTCAGTCTAGTTGCTCATTGGAAAAGGCTGTCTGGTGGCACGATAAAGTGGTGAAAATATTGTAAATATAGCATTAACACAGTTATCGTTTGTTTGTGGGCAAAGGCCCACCTAAAAAAAGGTGGGTTAAATACATTTTGCTGCCGGCCCCATCCACAGCAGTACATTGCTTGCTACTGAAGGTAATACACTGGCTATGGATAAGTCCCTTATACAACCGCACTTCAAAACACCCAAACTGTCCCTTTAAACCATATCATAAACTGTATACAAGGTCTAAGTTGAATCTATTCAATTTTATAATTTGTGTGTTATCATATTTTTTTTGTAGTGAATAAGCATGTCAAGAGGAGGAATATTTTTTTTTCTATCTTTTCTGTTTGAGTCTTCACTGACTCAAAGCAATCCATGTGAAAAGGAGACAGACTGCCCCAAAGAAAACCAAGATGTCTACGGTTCATCTACGACAGAAATCCCACGCTTTCTAAGACCAGGTGTGACAGAGGTTTTCTTTGTGGACAGCCAGATTAACAAAATTCCCAAAGCAGCCTTTTCTCAAAACCCACAGCTTGAAAAGGTGGAGTTCATTGACACCAAGACAACATCTGTTGAGCTGGGAGCTTTTGAAGGTTTGGTGGACCTCAAGATCATTGAGATCTCTAGCAGCCCATTGACGTCCATCCCAGTGGGAGTCTTTAAAGACCTCAGCAAGCTGGAGAGGATTGTACTAAAGCTAAACAAGCTCCGTAGTCTGGAGAAAGGCCTGTTTGAAGGCCTTGATAAAGTAAGAGAGCTCCTGCTACATGTGAACAAGATCGAATCGATTGAAGACGGGACCTTTGATGATCTCGAGAACCTTGTATTGCTCCATTTAGGTAAAAACAATCTCACCGCTGTATCTGCTGTCTGGTTCTCAAACTTAAAGAAACTGCAGACACTGCGGCTTTATGAGAATCAGCTAACCACCATTCCTGATGACATTTTTCAGAATTTACCAAACTTGAAGGAAATTGGCTTGCAGGGAAACAAAATAGCAGAACTGTCACCTAATCTATTTCCACATAAAGACAAACTAACAAAGCTGCTTTTGGATAGTAATCTTCTGACTAGTTTACCTCAAGGTTTCTTCGTTGGGTTCCCTCAGCTTAAAACGTTGACCCTACAGAAGAATAAACTGATGACTCTACCACCTGTGCTTTTTGGTGTAATGCCTAAATTGACAGAATTAAGTCTCAGTCAAAACAATCTCAGCTCTGTTCCTAAAGGAATATTCAGCCCTCTGAAGAAACTCAAGAAGTTAGATCTGTCTAAAAATCACTTTGTCGCCTTGCGTGCTGAATACTTTGAAGGCCCTGAGAAGCTCACTGAGCTGAATTTACAATACAACGAGGTGAAGTCGCTGGACGCAGATGTGTTTGAAAAGCTACAATCACTGATAACACTCAAGCTGGCTCACAACGACCTTCAGACGCTTCCTGGGGATATTTTTGAAAATTTGAAAAAACTGAAAAAGCTTTATCTCAATGACAACCCTTGGCGCTGTGACTGTAATCTGATCGATCTTCACCTCTGGATGAAGGCGAACTCTGACATGATTGTGACTCCTGCTGTCTGTGAGTATCCAGAAAATCTAAAAGGACGGGAAATCACATCACTAACAGAGGATCAATTTATTTGCCCCACCCTTAGCCCCACAACACGCCCAACTACAACACCAACTACCACCATATTTACTACCACAACAACACCAACAACCACTTTGACAACTACAACTACAATTACAACAACCACACCACTAGCCACAACCATTATAACAACAACTGCACCCACAACCACTATAGCAACAACCATACCCACAACCATGACAACAACCACACCCACGACCACTATAACAACAACCATACCCACAACCATGACAACAACCACACCCACGACCACTATAACAACAACCATACCCACAACCATGACAACAACCACACCCACGACCACTATAACAACAACTGCACCCACAACCATGACAACAACCACACCCACGACCACTATAACAACAACCATACCCACAACCATGACAACAACCACACCCACGACCACTATAACAACAACTGCACCCACAACCATGACAACAACCACACCCACGACCACTATAACAACAACCATACCCACAACCATGACAACAACCACACCCATGACCACTATAACAACAACTGCACCCACAACCATGACAACAACCACACCCACGACCACTATAACAACAACCATACCCACAACCATGACAACAACCACACCCACGACCACTATAACAACAACTGCACCCACAACCATGACAACAACCACACCCACGACCACTATAACAACAACCATACCCACAACCATGACAACAACCACACCCATGACCACTATAACAACAACTGCACCCACAACCATGACAACAACCACACCCATGACCACTATAACAACAACTGCACCCACGACCACTATACCAACAACTACACCCACAACAACCACACCCACAACAACTATAACAACAACCACACCCACGACCACTATAACAACTACACCCACAACAACCACACCCACAACAACTATAACAACAACTGCATCCACCACCACTATGACAACATTCCACCCACACCACCACCACAACATCCCACAACCACAACAACAACCACACTCACAACAACTATAACAACAACTGCATCCACCACCACTATGACAACGATTCCACCCACGACCACCACCACAACTATGCCCACAACCACCACACTCACAACTACCCAACCAACCACCACCCAAACGACAACGCCTCTTCCACCAACCACTCCAATGACCTTCACCTGCCCCATGGAGCCGGTCCCTCAGGAGCCATCGCCTTCCTTCACACATCGGTATAGAAACAAAGTTCAGCATTGTAAATCTCAGATGATGATCTATACCACGCTGCTGCTGGTGGAGATCACCTGCACACTGGTGCTGGCTAAGTTCACCCTGTCTCTTTATTGCTTGCTGCAGCACAGGGAGAGGATTAGCCAGAGAGTCAAACTCACCCGCTTCTCCTACAGGAGAGAGGTCATCCTCAGGCCCCTACAAGAGGCAGAGACTGAAGGACTTTAAAGAACAACAGCACTTTAGACAAGCTCACTTGTTTGATGGTAAATGAGCACATTAGCAGCCATATGACCTACATGATCCTTAGGTAAAATGCTCAATCCCATATTTGCTTAAATAAAAGCTAACATGTAATATTAGCAGTTGTCAACTTAGGGCTGTCATGGCATGATTTGTCAAATATTTAATACTCTTATCAACATGGAGTGGGCAAATATGCTGCTTAATGCACATGTATATAGTCATCCACCCATTTTCAACCACTTATCCCGTTAGGGGTCTGGTGCCAATGCCAGCTGGCATTGGGCAAAGGCGGGGGGTACACCCTGGACAGGTCGCCAGTCCATCGCAGGGCACATAGAGACAGACAACCATTGACATTGACCATTGGCAATACAGAGTCATCAGTTAACCTAAACTGCATGTCTTTAGACTGTGGGAGGAAGCCGGAGTACCCGGACAAAGGCCACACTTACACGGGGAGAACATGCAAACTCCACACAGAAGAGCCCCAAGCTGGATTCGAACCTGCAACCCTCTTGCTGTGAGGTGACAGTGCTGTATACATATATATATATATATATATATATATATATATATTGGAAATAAATTAGCAACTCAAAACAATGACAAATATTGTCCAGAAACCCTTACAGGGACTGAATTTAGGATAAAAAATGCGCCCAGATCATAACAAGGCAAACTCGAGCCTAAAAGGCTACAGTGATTATCATAAAGTGGGCATGTCTGTAAAGGGGAGACTCGTGGGTACCCAGAGAACCCATTTTCATTCACATATCTTGAGGTCAGAGGTCAAAGGACCCCTTTGAGAATGACCATGACTGTTTTTCCTTGACAAAATTTAGCATAAGTTTGGAGCATTATTTAGACTCCTTCCCGATGACCTAGTATGACATGGTTGGTACCAGTGGATTCCCTTGGTTTTCTAGTTTTATTTTCTCTAACTTTAAAACTGCTACAACCTCTAAAATATCAACATCACAAGTTGTGCTACTGCAGTAAAGACATTAGTGGCATTAAAACAAATTTGTGTTAAGGTGTTATTGCATTAACTTTGACAGCCCTAAGTCAAACATCAATAAAAGTAATGCTGTACATTCCTAATATTATCATGCTGCTGATGGAGCAGGTTGCCTCGTTGCCAATGCCTCTTCTGGATTTTGTTGTTTTGCTATAAAAGATTTCTGAAAAATGAATGTAGATTTTTGTAAGCATAATATTGTATTATATGACAATGATTAAAAAATGTCCTCCTGGAAACCTGTTTGTCTTGTTATGACTGAAATCAGGCACTTAGATACAACAAGCATCCTCTTACAGCAGGGGGAGACAGAGATCCACGAGACCTCGAATTCTGTCTCATTCACAGAAAAACGAGAGGAGCTCAGGAAACTTTATCTTACACAATCTAGAACTGGTGAACATGTGTCTGCAATTTACATGACATATTCGTAAACTGAAAAAATGTATGGGCTTGTTTCTTCTGCTCAATTTATGCATTTATTTTTCATCATCAGTGGTTTTCTAATAAAGTAGCAATCTTATGATGTTTTACTTAAAACTGAAATGTATGCACTCTTTCCAAAAGGTCAAGATGGATCTCTACTGCTAAACAAGGATAATTTATGAAGTGGCAGAGTGGGGGGTCTGGGACTTGTGTTTGGTAGAGTTGTCTGCCGATAACTAAAGGTTAAATACATTAATTAGACCTTTTATTAGACAGTAGCACAGAAAGAGTACAGTAGGCCAGATTCATTAACCCAGTGTGTGAGAACATATTTATGAGTTTGTGCATGTGTGTGAGAGTCTTAAAACAGATTTAAAAACTAAAATTAACAGAAACTGTTTGCCTGCTGTATGTCCTTAAAATATGGTATAGTAGAATAATGACAATGACACTGAACGGCAACTATGACTTTAAGTGTCATCTTTCATTTTAGGGTTTTTACATACATGCCCAATTTTATATAAACTGAAAAGTACCTAAAAGGTAAAAGGGGCTATGAGTGCTCACACTGTCCACACCTTAGACGGGCCTTATAGGAACAGCGCGTAACATTTAGGAGGATCTATTAGTATGAATGGAATATCACATTAATAACTATGTTTTCATTAACGTAAAATCACCTGAAACTAAGAATAGCTGTGTTTTCGTTAGCGTAGATTGAGCCCTGGGACTCGTGATTTTAGGTTACCTGAAAGCTACTGTAGTTCTCTGATACGCTTGTGACGTGAGCCACGCCGTTCACCTCGCTCAGAGGCCATCCTTACCATAATAATACAACCACAGGTTTGCACTTGGCGACTCACATTACCACAGATTCGGAAAGGGAGGAGTGAGCAGAGGAGTACTCTGTTGGATTCAATCTGCAACCACACCACCAGACGCCATCAAAACCTACACACTGTACCTTTAAAACTCAAACTTTAACCTCTTAGTCACCGAATAAAGATGAATTACAATGGAATAAACAAACACTGCAAATTGAACTTTGAATTTTGTTAAAAAAAAAAAATACCACCACTTCTGAGAGCTCCATGAGCAATTTAGTTTATATACTACTATTATCATCAGTATTATTGTTACAGATTATTGTTAAAATCACAACTTACATTTCCATCATTGTGGTCTTTTATCCTCTTGATTCAATTGTATTGTTTTGTGCATGTTTTTATTCATGTTATTTGCTCACATTATAGCCACCTGGGGTTACCTTTCAGAAGAACGTTAATGCTGTTATATTAACCTCTCAGGCCAAAGCATCCGCACAGTGATATATTATGTTAGTATTTCCACCAAACATACAGACAACAGCAGTAACAGTCTAATCATTTTGCCCCTAATGCTGACTGAAATAACAACACATGAAATGTAGGCTTAGTGTAAACATTACAGGACAAACTGTCAAAAACAATGATACTAGTAGTGCAGCAGAAACCTACAGAAACCTGCACCTGCACAAACAAAAACTTACACTATGTCCATAAATCTGTTGCCTTTGTGCATGCAGGGAGGCTTCCCACTACATCTACCTTCCTGGGATGCGAAATATTAATTATGTCATTATTCCACACCTGAAAGTGTGGGCAGAAACAACCTTATCTACTAAACTACACAATGGTCTGCACATTCTGTACAGGAGGAGCTTGTACAAGTATCAACATCTGCTCTTTGACCATTTTGTTTGGAAGCAAGATTTATAGTATTAATGATATCATGTGTTTGCCTCCTGAACCATTAATAAACTGCCTTGTAAAATTATGTGGACATTTAGCTCCCCTTTTTGCAGCTCTGCTTTTTACTCATTTTGTATGCAAGAAGAAACTCAGCAATCTGGAGGTGCGTTGATATGAATCACTTCCACTAGAGGGCATGTCTGTATTGGATAAAACAGCACCGTACACACCGTAGGTTCCTGTTAAAATCAAGTGACACAGCTTCAAATAAAATACGTGTTCATATTTAATCAGATGGGATCCAATCTGAGACTACTCCAGACACGGCAACTTACATAAATCCCTTTAGAGGAGTCTTTTGTGAGGGAAAAACAATGTTATGAAGTTGTACCAGACAGCAAGGCTTGTGAAGAGACTGAATGAGGGTAACATAACTTTGCTTTATCAGATTAACCTCAGTACTATATGGAGAAACATGCACAGATGGAGAGGGATGATTACATCAGTTACTGTAAGTAGGAAACAATAAATAGGACTGAAAGTAAACCGGCGTTAAAGGTAGTTGTTAATATTAGCTTCTTAATCATATAACAAGTCTTGACTAATTCCTTATTGCAGATGTCTGGCGCTGACGAACACAAACATACTCCATAACTCACCTGAGGAGTTGTGTTGCTCAATATTTCGCTCTGAATTGCCGCAAAGTGTAATGTTGCACGGTTCACCATTGTTAAGTCCTCTCCTGTGATGTTGCATCACAAAACTATTCTTGTCTCCAAGTGAAGTAAGCAGTGTGGTGTCTTTATTATTTATCTGGATTTGAGTGACTGGTGTATTTTAATCCGTTCTACACTTGCTTCCCTGTGTGGGTCTCTTTGATTACAGATAAAGGAGTTGCAGTTTTGTTTTGTTTTTTTAATAGTCTGAAGGCAAAAAAACCCAGAAACACAGTTTAAATCATCCAGTCCATTACACTGACGTTACACTCAAACAATTATTAATGTATTAATCTGTTGGCCTAAATTTCAATGTGTCTTGACATTATGGCTAGATGAGCAGAACTTACACCCTCAAAGGGTCGACAGAGGTGGCAACTGTTTTTGACTTATTTTCAGAATATAACTGTAACTGTCTATACATACATATATATATATATATATATATATATATATATATATATATATATATACACATATATATATGTGTATATATATATATATACATACATATATATATATATATATACATATATATATGTGTATATATATATATACATACATATATATATATATATATATATGTATACATATACATACATATATACATATATATATATATATATATATATATATATATATATATATACATATACATATATATATATATATATATATATATATAAAATGGGGTAATGAGCCAAAAAGTCTGGGATCCACTGATATACAGTATTCCTGCTGTAGGATAGCTGGATATTTCGGTATATCCTAAACAGCTCTCATGTATGAGTATGTATGTGTAAAAAAAATCACCACATCATCATGAAGCTTTGGGAAAAGTTCAGTAAGGAAGATCTTTTCTATATATATATATGCTCTTCTCTCAAAATCTACTCTGTCACTTTATCAAAGTTATCATTCACAAGTCTGACACCATCATATCTGACCAATCATCATCTGTCTGCCTGCGTTCCTTGACCCAATCACTCCCTGGAAGCTGTCGTTTCAGGCCTACTACTGCACAACCCATCACCATCATAACCTTCAAGGAGATTTGACTGAGAGTTTCCATCAACCACCTGCTGGCTTCACTCCGCTGCCACCAGCATCTGGACTCCAGGGCATCTTGTCTTATCTCTTATCTTCATATGGACCCAGGCTTAGTGAAGTCTAAATGCCAAAGTCTCTCTCCGTTACTAACCTCAGTAAATTTCATTATACACTTCCAACTCATCTCTCCTTTTTGAACTGGGTTCAGCATGATGGCAGCTCCAGTTGTGGCTTTAAAACTATGTATCTGTCTACTTTGTGCGTCCATCGAAATGTCGTCTTTTACTTTGAGGAACTTGAACTGGACAGATGTTTTTCTAAGGACTACTTTTATGTATTTCAGGGGACTTTTATTTTAATATTTCACATTTATTTCTTGGGCTGCACGGTGGTGTAGTGGTTAACGCTGTCGCCTCACAGCAAGAGGGTCGCAGGTTCGATTCCAGCTTGCGGCTCTTCTGTGTGGAGTTTGCATGTTCTCCCCGTGTAAGCGTGGGTTTTCTCCGGGTACTCCGGCTTCCTCCCACCATCCAAAGACATGCTGTTTAGTTAATTGATTACTCTAAATTCCCGTAGGTGTGGATGTGAGCGTGAATGGTTGTCTGTCTATATGTTGTCTGTCTCTATGTACCCTTATGGACTGGCGACCTGTCCAGGGTAACCCTGCCTTCCCCTATCCAGCTGGGATCGGCTCCAGCCCCCGCACCCCTAACGGGAAACGTTGACATGGAGGAGGAGGACATTTATTTCTTTCAGGGGACTTTTATTTCCTAATGCCAGGCTTATTTCACCGCTCTTTTTATTTCCGTCTGTTATATTCAAATGAATATCATCTCACATATCACAACAAAGCACAAGAAATAGCCAGCTAGCACACCCGACGGTCTCTCCACCTCTGTCCCCACAGCTAGTGGACTACTTCGCCGGCAGGAGAGCGAACGACGGCTACTGAGGCAGACACCCAATCTGATCCCGAACCGCCCAACCCTCCACTGGATCAGCAAACTTTCTATCTATCAATCAGATAAAATCAAATGTAATCAAATATTTATTTATTTTTTGAGCTATGTTTACTCGTTTATATAATCATATTTACATTTCATTTGTATACATAATCACTTATTTATTTCAGGATTTATTTCCCGTCCATGTCTATTTATTTCATAGGCATATTTACTTATTTATTTATGCATTTATTTATTTATTTCATATTGAATGAATTAGTACTCCATAAGTGCAGATGTCCAAGTGTACCTGAGACAAAACTATTTATTTGCCAACAAGACCTGAAATCAATGAGTCAGCTTTATCTACCAAACTACCGGGTGACTTCGCCATGAGCTGGATCCACGTATTTGCTGACCATGAAGTTTTATGTGTCCTCTGCTCTGAAGGTTATCTGGGTTTAAATGGTTCCAAAGCAATGAAATTCAGCCACCGCTACGTGAGCTTACATTTGATAATAAACAGCTGACCCTCTTTTACCCACACACACATACGGAGAGGTAAAGGTCAGAGGATTACATTCTTGCTCATAAACACTGTGAAAGGCTGCATGGTTGTTGCGGGGATCAAACTTCTTTTTCCAGTTTTTAAAGCCTTCCTCATAGACTACACCCAGGTGATTTAAAATAAATATGGAGGAATCTACAGCAGAAATCTTTACTGCGAACACAATACAGTGTAGCCAAAGTGATGAAACTATAACTGGATATAATATCTTCAAACTCACATTTATCTACCCTCAGTGATCCTTTCTATTAGAAAAAATATGTGTTCCTCAATTCAGCTCACTTTAACTTCTCATTTTGAAATTCATGTCTTTACACTTCTACAGTTTTAGATGAGCTAAATGACCCTCTACCAGGAGCAGAAGAACTTGTCATCTCCCTGAAGCCTGTGCTTTTAGGGAGGGATAAGCCTGCAAGTCCTGCTAATGAGCCTGAAATGGAGCTGAGAAGGTAATTGCGTGTGAAAAGGGCAATGTGTCTGAAGAACATAAGAGGCCATAAAACCAAGAGGAGCCCCTTACAGCCAAACTAAGACATTTCAACTGGAAAATAGCTTCCAGTAACCAGACGGATTTTCAGCTGGAGTGGTACACCTGATTACCTGAGGTTAATGACCAACAGAGGCCTATTATAGAGAACAGACAGATGTGGCTGACTGAGCTTTGAGCGCTCTACCTCTCATTCTTCACTGTACTTTCCAGCTTTATGAAGTCATAAGAAAAACTGAGAGAAAGCTGGTGGGAGAGATTTAATTCTTGATCAACTGTGGTGACAGAGTAGAAATCGTAAGGCAGGTAAGTCAACGCTGATATGTATTTCTTATCTAATTTCTAAACCCATCACTGCAACTTTCACAAGTTAATAAGGACGAAGGCATTACTGATAGAAAGCAACAAGTTCAAATCCCCATTTGTGACTGTTGCCTGAGGTCTTTCTGGGAAATTGGCAAGTGGAACTGGACAAAGCAGGTTGAGGAAAATTGCCAACAGCGACTATTCTTCAAATAAGGTGTTCCAGTCATGCTGATCATTACAGTTTCATGACATACAGTGGGCATTTTCTATTTTAAAGCTCCATATAGTGATATTTTTAGTCTCATTCTTAATATCAGCAGTGGGATCCTACATGAATTCAGTGTTAGAACAGATTAGTAAGATTTTTACTTTGGTGTTTTTGTCCTTGCTGCACTCACAAGATTGAGGTGGGCGGGGCTTAAACCTGTTTCATACTTGTGGTCAGCGTGGTGCGGATGGCGATACTGAGCAATTGCGGCCAGGGGGACTGATTTTATAACGAGGATGGGGTTGCACAGACCCTGTCACTGCAATAGTTGTCTCAGAGCAGCAGTCAATTGGTTTTCAAAAAGTAGACAAATCTAAAACAAAAGAGGAAGACTGCAGAAGAGAAGAGATCTGTTCTTGGAGCCACTTTGGCTGCAATCAATATAGACAACCAGACATGCCAACTGCAAGATGCATAAAACAGGTTTCAGTTCATAAAAGGTGATACATACAGTATATCTCATATCACATCTCATCTCATCTCTGTGCACTAGTGGGGCGGCAGTAGCTCAGTCTGTAGGGAGTTGGCTTGGGAACCGGAGGGTCACGGGTTTAAGTCCCGACATGGACCAAGAACTGAGTGTGAACTGGTAGCTGGAGAGGTGCCAGTTTACCTCTTGGGCACTGCCGAGGTGCCCCTGAGCAAGGCACCAAACCCCCAACTGCTCGGGGCGCTTGTCAGGAGCAGCCCCCTCACTCTGACACCTCTCCATTGATGCATGTGTGTGTTTCGGGTCTGCATGTATCGTGTACAAGTTAACAAACAGAGTGTAAAAATTGAATTTCCCCTCGTGGGACAAATAAAGGTTGATCTTCTTCTTCTTGAGCAATACTTTTCGCCTTTATTTGATAGAGATCATATTCGTCATGAAAGGGGGAGAGATGGGACAACATGCAGAAAATGGTCAATGGTCGGATTTGATGCTGGGTTAGGACTCAACCATGGTACATAGGGTGCCCGCTCTACCAGACGAGCTACCAGGGCACCTCTGAGTTTAACTATACTTGAATCATAATCTGATGACAGTTGTTTGGTTGTTTGTTAATGCTGACAATCACTTTGGATCAACCACACCACTTATACAGTCCTAGTGAAGCATATTAGCAGAGTTTCTGAGTGTTAACTCTTCATAAATAATAATTCTGGATGTTTTTGTCCAAACTTTGACTTCATTTAAGTACTTAAGCTTTGAAATTAAGTTTTCAGTGACGTTAATAGTGTGCTGTACTAAACTTCAGCTATGTGCTGCGTTCGGACTGTGGTTCATATGGTTGACCACCTACCATATGAACCATAGGCCGTCACTCTCAGCAAGCAAGCTCAGACAAACCATATGTTATAGCATGCAGACAATGTGTATGTAAAATGTGGACCATCTAGCAAACTAGCCATCCAGATATTTTTCACAGAATTTGGAGGACCAGACCAGAGATTTAAAAAAAAGTGAGTAAATATTGGACTTACATTTGAAAGGTTGTGACTGTAACTGCTGAAGTCTGCTGACGTGTTTTTTGCTATGAGGTTGCTGTGGAGTCTTTCAGTCCCATAATGGTCAAATGCAGCTTTAACCTCCATATCACCTGTGAACATATATGGAAAATACAATAGTGACTTCAAAGCTGTAAAACCCATAGGTTTTATTTCTGTTTTTGTGTTGCTCACAAAATACATGATTTCCTTGTTATTTTGCATTGAAAACTTTAGTTACTGCATATTTTTTCAGATGAATTTTGCTATTATTCATGCCTTAAGCTTTCAGTGCGTTGTTCCTCAGACAGACATCTTGGCTCAGTCCTGAAGCTGCCCTCCAGCCTTCAGAAGCCTCATGGTACATCTGCAACCAGCTGCTATGAACACACAAACATACAAATGTCAAGAAGCACACAGAAAAACAATAAATTCAGCTTTTTTTTTTTACAGTCCAAGTGTTTTGCTATACAAATGGACAAGAAGCACAGATGAAAAAATTAAACAAAAACAAAGCTCAGAATTATTATTTCAACTACAAATTAAAATTAATTTTGCCTCAACATCTGCCTTAAGTAACAGGAAAAGGCCCCTGGGACTTTTTGATAGTGTGCACAGAGGAAACTGTCTAATTGTGATGTTCATCAGATATTTTTGATTACTAGCTCCCTGATATTGGACTTGGGTTGGAAGATCTGGAAAATCTGATCTGCTAGGAATTCATTTGCATACAAACAAGTTTACTCTGCACCATAATTCATAAAGACACAGAACAACTGCCATAAATTGCATTCTGGTATCTTGCTTTGACTTTTAATCCTATTTTTAGCCATCATCAGGAAGCTGAATATTAAGCAAAATGAAAACTACTAACACACATATACTCTGAGTGTTTTTATTCCTTAACCCCTAACTCCAATTGTGCCTTTCACCACCACCTGCCTAACATTTAACCGAGACCTTAAAATCTCATCTGACAGAGCAGCTTCCTTGTCCTTGCACTGTTTTGAGGTAATGGTCCTCATAAGTTTAGAGAAACAGGAGTATATATGCACGAGTAGCCTCACACAGACAGACGCTGCTGAGGGCCAATCCTGGCCTCTGGCGCTGGAAAACACAGCGGCCTTGGCGCTGGTGTCTCACACACACCCACCCCAACCCAACCTTCCACCGAGGAGTCTCCAGCAGTGCCAGCTGAGTCCAATCTCTGCCTGCCAGCTGCACCCCCAGGCAGGCTGAAGGGACATGGAGCTGGGGTCACCACGACACCTCCTCCTCACTCGCTGCTAAAAATGGAATCTGTCAGGTACTGAAACTTGTCATGACGGTGGAATAAACTAAACATTTTTAGTACCACTTACTTTAATGAAATAATTTGCTCAAGACAATCTATACAAGGGATGTCACTGACCAAAAACATATCTTTTTGTTTTATGATTTTGTCGACTAATCAGTTAGTCGACAAAATCATAAAAGTCGAACACAAAAGCACCACTTTAAATCTTGTGTTTACCACAGATGTGCTCATATGTTTCTTGGAAATAAATCATTCAGCATGAAAAAAAGCATAAAAACAACTAATCAACTAAAAAAATCATAGCCGTTTATGACCACAATGACCAATAACTAATCGACAAAGAGGCATCCCTAATCTATGTATACAAATGGCATAATCCCTCACTGAATGAACAGAATACTAAATTGTCCCCAGTATTAGACGTATATTTAAGATGTATATTTAACCCATTCCCAGTGTATGAAATCTTTTATTGCACAGTAAAGATTCATATAACACATGGAATACTTCTGCATTTTCATGCAGGAGTTTGTTCAGAAGAAAATAAAAGTTCACGGTTGTTAATGATCTGGTAATGACGGGTGATAACTAAACAAAAAGTCAAACCACCTGCAGAAAGTCAAAGTCTTCAGCTATATCAAAAATATTAATATATTAAAGGAACAGTGTGTAACATTTTGTGTAGAGTACTATGTTACTAATATATGTCACTTACACCAACTTTTTCCTCTACGGTAAGCCAGCACATCATCATTTCATTTGAATGTACACCGTGTGTATAGCTTTAGTGACAATAAAGTCTGTCTGTGTCTTTGTCTATTTTGGGGATCTATTAACAGAAATGGAATATAATATTAATAATGATGTGTTTGTTAATGTATAATCACCTGAAACTAAGAATAGTTGTGTTTTCGTTAGCTTAGAATGAGCCCTTCATATCTAAATAGGGAGCGGGTCCTTTTCACAGAGTCCACCATGTTGCTCTGCTGTGTTTCTACAGAAAGGACAAACCAAACACTGGCTCTAGAGAGAGCCTTTCATGTTTTTTACATTACCTGAAGGCCACCATAGTTCTCCGTCACGCTTGTGAAATCGCCGCAAAGCGCAAACCGGTGTTACAGTCAGCCGCTGTCTGACTTCCTAAATTGTGTTATTACGGTAAGAATGGCCTCTGAGTGAGGCGAACTGCATTACCACAGTTTTAAGATAAGATATTATTATTATATTATACTCGGCGGCTCAAGTTACCACAGTCTTGGAAAGGAAAGAGTGAGCGAAGGGGTACTTGGTTGGTTACAATCTGCAGCCAAACCACTAAATCGTACACACTGTACCTTTAATGAATGAATCAGGCATGATTATTGCTAAAAGCACCAGCACACTGCTTTTAACATATATCAGTACATCACCACAAATGTTTAAGATAAGAACACAAAGTTAACAATACACAGTAAAATGTGCCAAAAACATTTAACTGAGCATTGAGAAAAACAACAGATGTGCCTTGTATGGTCATGTTTTGAAAAGTTATAAAATCTAATTCACAGCTTCAATCTTTAAATACAGTGACCTCAGCATTAGCAATTATAGTATATTTTAACAGACCCTGGAGAAAACTTAGAACAAAAGGAAGTGAAAAATGTTGAAGCGGCTGATCTGATGGGAAGATGAATCTTGGATGATACTCTGAATAACGATGGCAACGACCCAGCTGCCAAAACATGAAGAAATAATGGCTTCAAATAATGACTTGTCAGGATTCGTATGAGGAAATGAGACAGAAATAGCTCAGCTTGAAAAAAAAAAAAGTGCCTATTTTTAGCTTGTCCTCTTCTCCTTTGTCTAATTTTAGTCAAGAATTAGCCCTGCTGGCTGCCCAGACTGAGGTCTCATCCATCTACCCAAGGGTGTTGTAAAGAAATATTACAGGAACATCTCCACACTTAAACAGCTGGATTCTCACTCGATATTTTCAGAGGTCAGTTTGAGTCACTAGATTAGAGAGAGGTCTGAGATATTTTGGGCTCTATGGTGCCGTTCTAAAACACAACAGTGATAATGGTGTCATTGACTTAATGAGCTGTTTCACCTTCACTGTACCCCACGTCGACGGAGCAGCATCAGCCCAGCGTTAAGGACACCGGAGAACACGCTGCCATTCAACTTCCTGGTTCAAGGCAAAGCGCTTGGCTCTTAATTGGCCATTTGTAATTAGAGCGACTGTGTCTCTCCCGTTCTCCTTCCCCACAGGACGGCTCTGTGGGTCAAACAGTAACGCAAAGACCTGAGGTTGAATTAAAAGGACAATAAGTATACTGCAGTTTTCAGCATCCAGAAATTCTATATCAAACTGTGCTATGAATGACTGACAGTGTCTCTATACTGTGATGCACTCATACTCAAAGTAACTATTTTTTATAAAATAAGCAACTTAAATAATATCTACTATCTCTACTAAACTGTATATGGTATGTGTATGCACCCTATCATATGAGCCTATATTTTTTTGCTTATTGTTTTTGTGTATTTACTTTTTTATCTTTAATCTTGTATTTGTTTTTATTATCATTTTCTTTATTTCTTTATTTTTTCTAATTAACTATCATTTTTACTTTTCCACTATAAAAACATAGTAGGAATTATATGTAAGTATGACAGCAAATGTCAACAATATTTTGAGTTGGGGGCCAAACACAGGCAAAGGCTGAGTAAAGGCTGGTATACAAATATGTTCTACATTAAATATCTATGACAGTTTTGTATGTTTTACTTGTGTGTTTTGGTAGCTGGTTTCTTCACAGTGTGCTGTACGTGGGAGTGCCAAAAGGACTTCAATCTTTTTCTGTTTTCAAAGATAAAAATGAAAGATTTAACCAATACCAACAGAAATATATAATATTATATCTAATACATGACCACTGACCAAGAAATTGAGAGACTGTAGTAATTTCTTACTTACGTTGAACCAGTATCAGTCCATATTTTGAGACTGACATTAAATCAAACAGTCTTGTAACGTGACAGTGGCTGTTAATGAAGAAATGACAACTCTTTAGCTTTCTTTAGCTCATTTAATATTGGTTTTACAGCCCAAATATCTGCTCCAGAGAGGTGAAATCCCTCCTTTCCACTGGACAATGGGACCTTGTTTTGGGAAAAATATGAATGGTAGTGGTGCCGTTTGAATTGCACCATGAATTACACATATGATGTTTGTCAATTTAAAAGATAATTTTGCACAGCAAGAAAGTCATCAACTAGCCAGCTTTCTTGACTTGCAAACATCATACTGTATATGTGATTCATACCAAAATTCAAACAAGGTCAAAAAAATATTTGTCTCTCTCCATTCGCTAGTGTACATATTTTTCCAAAATGAGGTCCCATGGGAGACAGCAACAGGGGAGAGACTCAGCCACTGTCTCCCATACTGTAGGCATCTGTTTCTATAAAACCAGCTCTGACAAACGCTGCACTATCTCGTCAGCACCAAGCAGTAAATAAACAAAGGTAGCAACTAGCCGGTGGAGAAATTCAAACATCTTGAAGCTAAAAACAGATATTTTTATAGTTTGTGGAGAGCAAACCAGGACTAAATGGGAGAGTGAATATTACATTTGTCAGGTGGATAGAAACACATCTTCAAATCAGCGCTGATGTCTGCTAGAGGTGACATTGTTTGAAACACTTGAGCCAGACAACCATATAAGATGATGCGGTGGCAGCTGTGTATTTTGATATTCTCCGCCTCCCGGTGGCCAAATATATGATTACAATATATTATTAGAAATATGTGGCATTTACACAAGAAAGCAAACTAGCAGTTTTATGCAACTTATTTCTCTGTGTCTTTATGACAAACTCTTTTGCTCTTTTGGAACCAACACTGCACACAAAATTTGAAATACTGTCCGGAGAGCAATGTCGTTGAGGGATCGTACAAGTTTCTGCCTGCAGATGCTCCTGATGTATCACTCCAACAACCCCACTGATGGTAAACCCATTTTTCACCCTGATGAGGCAGACATTTTGAAAGACGGCCATGAGTCACACCACACATACAAACACATCAACACCCGCACATACGTACACACACACACACACACACGCACACACATTTCAATGATAACCCAGCAGAACACACAATACACACTGATGAGGCAAATGATACATGCCGTAACATGTTTTGTCATAAATGCCTTTCAAAGACACGCAGTACATACACATTGACACAAAATAAGAATAAAATTTACTCTTAAAGTGATTTACAGGCACTCTCTGTCTCGTGTTCAAAATGAAAGCTGGATATTTTTAGATAAGAGTACCACCATTCTGTCAAATTAGACTCAAACGTTACGAGACGGCCAATGAGATCTTCCAAACAATCCAACAACAAAGTCTCATCAGCTGAACTGCATCAGAAAGGACAGCCAGTGCAGCTGATTATATCACACATGCACACACAAATGTACTGAAGTCAAAATCTCTAATCTTGTGTAGCAGCCCCTCACGACAGAAAGTTTTTCAAACGCCTATCAGTAGTATTTGATATCCTTATTTTCATCAACGCCTATGAAGAGTCCAAACTCACAAATCGGTTATTACAGCTCCGACTGTCTTTTTGTTGGAGGCTTGTCCGCAAATTGCCAGACACAACCTTCCACTCATTTCCAAAAGTCAACAAAAATAAAAATAGTAACGGCAAAGACAGCACACAATTTTGTTAAGGAGCAAGAAAATAAAGGCAGCAAAACAAGCTCAACTCACAGAGAGCCATACAGCGAATCAACGGCCACACTGAAGTGTGACGGCTGAAACACTCAGAAGTTCATATTTCCATTGAACCTGCTCAGCAAATAGTGTGCATACCAAGAGTAGATAAGCTAACGATGAATCCATCTAAAATATAGAAAGCCTGGCGGGTTGATTAATGTTCAGCAGGTCTCTACTCCATCTTTTATCACAAGAACCTGTGCAGAGCTCATTTGCAGTGACAGATAAGAAATGACTGAAGGTAAAATAAATGCGAATATTTGTTGAATTGATGATTATACCACTAGCTTTATCAAATGGACTGATGCAACCTCCCAAACAGATCAGCATTTCTCATTATCAGCTATCTTTGTCTAATCACACACAATTTCCTGTGTTTTTCTACACATTAAAGCTGCAGTGGATAGAAATGGAGCAAATATGATTAAAAAAAGATATTTTTATAAAACAGTGGCAGTATCCTGACAGTAGTGTATGAGACCATTAATCTGAAAAAAAAAATCATGTTTCTCTGCGTCCTCCGGTGCTCCTAATGGCATCTGCAAGATTTCACAGACCGGAGGAAAACAACCAATCAGAGCCGAGCTGGAGTCTGCCATCTCTGAGCAGCTGTCAGTCACTCATAAACTCTGATCAAAAACATTTTACTCAAGAAATAGTATTACAGTAAAAAAAAAAAAAAAAAGTTTTTATTTATATTTTTTTATTCATATTTGATCAGCGCTGCCAAGTTTGAGTTTGTGTTTGCGAGTGATTGACAGATGCCTCTGTTGAATAAACAGCCAATAGGAATGCTCTCTATCTGAAATGGCCTGTGATTGGCCAAAGTCTACCGTCAGAAGTCACCCATCACAGGTGAGATATTTTAATGCCTGAAAACAGAGCCATGAGGAGGTGCAGAGGTCTAGTTTTTTCTAAGAACATTTGAATTACAATATGCTAAAATGTTTTAATGGAATTTTTACCAAATGATGCCAAAAACAAATAATCTGCTTGCTGCCACTTTAAGTGCACTCTATACAATATTTAGAGCATTAACAAGCAGCAAACAACTCTTCTCTCTCTCTCTCTCTCTCTCTCTGGGCTTTGTTTACATTGCCGGGCTGGCCGCACATGCTTTTAGTGCATGTTCGTGCATGTGAGCGTGCTCAGCTGGCTAGCTCACAGCTGCTGCTCTGCAGTGCTCTCATACGGCGGTTATGCCAGTTCCCCCTCAAGGTTAACACTATTAGCTCCGTAAGCAGTGTTGCTTTCACTGTTGTTCGCTGCAAGCCGCCATGTTGAGAGCCGTGCGGAGCCAATCTCTTATTTAGCACCTTTAAATGAACTTTAACAGCAGCAGAGGTCGTGTGGGAGGACATTGACCGTTATTGGGATCAGCCTCTCAGGAATTATTCTAATGATTATTTGATCTATAAAATGTTAGCGCTGTCGCCTCACAGCAAGAGGGTCGCAGGTTCGATTCCCGCTTGGGACTCTTCTGTGTGGAGTTTGCATGTTCTCCCCGTGTAAGTGTGGGTTTTCTCCGGGTACTCCGGCTTCCTCCCACCGTCCAAAAACATGCAATTTAGGTTAATTGATGACTCTAAATTGCCCGTAGATGTGGATGTGAGCGTGAATGGTTGTCTGTCTCTATGTTGTCTGTCTCTATGTGCCCTGTGATGGACTGGCGACCTGTCCAGAGTGAACCCCGCCTTCACCCAATGCTAGCTGGGATCGGCTCCAGCCCCCCCGCGACCCCTAACGGGATAAGCGGTTGACGATGAATGAATGAATGAATGTCAGAAAAGAGTTAGAAATGCCAATATAACCCATAATTTAAGATGATTTACTCGCATTGCTTTGTTCTACCAACAGTCTGGAAGGTATTCAGTTTACTATCATACACAACAAAGAGAATCAGCAAATCCTCACATCTGAGAAACTGGAACCAGTAAATGAAACTGTTATTCTATTATCAAAATAACTGCTCATTAATTTCGAAGCAAGCTACCTGAAAATGCAAAGTGTATTTTCTATAACTTCTATTGTTATTTTATCAAATGGATCCACCTTTAGGCACCTATCAGCCAGCCAGAGCAGGTATCTTGGATAAACAATGACAGCAGCACCATAGAGAAGGTGTCTTTAAGGTTATACAGCCGGGATCATCCTCGCTGTGAATGCACCAGGGTAGATGTGGTGAGGTGTCACCTCAGCCAGAAATCAATTGTAATCTGCCTCCACTCTAGTCTCCCAGGAGCTGCGTGGTTCCTCCAGTCTGCAGTCAGTCCCACGCTACCCAAGCAGTACTGAGGAGTTCCTGCTGTATCTCTGTTAGTTTGTAGTCACAGTACACAGAATATAAAAACAATATAATGCTACAGAATTGCATAAAAGGATTGTATCTGTATTGCGCATACAGCAGCACATACTGTAATGATGAAGATGTCCAGTTCCTACTGTGTAGTTGTTCACAGCCTCAGTCACTGTGAAGTGATACCGCAGGGTGAGACGGAACAGCAGGTGATTTGAAGCCGAGCGGGCGGCCGTCATCACACTGATTTACACTGCGGACAAGCATCCACATGATTTGTTGCTGCGCACAATATTCTCTGTCATGGTCCAGATAAATTGAGTGGGATGTTTGAGGAAAAAAAAGAGGTTTCATTTCAGACGTCATGTTAAAACATCAGACTGAGGAATTATCCAATTTAGACAACTTCCAAGACTCAAAGAACAAAACAGCCAGCAGTAAATTTAGACAGGAGTTGATTGCTGTGTTTGAGTGCTGTGTCTCTCTAGATTTAAAAACGTCTTCCAACTCAGCATTTGAAAAGATTCAGCCAGCTTTTTTACAGGAACCTAATCTATTAAACATAAGGCCTGTGCCAAAAGCACTGACTACATTTACATGCAATAATATATTCAGGTTTTTGCCCTTCTTCCAAAAAAGATAATATTCCTACCAAGCTGTTTACATGGCAAATGAAAATGAATATTCTACTAATGTTCCCATTTACATGCAGCTGCTTGTACTCAGTTTAACTGTTGGTGGATTTATTCAACCGTGCGATCACAACCTCCCTCTTTCATTCCTTCAACCACCTTTTTCCAAAAGGTCAGCACTGTAAAATCCTCTTGACATCCAGTATTTGATAATGTTTTAAAGTAGTGGCATTCCTCCTTCCCACCAAAAATATGGACTTTTCTTTTTGGCATGCATCTCGGCAAATGGCTAGTTAGTTTGTGTACAGAGCTGGACATAAACAGGGAAGAGGCCCTGTGTTGCAAACTGAGGTAAAATTCCACTTTAAATGCATATTCCAGTGCTCTATACGCATGTCCAGAGAATGCTCCTAAAATCTGAATATTATCATCATATCCCACACGTCTTCATCAGAAAATGCTCCATTTGAAATAAGGCCTAATTCAGAGTACGCTGTTTACATGACCCCAATCAAATTCAGAAAACTGTCATATTCTGAATAATAGTGGAACATTAGTGTACATGTAAACATAGTAATACATGCAAACTTACTTCTCTTGTGCTCTTTAATGCGTCTTTATTTTTGCAAATTTGAATGAATGATGGTGTTTTATGTAACTTTTGTGAAGTTTCAGCCTTTAGTAAATGTATATCTACAACCAGTTTGTTGCCATAAAATTAATCTGGATGTGGTACGTTTACTCTAGTGTCTTACAGGAAAAGTCAACATTTGTTCAAATGACAAAACAACTGTTACATTACTCAATGAATTCTGGTGTCAGCTCCTCAGGAAACTGTGAAGAAGTCTGATAATAAGTGTCAATACTGACTTAATGTTGTTTTACACAAAAGCTCTGATCATCTGTTATCCTGAATGTAAAAACCTGGAAACAAACTAAAAAGAGCCTCATAAGAGTCGGTATAGTGTTCAGCTTGTTTTGATCTCATTGATTCAGTTTGTAATGGTACCAATTTGTATCACATTTTAAAACAAACGTTTAGTATAGTAACAAAATAATCAGATATTAGTTTTACTCCCTAGCTGGGCTAGCTTTTCAGTTCAGATTCAACTAGAGCTGCAACTAACGACTACTTTCATTGTTGATTAATCTGTCAATTATTTTCTCGATTAATCATTAATTGTTTGGTCTATAAAATGCCAGAAAATGGTTCAAAATGTGGATCGGTGTTTCCCAAAGCCCAAGATGACGTCCTCAAATGTCTTGTTTTGTCCATAACTCAAAGATACTCAGTTTACTGTCAAAGAGAGGTAAAGAAACCAGAAAATATTCACATTGAAGAAGCTGGAATCAGAGAATTTAGACTTTTTTTCCTTAAAAAATTACAGTTACCGGTAATCTATTATCAAAATATTTGGCGAATAATTTAATAGTTGATAACAAATCGATTAATCACTGCAGCTCTAGACTCAACTAATCACTTAACCAATCAATCACGCACACACACACACACACACACACACACACACACACACACACACACACACACAGTTACTCCCTACTCGACCCGTCCTTCTAACTGACATTCAGCTGACCCACGAGGAGTCATCTCTGGACACATACAGTATCAGCAGTGTTGACCCAGCGACGTCCCGTCTGCTGTGTCAGGATGCATCCAGCTCACCACGAGCATTAAGTAGCAATATAAATGGAGATTACAGTAGGTCCTCCAATGTAGAGAAGATAGAGGGCAAGGAAACAATACACGTTTCCAGATAAGTAACGATGATAAAGATGCCATAGAAATGACTGTCTGGGTTATGTGCTCGTTGAGAGGACATGATCCACAGAGTGAACACCTCTTTTGAGAATTGTGCAGTTATTTCTTGATTTAGGTGTCTCTGCACTTGCATACTGTGCTGACTAATAAAAATATTTTACTTGAGGTTGCTGCAAACTGAATCTTCTGCTGAATCTGCTGGATGTGGAAAGGGGGAAGCTCTTTCTGATGCTGTCAGGGAAATGATCATTTACAACCAACAACCCAGAGGTTTAAACCTCTCACCACAAGGCTGCTTCTCTAACCCCACAATACTCTCTCCTAACTGTTCTATGAAGTGAGGGATTTTTTTTTTTAATCTTTTTTCATGTCAATGTATTTCAAACAGTGAGATGAATCCAGCTGGGCTGGATCAAGTCCAGTGACTTACAAAGTAAAAGTCTGATGGTTAGGCTCCATCAGTCAGGAATCTGTCAAGATGGTCGTTTCAAACACTCAACCATCATCGATTTAGACAGCAGTGGCAAACAGCTATGTGAGTTCACGACAACGGTAGCTCTCTCTCTCTCTCTCTCTCTCTCTCTCTCTCTCTCTCTCTCTCTCTCTCTCTCTCTCTCTCTCTCTCTCTCTCTCTCTCTCTCTCTCTCTCTCTCTCTCTCTCTCTCTCTCTCTCCCCTCTGTTGCTGCCAACCTCAAGGCTGCTGTCCTGTTTACATTACAAACAAATGAACTAAATGACAGAACATAAAGCTACTGTAATTGAAATACCCTACCATTGTTCAGCCAACCTGCCATATAAAAGTGACCTTGCACGGCAGCTGGATTCTTACGATGTCACAAGATCACGTGTGGCTTAGCTGTGAGAGGTGACACGGAGAGGTGACTATTTGTTCAAAACAACAATGGTGGTTCCTGAAGGGGTTAGCTTAAATGCTGCAATAGCATCAGTTATATCAGATCTGGGGAGTACTGGCTTTTCTTGATGGAAAAGATGTTTTCGCTCTTCTTCTGACTGGCTTCAGCAAGAGTTTGATTGACAGATGGTTCATCCAATCACCTGCTAAGTATTTGTAGAAAGTGCCTGCCCTTTTCCAAACAGTTCAGGTCAGGTTAATGTAAAACGTCATTCTAGTCAACATTTTGTCAGTAATGGAAGAAGTACTCAGACCCTTTACTTACGGCAACCCTGCTGAAGGGGCTAATAGTTTTAACCTAAGGGAAAACTAACCGGAGGGAGGGTGCTACGCTTCTGTGACAACACCTTCGGTCAGAGTGGCGTTTAAGCTGTAACCGGCGTATGAGAGCAGTGCAGAGCGGCGGCCATGAGCTAGCCAGCGGGGCACGCTCACATGCACTAAAAGGCACTTCATTCTCTGCTCAGGTTGACATTACTTTACACACTATAAAGCTTCGTACAACTCTGACCTCATCACTGAAAACACCTGTGATGGTCTGCAGGACCTTTAATCTATAAAACTGATTTATATTTAATAAGTTGATCACATGCTTGCCAACAGTACATGAGTAAATACACTTAGTTACTTTTCACCAATGTGTTTTGTTGATATCAAACCCATACATTCATCACTTTAATAAATGCTGATGAATATGATTTATGATAATAAGTGACTCCTAGGTGTGAGTGTGTGTTAGAGAGACTGTTGACCTGTCAAGGGTGATCTCGCCTCTCAGCCAGTGCATGCTGGGATACGCACCAGCCCTCTGTGACCCTGCACAGGATAAGTGGGTACAGAAAATGGCTGGCTGGATGTTTGCTGTTGTTTATGTGGAGAAGGAGAATGACTCAGCGGTCAACCACTGGGACCGGCAGGTTAGAGGAGAGAGGTCTTGTTTTCTCTGAGCTCTCAAACGTCGCATAACAATCTCACATCTCGGCCCGCTTCAACCTGCCACATCTCATTTGATGTTTGTTTATCAGGCTGGGGTCGTGCACCTCCTCCTCCTCAATCAAAAAACAAGACTTGTATTCTTCAAGACAAGCCACTTTGAACAATACATAGTTTCAACAAATGTTTGCAGCTCAAAACAAACGGACTCATGCAAATGCTGCTTGCAGAATTATGCAAATCATTCATCACAGCGAGACCCGGGAATAAAGCAAAAAGATGCATATAAATAAAACAATAGCACCGACAGACTGAGAGAGATTTGGATTAGAATAAAGAAAATGGATGAGTGCTTCTACAACGGCCAACAATTCCTCCACCAAAAGTAGAGAAGTGTGGAATAAACAAATAGCATGTAGTGTCAAAGAAGTATGGATCATAAAACATTGAATCAAACCTACATGTAAATATACAGAATAGAACAACTTAGAAGGACAAACAATATAAAAACATAATTACTCTAACAGCTCATTATATAGTCCTCTACATAAAACTCCCTGAGTGAATGATGATTGGACACACCACTGATTTTCTCCCTCACTGCTGGTGTCTTTAGCCATTTACGACGCTTCTGATTGTTTGACCTACAGCAGATATATACCAGCATATAAATTCCTCATTTTGTGCATTCTCCTACAAATGTCCCAAACCATGAGTCAATTTTTGCATGTTACATGTATATAGTCTTTTCAAAATAAACTTCTGTCTTCGCAACTTAGTCAGATTTAAGCAGCAAAACAACTTATTTAGGTTTAGGAAAAGATTGTAGTTTGGGTTAAAATAACTACGGAAGTGGCGCAACTGAAGTACGGAAGTTACGTGGTAATGAAGCTGTCTGCTTCCTGGTTCATTATTACGCAGATTAAATATGCATTGATTTTATGGGATATATATGAATTACAGTGCATTCATTTTCATAGGTTTAGCTAAAAATGGTGAATGAGAACAGCCTGACTGTCTGAGATTTGCATCTCAACAATCCATCAGTGACACTAATTACCCAAGATGATTAGTAAAAAATACAAGCTGCTGTCAGCTCATCGGCTGAGGAGATGCACAGAGTGACAGTAATGTGAAAAAGACTCGTAATGGATGCAGAGTCTTTAAGAGATGAGATGATGCAGAAAACTACAGCCTGATTGTATTAAAATTCAGTTTGAACTCCTCAAATATTAAACTCTACCATCAACCTGCAGCTCAATCACTGCAGTCCATGCCCATGTTAGGTATGATTACCCTTCAAATCCAAATCCATGCCAAATTTCTTTTAGAACCGTTTCTGAGTTTCTGATTGAGACACTTGGGGCACTACTTCAACCAGTGGTCAAGGTTTCCTCCAGCATTTTGTGGGTTGCATTCATCTCCAGATGAAAAAAAAAATGCAAATGAGGCATGGCAACATCTTAAGGCTTTTCAGGCAATTGGATGTGCAAGGTCACACCTACTGGTGGTAAGTGGCCTACTTGAATTTTCATAAAGTGAGCTTATTACTGATGTGAGGTTAGCAGCTTTCACAATGGGTGTAAATGTGTGCCATGAGGATAGTGTTTAATATGGATAAGGAACAAAAACATAGACACCTTCTAGCAGGTATCTAATAGGTTAGTATTTACAAAAGAAGAAGCAACCATGGAGCATGTTGCTTCGTCTATTATCATATATTATATTATCATATATTATATCATATATCATATTAAAAACAATACAATATGGTCATGTGGGCACACAAGAGGTGCTGGCTACAAAACCTTCACAGATACCATATAAGTGAATCCAGTGGCAGAAAGGGGACGTGACTGTTCCCATATAAACTATTTTTATCTGCATAAAATAGCTACAGTATGTGTGTATATATGTGCCTTTTGTTGTTTACACACAGGAGACATGTTCAAAATGAAGAGAGAAGAGCCGTGAACCCCCTCGGAGGCAACACAGCGGACTTGCCAGTGTTACTTAAGGCAGTGATTGCTACTTTTAAAGTCACTGGCACCTCTGCGCTTTTCTCAACTCCGGGCTCATTTTTCTATATTGGCAACGATTGGATCTATTAAGTGCTGACACATCAGTCGTATGGCCGTGACGTGTAAAACAATGGAATGAATGGGCCAAATTTATCACAAATTTTCCTCAGTTCTTAAAGACATTTGCTTTTAATCTGTAAGAGGCTTAAACCCCCTGCTGTGAGAGAAAGTAGTTTTTATAATCCCTAAAGAGTAAAGACACAAGTTTATCAAAGTTGTGGACTTAGCAATGAAGCACCCTCACAGCGCTGTCCTTCATCATAATCAATTTGACAGAAAACTGACCCTCAGATGACACTTTAATAATGATATAATCAGTGATCGATACAGAAAACATGGTGATGTTTTCGGGGTCCCCAGTTTCTCTTGGTTTGCATCAAATGCAAATTGAATTTGTTCTTGCTTCTTCTTAATGTCTAGTATTTTCCAGCATGAGATAACAACACTTTCTCTTCCCAGCTCGTCACATTCTGCTGCTTTGTCACGGCACTTGGTGTCACTTTAAGTTAAAAACCAGTTGGTTAGCTTTAGGAAAAAAACACCATGGCTGTGCTTAAAACTACTAAGTGAAAATAAAACTGAACGTTGTGAACACGGGACACGAAGTAATAGCGGATTCTAACGTGAAAATGAAACTTAATGCTGGCCTTGTGTTTGTTGGACCCATCCACCTCCCCTCCCACCCACTATGAGTTTCTCTTCTCGCTCTTTAAACTATGTCGCTGTAGCACCTTCTCTGAGCATTTTAATATTATATTGGAGTTAGTGGAAAGTCTGGTGTGTCTCATACAGAAACCAAAGGGGTCCCTTGTGTGATGGTGTCACATGCCAACTGACTCTGTATTTGATGCCTTGGGAATAAAGCCCTGGTTATATATGCTATCGAGGCCTACAGCATATGGATGTGTAGAGCGTTGTTGAGGATAGGAGTTTTTTTTTCTGAGATATAAGATTCACATCCAAACCACAACTACACCAAAAATAAACCATCTTTAACCATAATTTGAAAAACGATTATCCTCAATTTAATCCCAATAATCTGAAGGTTTATATCCAATAATTTTAATTTTATGCCTCCTAGCCTTCGAGTAATTTTTAATACTATTTTTGGGGGCTTTTTATGCTTTTAGTGATAGTGAGAGACACAGTTATGAAAGGGGGAGAGAGAGAGGGGATGGCATGCAGCAAATTCAATTCGGATTTGAACCCTGGGCTGCTGCAGTCAGGACTCAGCCTTGATATATGAGGTGCCCACTCTACCAGGTGAGCTACCGCGGCACCCCATGGATCCCTAATTTTATGTTTAAATTTTCCAGTTGAGCAAACTGAGAGGGGACAGAAAATTATGTTGTGGTGTGTGAAGCCTGATTATACTCGTTCTTAAACACCGTCTTGATATATATTTCCCCTCAGCGACTACCTGAACACACTCAAATATACAGTGGAGTTGTTCAATACTATATAACTCGAGAAGGTAAAACTTGCTGATGTATAGCAGTGGTGCCACACATTAGACACCGGATCACATTTGACATACTAATTAAAATTATTCTTATTTAACAATGAGTTAATATACATGAAATCTAAAGCACAATCACTAATCTAACCACATTATCACACTTTTTTTCCATTTACAGAAGCTACATGCACTATTTTTCATGCCATTTGATTATAAAATGTCTAAAAATCTTTTTGTAATTTTAAGTTACTACTACTACATATTTCTGTTATACTATGCTGGAGTAGAGTTCACAGAATAAGTGTTTATTTGACAAATCTGCTACATTTGAATGTAGTATATATATTAATATAATATAATAATATATATATTAATTGAATGTTAGACCAACAGAAGATTAGATTTTCTTAGGGAATATTATAGTATTATAGTATAGTATATATAAGTATTGATAGTACTGTGTTAGTAGCATTGAACAACCTCCATGACATAGGCATAGATAGCAATATTTACCAACTTTTGCTCCACTGGGTCCAGTCAGAGAGACTGTGGGGATATGAAACAGAATTGAAGGTATTTTAAAAACCTAAAAGGCTTTTGAGAAAACACTCAGGGCTGGAGTCCCAGAAGCCATCCCCCTGCTCCGCCCTGGTACTGAGCAGTTGTTTACCCTTGAGTTGTGTGGTATTTTGTGTGATGTACTGTGTTGACCAAGCTCAGTGTTGGCTCCTGACCAGCGTAATAAAGAAACTGGAACTAGACTCAGCTTGGCAGAGACATTGAATGCTGGCGTTTCAGCTTGTCTCAGTGTGTGCTGCTGTTTGAACAATTCATTCAGGTCCACAAAACCAGCAGTCAGAGCTCATCTCGTGACAGCGTGTCGATTTTCACTGAGGTATACTGCTGCTTGTTAGGTAGAGGCTACTTTTATTTACTGCTATAATTAATTTAATCAGTTTTAAGCCATTAATCATTTCTCCTTCAGATGCAGTACAAAGTATGTGTGAAACTAAAACAACTAGAATATTTTAAAAACTAACAAAGCATTGTTTATTCTTCAGTTTATTTTCATGCCCTCCACAGTCCTAAAACTTGTACTTCACTTAATACACTACTTTACAGGAATACTTCAGCCACAAAATGACCATTTGTCACAGTTCTCGCATGCCTCCATGGTGAACGGAGACTCAAAAAATGGAGAAAACAGCTATTGCTGCCTTCAGATGGAACTTGTGAGCTCGTGGTTATGACATGAGAAGTTGTGCACACAATCTGTTTGGCATTCAAGTGGTTAAGTCATGAGAACACTGTTGCTAAACAACGGCAATATTAACATTACTGTGAGCATCTAGAAGTCACTGAGGCTACCAATTTAGCAAGCTAGCAAGCGGGTAACATAATGAAGGACATGCAAAGGCATAATGTCAGAGATGAGGAAATATGAATATTTTCTTCAGAAATATTATATAACTATAATCATAATATATTATATTAAATTATTATGCACCAAAAAATGAACTTCCATGGCCTACGAGAGTAGTTGTAGGTGAGAAAAACATTTTCTTCAAGAATGCAAGCTAACACACAGTGGGTAATTGATATACATTCCTTTTCCAAAATTAAAGTACTATACCTGAACAATAAGTATTTCCTTTTGTACTGCATTTTGCAACAGATTTCTGCTCTATTTTTCCTGCAGCTTTGTCAAGCTGTTATACAACATAGTCATTCAAAGTCAAAGAAGTAAAACATGTTTATCATAATTTGCTCCTCTTAAAAACTGAGGACATAACTACAGAACAAAAACAGCCTCATTCATCACACATCTGATTCTCCACTCTGACTCAATACAATGATGACTGTAAGCTATTAAACGAGTATTCACTTCAGTGGATATGATGACTCATTTTACTCACTGAAGCTGCTGAAGGACAGAGGACTGAGCAATGTAACGGTCAGACATCCAAACAATCTCCTAAAGCTTTCACTTCACTGCAGGAGGCAGAGATGGCTGTGATGTCAAGTTCAGAGGTCACTAAAGGTCACCAGTAATTGGTCACTGTTGAATTAGGTGTTTTCAGACGGCGAGAGATGCAACTAATCAGCCCTGTGCTTTTTCCACAAGGAAGCACTCTTAATTTTCTGACTGCACAATAGTGGAAAAAGATGTTGGTGGCATATAAATTAGCACCTGCAATACTGAGTCACCTGGAGTGCAGACAATGCACTGACTAGACTCATTTAAATATTGCCGTGCTATTTTTAACTCTCACTCTAGAATAATTAAAAGCGCAAAAAGCAAAATATGCACAAATTGCAGTGAAGTGTTCCTCCTCTTAGACAAAATGTCAGTGGACTATCCAGTAACTCCATCCATCCATCCATCCATCCATCCGATCGCAATTGACATTGGGTGATGGCGGGGTAAACCCTGGACAGGTCAGCAGTCCATAGCAGGGCAGACACAGAGACAGACAATCATGCACACTCACATTCACACCTATGGGCAATTTACAGTCAACAGTTAAACTGCATGTCTTTGGACTGTGGGAGGAAGCCGGAGAACCTGGTGAAAACCCACGCTAACACGAGGTAAACATGCCAACTCCACACAGATGAGCCTCAAGCCGGATTTGAACCTGCGACCGTCTTGCAGTTAGGCGACAGTGCTAACCACCATGCAGCCCATCCAGTAAATCATATGTGGCAAAATAGCTCACAAATGAAGGAAAGTGTGTGAGCTTACATGGTTGTGTTTGAGTTAGTGAAGAAGACAGAGAAAGTAAACACAATGACAAAACAGTGGGAGGAAACAAAATCTGTCCCTTTCCCTTCAGACTGGGAACTCATATGTTTCCTAAAAGGAGCGAGAACAAGAAATATCTTCCTGCGTACCTTCTGCTTTTCCTTCTGCTCACCTGTCACGATGGTGACAAGACTGGGCTCCAAAAAGAAAGAGACAGACAGGCAGAGAGAGAAAGAGACTAATAGAGAGAGCAGTTCTTTGCTGCATTGCTGGGCTCGCGCCCCATCATTTCTCCATCTCATTTAATTTATCAGATATAGCCTGGCAGGATCACCCAACCTTGGCAGTGATTATGCTCACCTTGTCAGTCATTCTTTTAGGATGAGTCTGTGGAATCACATGAGCGCTGCAGCAATACACTGCAAAGTCGTTATAACCAGTGGAGCTGGATATAGTGTTTTTCGGATAGATCTCTATAGAGAGGGTTCATTTGGTAATGTATATGTCAATAACCTATTAGGTTTGGAAATAAGATGTTTTTTGTCAGTTTACTGAAATGATGTTAAATGCAGAAATGTCTATGCAATTCAGTTAAACAGCAGCACAAACTGCATCCTCCAAAATGACCATGAAGCTCAATCTACACCTCTCTTCAACAGTTTCAACAAAAAACAAAGATTATAAACTGTATGATGGTAGGATTTATTATAATACTGTAGCATTCAGAAGGCTCCAGAGTGCAACCAAAAATTTGCCATGTGCGACTAAACATTTTCATTGCTTGCACTGGTGCACCTGACATTTATCAGGCCAGTCTGTGTGTGTATATGTGAAACCTGTACTCCTCCTCAAGCAACATCACAAAATAAAACATACCGGTAATTCAAAATCAACAGAACTATTGCCCGTTACACCTGGCACTGATGGGCCCAGCCCAGACCCAGCATCATTAGCAGAGGTATCCGCTCCACCACCTATCTCCCTGGTAAGATGCCGAATCCATGGATGTACTGTACATTTCACAATATGAGACAACATTATCGCTAATTTCTTCTCTCCTTCCATCGGTCGCCAGCTGATCTGCTCTGATCTCTCTCTGTTGCTCGACCAGTCACTCGCTACTTTTATACTAGTGTTATATGTAAACCTGAGAGCAGCACGTAAACCCAGCCTTGGCCATTTTCACATGGTAGGCTAGAACTACGAGCATCAAACTTGCACATTTCATTATTATTTACACGCTGCTTTCTTCATTTAATCATTCACAATGCAGTAATATTTGGTGGAGATGGTCTCATGTGAAAAAAAAAAAAAAAAAAAAAAGCGATCTGATGACCCATCACAGTCCTCCTGCGCGGCGCTAAGCCCAGGATGCAGTGACAGCGCAAAATAGATAATGCAGATAGTGGAAGGGGAGGAGGATGTCACATGAAAAATGCAGCAAGTAATCGTGTTTTCATTCAACTGTCAAGTAAATTTTAAGCAAACTTTTGAAATGTAGCAAAAAAACAAGTTGCGTTTCCATCAGCTGGTCTGAAGTGAATAACCTTGGCTACTCAAAGTGTAGCTTGGTCCGTAGTTGGCGCTATAGGCTATGCATGGTTGTAAGAGAGGTAGTAGAAGTAGTAGAGGCTGCAAACGAGAAACAAAACAAGTCAGCTTGGCCATCTAACCCATAAGTCCATGATCTAACTCACCTACGAGAGACAAGTGGAGAGTTTCGTGTTGTTGTCCGGAGATATGGATGTATAAAGAGAACTAGATGCAGTGCTGGATGCGGCCCCCCATTCATTCCTGTGAGAGCTGCTCAGTGGCGCATGATGTCAACATCTCTCGACATCCAACTGGAAAAGTACTTGGATCTTCCAGCGATCTTACGTACCCACTGCTCCCATGGAGCAGGAGAAATAGCGCTTGGTCACATGGCTCGGTTACAGGATCACAACTGTCATGCTGTTGTCACGGTTTGCTAACTCCTCCGCCTGCCCTCCCAGCCCTCGGTTCATCCTCTGTCTGGGTTTCATTCACATGAACGGAAGACAGAAGATGACTGGATTCGGCTATTAGACTATTTTACAACTTTTAGGACCGAATGATTTCAGTAAGGGCTATTTAAGTGTTCGTACTGGGAAGCTGATTCCCAGTGTACGTCTATGGGAAAAAGTCTTTTGGACCCCAGTGGCATTACATGAGGGACACAGAAGTTGTAGTTCCGCATTTTAGCCACTACAAAAACTGGGATAAATGACTGGTGCTCTTCTTGGGGACTTGTCCGGCAAAGACAAGCATTCATGCATTATGGGAATATCCCAGAAGTAGCAGACAGCGGAAACAGCTGATCAATCATATGCGTTAAATGTTCGCTACGTCAGAATTTATTCAGCAAAGGTGTTTCCAAACCACATTTAGAGCATCAACTCTTTCAACAAAGGCAAAACCCAACAAGTGAGCATAAAGCTTTTTTTTTCACAATTGAAGAAATTTTATCAAATTTTGCCGTTTACATAGAGCACATCTAATGTGATACTTCAAAAGGTGCATTAAAACATGGAAATGGAAACATGGCTACTGACAGTTTTATAGTCTACATCCAGCAAGTCAGATTGGACTGCATTAGATTTATCTGGGTGTACCTAATAAACTGTTGTATACACATCACGCTGCACAGAATGCTTGTGAGACAGCATGCGGTGGAGTGATTAACACATGCTTACTTGCATGTTCAAGTCCCCAGTGTCAATTTGTCAGAACTGCAGCCAGCTGTTGTGGTGTAAGGGGTCAGCACAGCGTTATCTTCACTCAGTGTGACACCACACAGCTGCCAAAGAGAGCCAGAGTCTGTGACATGAAGACACAGTTGGGATGTGGTTTCCATCAGTGGCTGTAATGTCAAAATGCCCCTGAGACAATGAGGATTTCCCAGCAGGCCTGCTTAACATCCAGAAGAAACTGTGGATGGGTGAGACTGCAGTGCAGCTCAGAGATGAAACGATAGATGTAATAGTGATTGAAAAAGAGGGGCACTGAAGAGAGGACGCAAGTATGCTCTGTACGAACGGAGCCTTTAACCCCTGGCAGCCATAGAAAAAGAAGAAATGTTTATTTGTCATATACATACATAAAATTAGACCTCTGCATTTAACCCATCCTAAGTATTATTTTAGCCACAGTTGGCTGCTGTAAGCAGCCCAGGGAGCAAATTGGGGTTAAGTGTCTTGATCAACAACACTTGAATATGCAGACTGCCAGGGATTGAACCGCCAACCTTGTGGTTAAGGGATGAGCCCCCTCTACCTACGGAGCCACAGCCACCAGGGGTGAGCTCTTTACAGCTGTGAACATGGAGGCTAGAGACGTGTGGGTTAAATTTACAGTCAAGTCATTTCAGTGCTGATGAACAAAGTTTTCTAGTTATAATCAGGTGATTTAAAGTGTTCCGTTAACAGTTTTGCACGTTTGTTTGTGCTATTGGTGAATCCTAAACTGGCTGATCAAGGCAGCAATAGACCAGCAACTCCTGTGTTCTGCGAGGTAATAGTACTGTTTTTTTCAGTGGAGTCTGGTTGCTTTAGCAAGAGCATAAATACCAACTTCAGTTCACCGACAGAAACACAGACTCTATAGCTGTCTCATGGTGAGGAAAACCAGCAAAAATTTTCTAACTACAGCGTACACTTAAAACTGATGAAAGTGATTTTTTTTAGGTGAGCCTTTCTTTTAGGAGCTAAAATACGCTTTGCTGTCTGCCTCATCCACAGTGGTACATACTTTCTTCTTCTGTGTGGTAACTCCCGTCTGTTTCTTCAAACTGGGGGCGTGCGGACCGTCATCACCTGTACGTAATACAAAGACTATGGATAAATACATCCCACAATCCCACTTCAAAACACCCAGCCTGTCCCTTTAAAACATGACAGATGTGTGCTCCGAGTGAAAGAAGTGCAGCCCCGAGAGGGAACCCTTGAAACTGTCTCCACATCATTAGCTGTGTCTCTGAATACTTGTTACTTCAGGCTGATATTAACAAATGATGAGTAATGTAGATTTGGGTCTGTTGAGTCTTGTTCTTAACTCAGGGGATCGTCCACTGAGGGCTGAGCTGAGCCAGGACTATAAGGTCTGTAACTGTGAGTTTTATTATGGGAGGTCAGGCTGGGTCGGTTATATGGTGAGCGTGAGCAGCAGTGGTTGAAGAGACAATAATTAAATAACACCATCTACAGAAACTCATAAAGCAGAAAGTTTCACAAACAACATTTCACAGTACTGACCACTCCCTTCAACTTGCAGCAAATAAACAAGTCAGAACTGACCAGCGAAGCATGATGGAAAGCAGCTTTATAATTAAAATGTGTTTTTCTTACCTTATAAGCTGCAGTTGGTTTCACTTCATTCACCCTCCTTCTGGACCCTGACAAAAACAAAAAAAAATTTTTGTTTACCTGTTAGCTAGTATTACATGAATGACATTTGTGTATAGACATTAAAACCTCATAAGAGGCCAAACTGTCCAATTTTAACCCTCACAAACTGCTCAGCTCATAAATCATCTCACCAAAGCAATCCATTGAGCACAAGAGACCTCTTTAATAATCCAACAACTGAGAGAGGGTGGGGGGTGTGACTATATTTCTGGGATTTAATGTGTGTGAGGAATGAGGAAATTAATGAGGCTTGGGCTTACCATGGCTGAACATGTACAGTAGTGTATGGGATGGCTGGAGCTTTGAGTGTATATGTCTCTTTGCATCTATACCACCATACTGCCATATGTGTCCTCTGACAAGGTGACATTGACACTTGATGAGGTGTGAGACAATATTTAAAAGGAAAGACTAGGACAGCACACCAATTTGACTTTTTAATATTGCCGCTTGACATTTTGGGCAAGATGCTTTTCTCCAGTGTGTATTCTGCAAATTTCACTACCAATACACCCAGGTGGAGTTAGTTATAGGTCCAGCAAAACAAGTACATCACATACATTTTTATGAACTGTCTGAATTGTTAAACGGTATTTGCAATTTAGGGTTAGACAGAAACGTATTTCAGTCAATTTATAATGTTATTTAGCATCTGAAAACATAGCTGACCCTTGCTGAAAAAAAAGCAAAATCATCTGTTGCTCCAATAACATACTACTGCAGTTATCTAGAGAGGTAAATCATCATCAATCATCAACAGACCATAGGAACACATTCACATGTAAATTTATGTTCTGTATGTGTCATCTTTGCAGCATACCTTCAGCAGGAAACACAGTGTAGAAAGACCTGTCCTTGGACTTTCCTCGATATTTCAGGTAACATCTTCCAGATCATGGCTGCAGACAAGAAGGAAACTGATGTCATTTAAAATGGTTGAAATGCCACAATCCATGGGCAACAAGAGTATGAAAGTAATTACAATACATGCAAGTTGCTCACAGTTTTCAACCTTTCAGGGTCTAAGAAAAGCATCTTTGTTTTTACTGTGGTCACCATGTAGTTTTGACATATCCAGCGTTTTCCTGAAATGCTTTAATCACCATCAACGTGGTTTTCCCACAGCAACATTACACCAGTGTATGTGTTTACATCAGTGTAAGTCTATCCAGCTAATTATCCCATTGTTCTGTTGTGTGTTGGGAGGTCACAGATGTGTTATTGGCTGTCACCACTGACAGGCAGCACTGAGAGATGATCACACCATCTCTGTGTCAGCCTGTGAAAGCCTGAATACACTGCACCCGGTCAACACACACAGCGGGCATGCCGCCAGCTCTGATGGGATTTATACAAGACGGGGAAAAAAACCACACTGATGTCAAATCCTTTTTGAGCCAAATGTAATCATTTTGTGTCATGCAGTTTGGATATGAAAATATCTGTCACACTTGGCACAAATATTGGTTGTTTTTTTGTTCAGATCTAAATCCAGCTAAAAACGCTGGCTTATGTAATATAGTCGCATTAATACACTTTGAAATAATTTGATGAAGTGACTGTGGTTTTAATCCATTCTCAGTTTTTCTCTCTCCTATAACACAGCCTTTCCTGTCTTCACCACCACATACTGTATTTACTTCTCTAGTTTGAATGCAGCAAACGTGAACATTTCATTTCAAAAGCAAAACGTTGGTTTGCAAGAAGCCTCTAATGTGAATCAGTACAGCTGGCACTAATAGACCAAAAGAGTGGAGATAATTGAAAATAATGGGGTGTGGTGGGTTGTGTCTGCACCAGCAATAAGGTGGATCATAACCTTTAAACACAACATTATTTCAGATAAGTAAAGTTCATTTCACCCTAACCCTGCAGCCTCCTGAGCACACAATCTCTGAACAATACTGTAATCCATGAGTTATCTTAAAAAGGAAACATCTTTCCTACACTTTCAAATTTGTAGAAAAGATGTGCTATTTCTGTCGTACAGCAGAAATAACACATGATGAGTGCTATAATACAGTAGGAATGCAAATACAACATCATGCTTACACACCATTGGTCTTAATAGCCTATTTTCTATTATTTGGGTTGCATCATACATCCAAAATATAAAGAAGGTAACAGTGGATAAATAAAATGCTCTAGTTACGCTCCTGTGTTAGAGGAAGGCATTATCATCGGGAGACATGTCAGTACTAAAAGTATATATTTATATATATTTTACATTGTGTTTATAGTAGTTTCCCCACTGAAAACATAGACTGTTATTTTCAGTTTTCATTCATTCATTCATTTTTCGCCCCTGCTTAAGTATTACTTTCTCAAAGTACTCTCCATTTCTCTCTCCTTCTCTCACTCACTGAAGGCCTTTTCAGACATAATGCCACAACAGCACCACTGCGCTCTGAAACACATTATTTTCAAGTATGACTTCATTGATATTGATTTGTTTTTTAGGTGAGTCTCTGTTTTAGGAGCTAAAATGTGTTTTGCTGATGGCCCTGTCCTCTTCAAACCTCCCAAACGATCCCTTTAACATATTTTAAAATCTTTCACTTAAAACATCACTCAACATCTTAATTCCTGTAACTCATGATGTTATGTTGTATTTAACTTTCCACAATGACGGCCTATACTCACTTAAGGAAGTCTGCACCCACAGAAACGCTGCAGTATGTGGGCGTCCCGCAGCTAACAGGATGCCTAATTAGCATCTGTGTGAAACTTAGGTAGTTATCAGCCTGCTGCGACAATTAACCGCTCTCAGGCTGCACACTCTGCATCCCTCTCGTCTGTCTCATATCTCATCTCATCACATTTCCATGCCTTTGTTTTGAAGGTGTCAGGTTTCCATTCATCACACTGAGCCAACAGATGAGACAGGATGGGGAGAGAGAGAGTCGGACAGATCAGATACAGGGATGACTAACTGCTCATTGTTATGGACGGGGAGCTTGTTGACCCAACCTGCTCCACACAGTAACGCCAAACTGCCATGACAAATTGTTAACGCACAATCGTCTTCTCTCTGTGTCACAGGATTCATGGTTTAATGTTGCTGTAACGGTCAAAAAGGATGATTGTAATGTCCAGGATCAAGTGCATTTACTGCATCAATGCCGTTCTGTCCTGATGAAAGAGTCACGTAGGGGCTTACTGTCAGGATGGAAATACGAGTCACCAGCCAAGTCCTGAGACGTTTTGACCACAAGATCTTTCTACTCAAACAAACAAAAGGTTAGTTAGTTAGCATCATCACAGCTATATTTTATTAACAGCAAACAGCCAAGGTGGTATCAATATTAAGGCTGTATACTAGCAATAATCTAGTGATATGATACATATGATACAGGGGTAATGATTCAATATACTGCGATATACTGCATATTATGTATAAAACACACCGCCTTCTGTAAAAAATATGAGTTAAAAAAAAAGTCATCACAAGGAAGAGGCTACTATAGGCTACTAAGAGATGGATACAGTTGGCTCAGTCGATCCACAAGAATCTCAGTTTTACAGTGACAGCAAATTTATGTATGACTGTTTAAGCCCCAGTATGCAGAAATACTCAGATACACCATTTTAGAATAGGAGAAAATAACACATTTATAATGCATTCAAAAAACTGTGGGCATGTCTGTAAAGGGGAGACTCGTGGGTACCCATAGAACCCATTTTCTTTCACGTATCTTGAGGTCAGAGGTCAAGGGACCCCTTTATTTGGAGTGTTATTTAGCTTAGTACAACGTGGTTGTATGACACCAGTATCTTTGCACTATCTTTGCAGTATCTTTTAAACTAAGCTCACTACAACCTCAGACAGAATAGCAGTCATCAGATTTTTAAGAGGTAAATTAAAAATCAATACAATGTTTTGGAAAATATACAGTATTGCAAGACATAATATTGCGATACTCGTGTATTGATATTTTCTTACACCCCTAATGGATATACTAAGTCTTGTTTTGAGTATTTATAGAAGAGCCAATAAGATCAATACATAAAAAGGAACTCGTCTGAGTGCATACACTCTTCTCTTCTGCTGTTGTGTGCATGGCCATCACCGTGTTACTTGAGATATTTCAAACAGTAAACATATTTGTTGTTTACCATTAAAACTGACCTGTGTTTTAACATGTGTACGATTAAGAAAGAGAATAGCAAAACAAGCGCAAATTCCCAATAGCTGCAAATACGTACGTGCCTACATCCATGTGTGCATGCATTCACACACCTCCAACAAGAAATGGTTGAGTTATGAAAGAGGGTGTGGCTTAAGTATGAAGGGACAGCAAATTATGGTCTCATTTCGAGTCAAATGGACCATAAAGCAGATTATGATTTAGGGAGTGGCTTACTTGTGATTGACAGGTCGCTACCACTGTGTTGTCTGGAAGTTGTCTGTTTTCGTCTTGAAACTTGGACCCTTTCACAGTGTGTTTTCAGTTGATGAAAGTTAATTATAACATTTTTAGTTGCCTAAAAACGTCTTACTCAGCATTCGGTTGTACTTAGCTCCACCCTCTCTTGTCACTTTTGGTTGCTAAAACCAAGATGGCGATGACTAAAATGCCAAAATCAAGGCTTCAAAGCTACGTCAACCAAACACTGTGCAAGACTGAAATATTACAATTATCTTTACATCACGGTGACAATGTCCACTTCTTATATAGAGTCTATGGTTCCAGGCTACCCTCACTGCCACACCGCCTTTTTGCCAACTGACATGAGCACAAACACTCACCTTCACAACCACACATTTAACCACCATGCCAAATTTCAGCCTCCAAGTGCAAAAACTGTCTGTCAAACAGTAGGGAAAGTTGTGTGGACAAACTGTCTGACAGACTGAGCTATAGAGCTGCTGCCCTCAGGTTAAAAGAAATAGTAAAAGTAAGAAAAATTATTTGATGATAATGAAAATGTATTCAGAAGTAGCTCTAATGATGCATTCACCTCATAAGTGATAATAGCGTATATTGCTCTCCCTTAAATGATAGTACATTAGCTGCTGTAATTAATGGAAAGTATCAGTGTTGGTAATTCTATCCTTAAATTACTTGGTAGAGAAACCAATATTTTGTAGTAGAGTATCACGCCACCCCTGCACCACTCCATTCTTTATATACTCATACTTATGGTGCATTCAAATGAGGCTGTGTTTACTGTGGTTACATGTCTGGCCCATATGAACGCCCCCCTGCCCCTCATGTCGTAGTCACAACCTCGTAAGTGGAAAGTTTCTGAAAGCTCCGACCTCACAACATGTGCCGTTTTTACTGACGTCATGAGAAATGGTGGAGCCCATGGAAGTTCATTTCAAAGTGCATAAGTTACTATTGTACAGCATATTGTAATTTTAGACATACATTTTTTTTCTTGCCTATTTTATAATATGTCTGAGGAAAATGCTGAGGAAACGTGTGGTCATTATGTCTTTGCATTTCTTTCATGATGTTACCCACTTGCTAGCTTGTTAAATTGTTAGTCTCTATGGCCTCTAGACTTGGACAGTAATATTAATATTGCTGTTGCTTAGCAGCGGTCTTCTTCATGACTTATCCACTTGAACAGCACGCATATCGTGAACACAACTTCCCATCTCGTAAACTTGGTAAACACGGCCCCATTTGAAGGCACCACTATATGCATCGTCTCCTTGTTCTAAACAGCTTATCCTGTTTGAGGCAGGAGTACAGTATATCACACATTCACACACATTCATCTTTGAATTTTGGGAATAAACTAGAGCACCTTGTGATAACCATGCTGACACAGCAGGAAGATGACCTTTTTTATTGCTTATCAACGACAAAAACAAGTGTGTTTCTATCACAGTATAAAGCACATTGTACTACTCATTTATATTGCCTTGCTGTCAAAATGTTAGTGCTACATGGTGTTTGATTGTGTTTTGCTGGGGGGGGGGCGGGGGAGCTCCTCCTTAGTATGAGGATCCTTAATAAAAATACAAATTATCTCTATTGCTGTCGTAGCTGACCTTGCCACACATAGTAAATTGCATAGATAAAAGGAGAGTCACAGAGGGGTCAAATTGTTTGAAGGCACTCGAAGCTCAGCGGACTCGTGAATACAATCTGCTTTTATCGGCCACCAAACAACTAAATGCAGCAGAAGCAGGCAGCTGTATTTGCATCCTAACAATCAGCATGTGATATCAAAGCACCGCAGACCCATTGATCTACTTTTGTATTCATCAAGAAAACCTGCATTTGCTGATAAATATAAATACTTCTGCACATGAATATTCCTAGTTTGCTTAATATGGAGCAGTTCAGCTGACATACAAGTGTGTGTTTGCATTGGCGATGAATAGGATTTCTGTGTACTCATCTGAGGGAATATTTGAGAAACATGAATTATGAATCCCATGCCCTGCACAGATAACTGTGGTAATGAAGCTGGCAGAACAACTGGATAGGCTACATATTTAAAGAGGCTACGTCCTTTGTGGATATGTCATCTGGGCATTAAAGATTTAGATGTTGTGATAGCCCAACATTAGGTAGGACTGCAGGGTGAGCGGGTTGGAGACGAGTGCATTATCTGGCGAGCATCATGGGCCTGATGCTCATAAGAAACCAGAGCTGGCAGAGCAAGGCTAACATAACATGACGGCACATGTAGGCTTTACCGTGAAGTGTCCATAATACCTCTGCAAACACTTCACAAAATCCTAAATTGTAAATGTTGCACAATTAGGATACTAATGCGCTAAATGTATTCAGCATCAGAAAATCCACAGAAGCACATGCTGTATGTGGGATTTTTATTGCTTTCGACTTCAAAGCATGTCTACAAACAACCTCTTTAATCAAACAAAAAACAGGGTTGAAACACTCTTACAGTAAAATCCATAAACACTAGCACTCGTAGCATTAACCGCCAAAAATAACAAACTAGTTTCATTGAGACAGCTGCAAAATGCCTTTTCTCCAAATTATTTACTGTGTAATTAAACATTCTTGCTTCAATGAGACACATCTCTGCCCACACCATCCAGTTTCTCTGCAACATTAGCCTTACATGATCCTTATCCGGTCTGTGATAACAGGCTACAGACGTGAATCAGGCTATAATTTACCAGAGGAGAGAACAAGGCCAACACACGCTGCTTAATCCTCCAATGCATCATGGTTAACCAAGACAGTTTGTTTAATCAAACTCCAAGAGGAGTCAGTTCACAGCAGACACTGATAAAGAAACAGTATACGACTGAAAGGTCCTTCAAGCGTCATTAAAGCGTTGAAAGAACATGCCAACCTTTGGTCAGGTGAACTCTTAGATCCACTTACACCTGTACAACTATATTAAGCAAAAAATAAGTAACGTAAAACAGTTTTTACAAAATAGGAAGACACTTATAATCATCTGTCCAGAATCCAAGGCACCCAATTAACTAATTTACAACTCCAAGACCAGAAAAAGCACTGTGGTAGTGGCCTGTCAATCACAAGGTGCACACATCTTAAAGCATACTCTGCTTTATGGTGTATTTGACTCTAAATGGAACCATAATTTACTGAATGAACATCATACTGTGTTGAAGAAGTATTGAAACTAGTGACTGAGACCATAAACTCATGTTTACAATGTTTACTGAGGTAATAAATCCAGTGAGAAGTAGGCTCATTTTCTCATAGACTTCTATACAATCAGACTTCTTTCAGCAACAAGAGGAGTCGCCCCCTGCTGGCTGTTAGAAAGAATGAAGGTTTAAGGAACTTCAGCATTGACTTCACTTTTCAGATGCACACTGGCGTTATTGTTATCATTACATCACACTAGTCATGGGACTTGTTGTGTGTTTGTGTTTCAAAAGAAACAAAATAGCTACGGGACAATATGAAAATATCATATCACAATTATCCTAGCCAAAATAATTGTGATTCACAAGATATATTATACCGATAATAATGAAAATATACGTAAAACTCTTTAATGACACCAAAATAAAATATACTGGACACATCTTTTTTAGTAAACAACAATCTTACATAAGGTAATCATAAATCATAAGGTCCCCTTGCAGATATAAGGTTAAAAAAGGCTCTATTTTGTCCAGATAATGGAAATTCGCCACCATTAACTTAAATAAGATAAAAATCCTACATCATCCCTATACCTGTTGAACGTTGCCAGGTGGGATGGGACAATTCTGAACTTATTTCCAGTTTATTAGCACAAAGAAAGTGATAAAAAGAAAAGTACAGTATACAGTATAACAACAGACAGCATAGACGGAGAGTACAAATATTAAAAGCTCCCATCTAGGTTTTACAATTTATCCTAATACAATGGATATATGCTACCTTAACATAGTGAGATATAAAACGAAGACAAAAGAAATATAATAAAAACAATTAGTAAGAATCGTCTAAGCGTCTGGATGAAATATATTCTGTTCATGCTTGCAGCATGGCTCTATGGAGTCAGTGTCGGTCGGTCCACCATAAGGTTCACATTTTGCCTCAGCCTCAACTGTACTGTTGTACTTTCAGTTTAGCGCCAATGAGAAAATGCTAGCATGCATGCTAAATAACATGGTGAACATTATTACCTGCTAAACTTCAACATCAAAATGCATTATCTTTGTGAGCATGATAGCATGCTAATTTTAAGCTCAAGTGCCACCACACAGAGCTGCTAGCATGGCTGTGTACCAGGTACTACCAGGTACCCTGATCATCAGGTACTTAGTTTTCCAGAAAAACGGACGCTTTGCTCTGTGACTCACATGAGAGGCACAAACTGGGGCAAACTGAGACCAGGTATGCATTATAGCAAATGTATAAATTTGCAAAATTGTGACCAGTCTTTAACTTTAATATAACCAGTAACAATATTAATATTATCAAACCAAGCATTTACCAAAAACCTGTAGTATTCCTAAACCCAGGAGCCGCAGAGGCTGAATAGGAAAAGTGTTTGCTGGAGTGTAAACTGGTACAAAATGTCTGCCACTCTAGATCATTTGACATCATTTGTTTGCTCTATTAATTTTTTGTCATTCACCTCCTTAGCTCTGTGTTTTGTTGGGTCACTATTAATGAACTGTCCTCCAAACAGCAGATTAGGTGTTAGCGTGGCAGTTACACTGTGTGCTAAATGAAAATAAATCACATTTTGTCTGACCTGATGGAGTATGTAGTTTTCAGGTGAGAAGAAGTCACATAAAACTGCAGAGTGACTAAACAGAAGTACAAGAATCAGCTCTGTCGTGCACAATTCATTGTTATGGTTGATCACACGGAAAGATAGCTGTGAACATTACTGTGGACTACCGAGGTTTCTCTGGTTACACTAAGTGAGTACAGAACAAACGAACAACACTCACTTCCTCTAATAGGTTTGTGAAAACACACACTTTCAGACTGCAGGGTGACACTGACTGGAGGTCAGACCCGTCTCAAGCAAACAAAGTCCGATGGTGACGTCACAGAGCTCTACTGCACCATAAAAACAAACACACAATGATACACACTGACAAATGGAGGAGGACACTAGACTGTAATTTCCATTCCATTTCCATTCAATCGATTTACAGAATTGTGTTGACAGTCTGTGGCCTGTCACTGGTGGAAAAATGACACTCACAGACTGAACAGTATGAAATGTGTGACTGAACTTGTATTAGGCAGCACTTTGAAGGTACAACATGCTTTGTACTCTCTGCTATGTGCTATATTGTGTGGTGTTTTATGTCAACAGTGACCACCTGCCAGTGCCTCAGGGACAGTTTTACATCAAACATGAACCCTAAATTTAGCTCAGCAAAACTTGACAATCACCGTACAGTATGTGCTTTGTCCGTATGTTCAGCTGCGGGACTCCAGTCTTGACTGAAAGCAACTGTGACGTCACATGATGTGACCTATCAGCCAATACATGACACTCCAGATAAGATGGAGATTTAAATATTTAATCAGCAAATCTGTCTGTTGGATTTGCTATATGTCTGCTAATAATGGGCTCAACAAATGTGCCAACTGCATCTATTTTTGTCCTCATTCATAATATTCAGGCACTACTTAATTTCTGAGTAGCCATATTTCTGAGATTTATATTTCTGGACCTGCCCTGGCAGGCTATTTCAGAGATGGGCATTACCATCTGTGATCCAGTTTTGAGTACTGACATGTAATGATTGAATTTTGGTGGAGTGTACCAAGCCCCTACAAAGAGCAATGGTTGTTGACGCCAATTTTCATAGAGGCCAAACGGTGGTACTACAACATCTATGTCCGTCACGTGATGCAGTCGGGCCCAAAGAGACTTTTTCCATAAGACCTGTACTGGGAGATCCAGGAACTTTTCCACTCGGAAGTCGAGGCATTTTGGCATCATGCGCCACTGAGCAACTTTCATAGGAATGAACAGGGGCCAGCCTCCAACGCAGTACCCAGTTCTCTTAATACATCCACGGAGTGAATACATAGAGCCTGTGTTGCAAAATTTCTGTTGTGCTGCTCACAATGTGTTTTTGTCACTAGAAATACCACTGCTGATGCTGAGTGTCAATTCTTTTAATGATCATAAACTTATCATAATTATTATACACACTCATCTGAAGTACATGGCATGTGCCTCTTCAGGTGTGATTTTCTCATCAAAGTAATTACTTGAAGCCTGAGTGTCTTTATTCAGAATCAGTTCACACATACTGTAGTATCTCCGCTGTCATCGCTGTTGAATGAAACCCTCCCCAGGTTTGTGATTCTAATATTTCTAGACAGATAGCATACTCGTTCATAATGAGCTGTGAAAAAGCTTAAAAATTAGCAAGACTGATACATTAGCTTCTGTTCTTTAACTCCTTTAACAGACAGACAGACATTAGCTCTATAGAAAACAGTGGAGCAGTTGACCGGAGTGGAGAAATGCCCTTCTGGTGTGAACAGCCAGGCTACACACACACACACACACACACAAGACACACACACACACACATATATGGACAGTAATTTTCCAAAATGGACCTCTGAGTGGAGCGTTGACTGAAAATAACAGAAGATGGCTGTGGCCTGTGGTGCAGTTAAACGGCAATTTTCCATGCATTAGATTAATTTCTGCATTTCTGACATCTGAAGAATTCATGTGCATGAAAGCCAAATGTTGTGGTCCCTATTTCTCCTTCCATGATTTAGTCTGGAAAGTCATTGATGTGACAAGTTTGGCACTTTTATTCCGGCTAAATCACAACTTTCTCCATCATTTGAGTATACGCGTCTTTTCATCTTTACTTTAGACAACCAAAAATTGATCCTAAGGGGTTTTGTTAAGATTACAGAGCCCATGTGGCATAATATAGACATGCAAGGTATAACCTATGACTCCAATTATGATTTCTTTTCACTCAGTTTCCTGCTCAACATTGATGAAAACTCAGCAAGGATTTTCTCTTTCAGCTGGTACATTTCAGAGGCAGATAAAACATTTCAATTGGACTGAAATAATTTGTCTGTCAGAGAGTGCAGGCTATCTCGCCCCTTGTACGGAAAAGTAATTCCCCTCATCTTAACTTAAATTATGTTCGCTTTCGTCTGTGTCAACACAGAGATTGATAGCTGATGAAGAGAAAAAAAAACAACACAGAACAAATGAAATCTAAAAATAAATCCAAAGACCAGCACACACATGTCACATGTCACACTCAAATCACGTGAGAGTGTAAGCATTATTCATTGAAAAAACATGTGGGAGCGAATATGAAAGAATGGGAATCTTTTGATCCACGGCCTGGCAAATTGTGTATGTGTATTTCTACAGAATAAAATATGCAGAAACACAAGGCCTAATAATCATGCTGACTTTCATGCCTGGGGGCTGGATTTGTTTTCATCAGGCAAGGCGTGAAAAATATCAAAACACTGTGGATGGAAAGGACCACCGTGTTCCTGTTGTTGGACAACACATAATGTTATTTGAGGTTTGGGTGGCTACTACATAGCCCAGTGTATTATTATTTTTCTTTCATATTTACAGAGGTCTAAATACCAGAAAAAGTAGAGAAGAAAAGATGTTAAAGCTTCACTAAGTTATGTTTTGTTTTTTTCATAAAATGTAGGCCTTAAAGGTCCGGTGTGTAGGATCTGGTGGTATCTAGAGGTGAGACAACCTGTCAACCTGCCAAGCCTGTTAGAGAGCCACGGTGGCCAACGCAAAAATGCTAATATCCCTGTCTAGAGCCACCTGGAGCAGAGCCAGTGTGTAGAGTGTGTGTGTGTGTGTGTGTGTGTGTGTGTGTGTGTGTGTGGGAAGTGAGTGGTGAAGCAAGAGAGAGATAGATAGATATAGAGGTAGATAGATATAAACGGCTCATTCTAAGCCAATGAAAACACAGTTCTTATTTTCAGGTGATTATACACTAAAGAAAACACATATTATCATTATATTCAATTTCTGCCAATAGATCCCCCAAAATGTGCACACTGGTCCTTTAAGGCCTTTAATAAAAAACACAAAAATGCTAAAAATTCAGATGCAGCAAAGCAAATTTTGGAAGCACATTTGCTACAGCTGATTTTTCAAAATCAACTTTGTTTTGGAAAAAAATTAAGTCACTTTTTCGCCATATAACATTGCATTCTGTGTTACAGTATTCTTGACTAAACAACAGTTTGTAAAAACATATTCACTGTGAATAAATTACCACCCAAAATGTCTGGTATCGGGTGTCACACAGGTGACAGATTAAAAATAAAGAGTGATAGGACTTATTAATATCAGATCTTTTTACCTCTTAACAGCTAACAGATATGCGTTATATGATTTCCTGGCAATGAGGTTTATATAGTCGGTTACCCCTCGCTGCTGTCTGGAGCTGCCAGTGTGAGAAGTTGCCTAGTGCAGCTTTAATTCACCTACTCTCTGTATGTGATATAACATCTGACCTGAGTACGGTGCATATTATGGGAGCTGTCCAGATAGTGTACTCACAGCTAGTAGCAATGAGTTCCTGACATATTATGACCCCTTGCTGTTACTCAACTACCTCTAATGTGCCGATGCATGGTAAGAAAACAGTTTGCATGCAGAACGGGTGGCAAAACCGTGAACTCGTACATTTTCTTTATTTACAACAGAAGTGTGAATAGACATTGTTATTCAGTGATGAAAAGAATAATAAGATATTTATGCATGCATAGGCCTGGATATATAATGTAAAGACTGTAACAAGTTACGTGTCAAAATGAAAAAGAGGATAATAAAAGACCTCCATCGACCCAGCAACAGACTTGCCTCTCTGCTGCGGTCAGGGAGGCGTTAATGCCGCCTCAAGGCCTAAACAGAGAGGATGAGGAGGAGTTTCTTCCCTCAGGTCATCCGGGTCCCAAACCGCTGACATTCACATCCATAACTCACTATGCGCTGTATAATTTATAATTCATGAATATAATCCATCCACCAGTACATGTGTGTATTTTATGTTATATGTAGCAGTTACCACTCATTGTGTTTTCATTGTTTCTCTGTTTTATTTCATTTCTCTAAAATATACTGACAACATATTGTCTTGTTTCTTTTGTAAAATATTTTATAAGGTTATTTTTGTGATTTAGTGATCAGTAAACATTGTAAACACGAGTTTATGGTCTCACGCACTAGTTTCAGATACAACATGATGTTAATTTAATAAATAATGGTCCCATTTAGAGTCAAATAGACTTTAAAGCAGGGGATGTTTTAGGGCGTGGCTCCCTTGTGATTGACAGGTCACTATCACAGCATTGTTCAGCATTCCTGAAACGTAACTGGACATGGTGGGTTTGCAAAACTGTAAACAAGCACAGGTTGAAAAATGTCCCCCCATTTTGTTAAAACTTTTAATAACATTTCTTATTTTTTCCGCTACATTTAGTTGTATGGGATGAAAAATTGTTTATTTATCTGTGGCTGATGTTGATTTTTGAAAGTACTGCCAGCGGTATTTTACAGTCACATTTTATTTGCTACTCAATCTGCTCTAGTTCTCCAACACGATCACCTGGAAAACTATATGACTTGCAGAGTTATATAATAATTTCTTCCACTAATTGGACAACTGGGAACAACAGCTAATCTGCTCTTCACATGCCGATATCACGCTCGTCGAGCCACAACGTGTGCTGTACACTGTTTGTTTTTAGCACTTAATTAGGAAATTACACAATATGTTGCATAATAAAATGCCAGCAGAGAGAACTGACAGACATTTGTCTCAGCAACTGAAAATCCACATAAGTTGGCCAAAATATTACATAAAATTGATCTAAAAAGAATTAAAGTAGTACTTTATATAAACTTGCTGTTAGAGATGCTGATACCCATACCCAGGCTTTGGGTACTGGCCGATACATTATACTGATCTGATGACAGTGTTTAATTAATAAGCTGCATCTGCATCTTACTGTGTGGAAGTGACTGGGATCATTATTTTATGTGTAAGGAAACATCAGGCTCGACTTAAACATTGCTTTCCTAGCTTTGTAAAACAAAATGTGAAAATGCATATATATATATATATATATATATATATATATATATATATATATATATATATATATATATATATATATATATATATATATATATTTAATGACTTATTTATTATTAAAATAATGTATGTACAACAGGAACCTGACCAGAAAATCTTCAAAAATAACAGGAATTACAGTTCAGGTGTAAACCTTTTTCATGCAGCAACAAACTGGTCAAAACTTAAACAGGAATTAAAATTGCAGTATATAATGTATACGGTATATAAACATAGAGCTGAATTGAATAGATCAGACACATTGTCTCTGATACAGCTATCTGAGTCAGTATCAACCCGATACCTGATCCTATTGGTACCAGTGTTTGTGTTGTTTGCAGGACACAAAGGAAAACGATATGCTATATAACTACAGAAGATAATTCTGGATTAAACGTACATTTTGAACACTTCGCTTGTGTTGTGAACGTGCTCTGAAGTAGGAGAGAAATGTTCTTGTGTGCCTCCTTGTGGAGCGCGTCAGCACTGGAGGAGGCACCGGAGGGCTGGGTCAGAGGGAGTAGTTGGCAAACAGGGAAGAGGAGCGCACTATAAGAGGAGAATGAAACCCCGAGGAGCGTCAAAACATTTAGAGCACGGCAGCCGAGAGAGGAGGAGAGGAGAGAGGGAGACAGAGGCGAGCTGAGAGGAGGAGGCATACGTGGAAAACGGATTGAAGACTGATTTGTTTTTTTTTTTCCTACAAGGACTGTAAAGGCTTGTACTTGTCATCATCCAGCGGCAGCGCACCGTGAGGAAAGGTAAAAGTGAGGTCCGACGTCGCCTCGGTGCCACCGCGCGCAGATATCCTGGATGAGCGCAAAGTGTGCGCTTCAGCACCTGAGGAGAGGACAGCTCCGCTCCGGGTCCTCCTCTGGACCTCCTGCCCCCCGCCACCCCCCCAGAAACACTCCACGGCTTTTTAATGTCAGTCTGACTGTCTGCTTCACAAGTCTGGAACAAGTCTGATAAAGATCCGCTGACGGAGAGATCCGCGACTGACTGTGTGCTCAATATGTACCAGGGGCATTTACAGGTAAGGCAGCCTCTTCTTTATGCTTGTTCATTCTCCATGAGAACCAAGTGTTTTAGTTGTGAAGGAACATACGAAGTGATGCGAGTAGGGCGCACTAGTTCATATTAATGGCATTTTTTTCTTTTAATCACAATTAGTCGGAGGCAAGCAGAGATTTACGCATGTTTGGTGTTTTTGAGAATGGGGAACAAATGACCTCTTAGCTAACTGAGGGACGTTTGCTCGGAAAAGCGGACAAATGTGCTTAAATTGATGGGTAAAGATGAATGAGGATCTACTAATGCACGTGTTATATACTACATTATGTCCAGTAGTCGTTGGAAAAAAAAACAGAGCTATAGCACTGTGGCGCGCTTACTGCACGTGCAGGCGCACGGCAAACGTAAACAGGAGGTTTAATCAGAGCAGCCTCGACACGGGCCATTAGTTTCCTAACGTGCATGCTCAATGCCCACGTGACGTCATGCAATCTGACGTCAGTTTTCACACAGCAAACTACAGTACAGTAACAGTAGAAAACTGGGACAAGAAGGCACAAAATGTTCAAAACATGACAAGATATCCGGAAACAAGGTTCCCACAGTACACAGTATATGTGACACACAATATAACCCCACACAACAATAGCCCTTCCTCAGTGGTTAAAGGTGCCACTGATAACATTCAGCGACTACATATGGAAAGTGGAAACCAACATCAGATGTCTTCCACAGAGATAAACAAAACATTTGTTTTGGAAACCACCGAATTTTTACACTGATTCATTAATAATAATAATTTTCTTTAGGAAAACAATACTTTTATTTGGCACTTTTCTTAAAGCTCTGTGGATGTATTTAGGGATGCACTGATACTGATACCGATACCGGATGAGATATCAGGCTGATACTGACTCAAATAGCTGTTTTGGATATCGGTAACAATGGGGCCAGTCTTTTCATTTCAATTCTATGTTTATATACTATAGACTTACTTACTTACTTTACTATAGACTCTACATTATACATATACTAGATTTTTCTTTTTAATTCCTGTTCAAGTTTTGACCAGTTTGTTGCTGCATTAAAAATGTTTACACCTGAATTGTACTTCCTGTTAATTTTGCTGATTTTTTTTATTTAAATGTATTATTTATTTAATTTAATTTGTATCTATGCATTTATTTGTCACATTTTGTTTAACAAAGTCAAAAAAAAATAATGTTTTAGTCAAGCCTGACGTTGCTCTACATGTAACAGAATGATCCCAGTCACTTCCACACAGTGAGGCGTACAGTTTATTTAGTAAACACTGGTATCAAATCAGTACTCAGTATCGGTATCAGGACTGAAAAAGACGGATCGGTGCATCTTGAGATGTATTATTTCTAAAAATGATTCCTCTGCATAAATATGTCATCACTAAGACCTTTAATGTTAGCCTCTTCTGCATGTTAGATGATTGTATTGTTAGTTGCCAGAGAAACTTCAGCTCCCAGACAACTGATTATGTAATAAAAGACCACTCCTGAGTCAGTACTCTGGAGCGTTAAAGACCAAAATTTAATATTTCATGATATATTACTCAAGCAGCGGTATTCATTGAAAATGCATGAAAAGGCGGTCGGGCAGCTCTTGTCTGCCTGTTGTGTTTGTTAAGGGTCAATGAAAAGCCTGTGATACTGACTTCTGATATGTAAAAAGACATAAAAGATTAAACATTTTATATTTTAAGGAGTTTTACATGTTTCATCCCATAATGTTTCAACTATCTCACACTTAATGTGTTTTTCATCACATGCATCCAAGTCATTACACGCCGTACAGCACTGAAACAAGATGCAGGTCCTTCTCGACCATTTGACAGGGATAATTTAGCAGCAAATGTCCAGTGAATGTAAAGCAGACGCTTTATCTGTTGGCAATGGATCTATTGCCACGACACTGGCTTGTGTAACTGATGGATTTATCTATTTATCTCCTTGAAGTCGAGTGTGCGGGTGCATATGAAATCAGACTGAATTTGTGAGTGACAGCCTGAACTTTGTCAGATAAGAGCAGAAATAACATATTGCTTGTGTGGGGATGGGTGGAGTTTGTTTTAGCATGACAGCTACAGACAAATACAAATACAACATTTAACGCTTCCTCATCAACATGGAACTCTTTCTTTTAAAATAAATGCTCAGAAACATGTCCTTTCTACTGCATTTCATGTTTTAAATCTCATTGTGATGTTGCAAAAGTATTTTAAAAAAGACAAATTTAGGCGATGCTGCATGCTGTCACAACAAGGGGGCTTTTTGACGAGAAACAGATTTTCAAGTGAGCTTTTTGCCTGCATTTTCTTGAAGTCAGAGTATATATTGCTGTAAAACATGACATGAATGTTAAATACGCCCTCTAAAATCTCTTTTTTTATACATTTCACTGTGTGGATGTGACCTCTGAATGCAGGCTCCGGGCATAAATCATTGAGACTTGGGAGCCATAGCTTGGAATTGTAAATGAAGCTCATACTGTACACACTTCTTGATGTTAACAGCAATGCAGCATTAGTCAGTCGCTCATAAGCAGAGCTATCAGATTTCCTTCCTCAAAATAGATACACGTGTAAGTCCTTTTCTTTATCACACGATTGTCTATCAGCAAGATTTGTCGGCTTATAGTGTAGCAGCACAGGAAGCAGTTGGCTGTGGAACAAGATAAGGATGTCCAATCTTTTTCTATTTGTTGACCTTCTCATTTCTCCATGACCGGTGTGTCTATAGGTGTGGGTTAATGTGGCGCTATAATCTGTGGAGCATAAGGTATTTCTATAACATGTTTGCATAATAGCTAGAGATCTGCACACAATGATACAATATCGGGTGGATCAAATATCTTGGCAGGAGTTTCACAAACAACATCAGATCTTATCCTCATGGTTGGCTGGTTGGGCTTCCAGTGCATGGGTAATATCAGAGCTGCTTGGCAGAAATACAGCGCTGGGCACATGGCTTAAATTCTCCATTTTCTCTTAAACGTCTCATAAACGTTTTAATGAATGTATTTATCAGCGCCGATTTGTGTTGTGAAACAAAGTGTGTCCATTTTTGTGAGCGGAGCATCACCTTACTGTATCAAGATTGATGCAGTCAAAGAAAAGCAATTGAGAGGTGTGGATGTCAGCCTCATTGCTCTTCCTGTGAAGGTGCAACTGAAGATGCTGCGAGGCGAGCTGATTCAGCACGGCGGCTCATCTTCATCAAACTAAAAGCTACAAGACAGTCAATGTACCGTATATTTCTGCTTTGATGTACTACATATGTGAGAGACCTCGAGATTGTCTCCATCTCTCAGATGGCACTTTCCCATCACATTTTGACACTATAGATTGCAGAGTAATTGTGCTTCGGTATTCATGTTTACAGTGAATCTAATTATGAGAGCGCTTGTACTGTATGTATAAAAGACACCTTGGATTAATGGAAGTGATGCTCCAAGGCCTTTGGGTATTTGCTCTGTTAAGCATAACATGGTTACATAATTTGATTACCATGTTCCCAGTTCCCTGGGGAAGAAGTTGGACAGAAGCTATCGTTGATCAGAAGTAGATCAAGTCTCATAAGATCTCAGTCACCCACACCATGTTTTCATTAAGCTCCAGATTTATTCAGACAGTTTGGTTTACTGAGTGAAAGCCTGCTTGTTTAGATGTTGTCCTCCAGATCTCGGCAGAGTAAATAGGCCACTGGTACAATATAAAACAGCTGAGTTGTTCAGAATCAGTTTTCTCCATTTGCATTCCCTGTTTTCTATTCTGTTTTGATTTTATAATATTTGTGGCAACATTTGTGTTTTTGGTTTCTCCTCATTGTAAACCAAAGCAGATTCATTCTCCTAACCTGACTTCACAGGCAGGCTTGATACTGACACATTAAAATGCATTTAATTAGAATAATCAGATGCATTTTATGAATTGCAAAATAACACATTACAAGTCCTAATGGCTTAAAATATTCCAATTAATGCTTTTAATAGAGAAAAACTTCTTGAAGAGATGCAGATGCAGAATAATCAACCAACAGAGAGTAAATATAGCACAGCAATCAACCAGTTGACAGTAGGGGTGCGATAAAATACCAATACACTAGTATCGCCATGTTATGTTTTGTGATACTGTATACAACCTCAAAAATGCTTTTGATTTTTAATCAATAGCTCACATTAGGGCTAAAATACTAATCACAATTATTTTAATCAATATTGAGATCACGATTATTCATTGATTTTAGTGACAAAACATTTTTATTGCACTTAAATGAACAGAGTGCTGTTTTCACATCCATGTTGTGCTACATTCCTGCCAACATACAAATTAAGGCTGCATGATGCTGGAAAAAACTGCAAAATTGCAGTATTTTTTTTTTTTTTTTTTTTTTACTGTGATATACTGAGATATTAAGAAATACAGGAATATTAACCTTAAATTTGTAGCATACGTTATAAAGTTGAATGCATCAAGCTGGTGCACTTTGGGAGCAAAATTGAGAGGCTAGATCTATAAAGACACAAGTATTATGCCAATGGTCCCAGGAAGTAACGAGGTCCAGGCGAGGGCCAGCCAGCCAGGAGAGGATCCTCCCACACACAGCGGCCACGTCTGGGCAGAGCCAACTGTTCTGAACGCATAAAAAAAGTACATTTTTGCTCCGATTTGATACATATAGTGAAGTAAAGTCCAGCCTCTTCCGTTAGACCACCATAGGACTTTATTTCAGGAATAATATGTACAATCGTCAACGGCAAGAGATTTTTTTCTTGGGTTCCTGTTTGAATTGTGCTATGAATCACACATATGTTTGTCAATTTAAAAAATAATTTTGCAAGAAAGTCAGTTTGTCTCTCGTTCTTTTGCTTCTTGGCCGCTAAAAATACCAGGAGTCGCTGGATAAAATCCGTCAGGTACGATAACGTTTCATTTGTGCCTGGTCAGAGCTACGTCAGCTAGCTGGCTAGTGCTGGTGACTTAAATTGTGCGAGACGAGAAATGTAGCTCACTGAGCGGTTTTGCACTAAAATAAATGAAACTACAACAAACTCAACAAACTGTGACTGTGTGATTCATGGCACAATTCAAACAGGATAAAAAAAATAGTTGTCTCTTGCTGTTTAATGTCATTCAGATTTTTTCCAAAATGAGGTCCTATGGGGTCCACCATGAGGGGGGGGGGGACTTTGGCTTTCTATGATGGCGTATTTTCCTAAAATTAGATTTTAAAAACTCGCAATAGAATATTGCCTTGTATACAATACAAGCAATCATCAATCATAGTCAGTCAGGCCGTCACTCGTGACCTCTGGTTTAAGTCTATTAAAGCTTCACTCTTGTGCTGAGAAGCCCTCATCAAGACTTCTCCCACAGCCGAGGTGGTCAGCTAACGGCATGACAAAGGGGTCCCAAACGCTTTCTCCACAGAGACTGTTTCAAAGTCTCCTCGATTTAATGGACCATGGTCTTGATTAAGCGTGATTTAATAGGCCTGACTATTTCAGGAGCCAGGATAATGAGTGAAATCAGGTGGTATCCGGCTGGAACCAAAGCTCCACAGACAGTACTGCTCTCCTTGTTGGAGATGTGCGTCAGGGAAGGAAACTAAATGTCTTCAAGAAACAGAGCTGAGTACAAAACTGACCAGTCACTGTATTTTTGGAGAATAGTCTCATGAATTTTGTGAGAAATGAGCATTACCAAAAACCAGAGAAACAAATACAATAACAAAGGATAACTAGAAGAAGAGGAGCTGACTAGAAACAGGCCACTGTTTAACAGTAAAGATAAAGTAAAGTGAGTCTGGAAGGTGTGTTTGTTGGGTCGAGTGCAGTAGAGTTAAATATTTAAGTCTTCAAACTATTACAAGAAAATGTCTGAACGTGTTGAACTGAAGAGAAATTCCTGTTTCAGCCTTGTTACTGAAACAAGAACAAAGTTTTACTTTAAAGAAGTTAGTTACATTCACATTTCAAAATCTCATCTCCATTTAATGCTTACACAGCGTGGTAGTGGAATATAACAGGGATACTATTAATGTACATGCTCAATGCACATTATCTGAGTTTGTGCTCATGCCACACAATTTTGCAATCATATCATGCAATCATGCAATCATAGCGCTGCACATTTTTTAAATAAGAAGGTTATAAGATTTTAAATAACCTGATACTGCACAGAGTAAGGCTATTATTTCCAGTGGAGAGAGCGGCGCGAATTACACAGACTTTCTGGCAGCTTAAGTGCAGCTTTGACCCCAAATACATTGACAATGAGCATCCAATGGGATTCTGGTATTGACAAGAGGCGGTAGTTATGACAGCATCAATTTTACTGGAGAGAGGAGTGGTGGAAGGTTCATTTGCACATCTCTGAATGATGTTATTGTACTTTCTCTTGGTAGAGCAGGGAGTCCACCAATCGGAAGGTTGGAGGTTTGATCTCCGGCTCCTACGGTCACCTCAATGTGTCCTTGAGCAAGATACTCAACCCCTAATTGCTCCTGTGCGAATGGGTGAATGGTGACATGTAGTGTAAAGTGCTTTGATTAGTCAGAAGACTAGAAAAGTACCATATAGTGTTAATGCAAGTTCATTTACCATTTGACATTTCTGGTCCAAACAGGCATGGCAAAAAAGTGCAAATTATACCAGGTAGAGGATACATTTTCCTACAAATGTCCAGCGACACGTGACACACATGTAAATTTCTGCTCATTTCATGCATACAGTCTTCAAATGCCAGGTTTAGGCAACAAAAAGTTAGGTTTTGGAAGTGATTGACTTGGTCAAGTTTAGCCAACAAAAGTACTACTAGGTTTAGGGAAAGATCATCGTTTGGGTTAAAAGAACTCTGAAAGTGGCGTAACTGTGTGATAAATAAAACAACGCTGACTTCTGGTTTCACACGGGCTACGAACACCGGTCTCCTGGATGAAAGTCCGGTGTATTTCCACCCACCATCCAAATCGACCATTGTCACTCTTTGGTTCACGATCACGATGATTACATATGAACTGATTTTATGGGCACATAAAATCTGCATTATTTGATGGTGCTTGTACTGTATGTACACTTTATGTACTCTATGTACATTATGTACTCTGTTGCTCACAAATAAAGAATAAATGTTAAAAGACAGTGAAGTTTGCTGAATAAACCAACAACCCTAAAGGATTTACATTGTGCCATTGTGCTCACCAAGGCAGCTGGCATCCAGTCCTCAATCACTGGTTACAGTGTGGGGGGGGGGGGGGGGGGGGCATAATGGGAATCTCTTTGCCCTGGTTGGGTAGTTACAGCTCTATAGAGAGCCTGAGCAGCTTGTGGAGCTCGTAAAGCGGACTAGAGGGATTCAAGCATACATCAGCAGCAGTTGTCCTATAAGCTGATTGAGGGGTTGTTGTTCTTGCTTACATAGCACAGGTATTTGGTCATTTTGCCATTTACTGTCATCTGCGCTCTCCTAACACCCACTCATCCATCCTATAAAATCATTAGAAATGAAAAACAAAATACCAGTGAGGACGGATGTGGGTGTGAATGATGAAAGGATGTGAGAGCTGTGGATGAAGGGAGTGGAAGAAGGAGGAAAAAAAAACAGACATTATTATCATGGAGCTTAAACAAAGTCAATTTATTTTATGTTTATGTTTATTTAATGTACGCTTTAATCAGCTCCTTAATCTGTCCCTCAGAGTCATCATTTCACATGATGAATTCCTGCTGAGATGATGCGATGAAATCAGGACCTCCTGCGTCTCCGTCATACATTGTGCTTCACTTCATTATAGTCAGAGTTTGACAGTAGGAGTGTGTGTCTGTGTGCAGGTGTGTCTGTGAGATTTAGTGTCAATCACTCTTCCCTGTTTGAGAATCTAATCGGTGGTTAAAATCCTGATGTAACACTGACAGAAAAGACTCAAAATCCAGAGCCGAGACGGGATTGAAATGATGAGACGGGGCTTCCTGAGTATTCACGTCTCGTCGTCGTGCCCCTCACAAAGCAGACTGTCAGAAATGTTAACTTGTCAGGAACTTGTTTACATCTTCAGATACATTTTGACAAGGATTCATTAAAGTGATGCGAAAACAAAATATTTTTCTCTAAAGTTTGGATGCTGTGGTGAATGTCTAATCTTCACAAACTCTGAAATAAAGGATTCTGCTATAGAGGGCCACAGGAATGAGTCTTAAATCCCGGAAATGAGTTAGCATTTTAGCACTTCTGGTTTCCTCAAAGTGGTTTTGTTTAATGGGTTTTTAGTTAGATGACTGAAATAAGGTCTGTGGTAGACACATGCTGATGAGATTTTAACGGGATTTTTGAAGCTTTTACGTCTTTAAAAAGGCGGTTACTAACAAGTAAGGCTATATAAGACTACTAAACATCATCACGCTGACGTGTCCGCCTTTACAGCCTTGTTGTGTTTACTCACACATACCATTGTGGTGCATCCCATTGGCTTTTTGTTGAGGGAACCCAAGTTGTGGGGGCGGCAGTAGCTCAGTCTGTAGGGAGTTGGCTTGGGAACCGGAGGGTCACCGGTTCAAGTCCCGACATGGACCAAGAACTGAGTGTGAACTGGTAGCTGGAGAGGTGCCAGTTTACCTCTTGGGCACTGCCGAGGTACCCCTGAGCAAGGCACCAAACCCCCAACTGCTCGGGGCGCTTGTCAGGAGCAGCCCCCTCACTCTGACACCTCTCCATTAATGCATGTATGTGTTTCAGGTCTGCATGTACCATGTATGAGTTTAACAGAGTGTAAATTGAATTTCCACATTGTGGGACTAATAAAGGTTGATCATCTTCTTCTTCTTGTTTCTAACTCCCTGGTTGGCCTACAGAAACACATCATCCCTGCACCTCATTATTCAGTATATCAACACCGCCTAAAACGTAATTTCCTATTAATAACCTTACATCAGTTATTGGCTGATCACTGATGCTCTGCTACAGGTTCCCACAGTTCGAACATTGTTTTCCATACTCGATAGAGCAGCTCTATTCTGTTATTGATCGTTATGGTTTGAGTCAGATTATAGATTTTCTCTGGCAGCCATTCATCAATACAACTGACTGACAGACACTATATTTTAGGAATAATATAATATGTTAAACCTACTAAAAGTTACCATTTGCCTTTTGCCCTTTGAACTGAGCATTTTGCATTTACACTACTATCAGCAAGCACCTTCAGTCACTGATGCGCCCTCTGTTAGCCTAATCTGTGTTATAGCTTTTATGAAGTCTCAATTTCATGATTTTCATCCGTGATTCTGTTATCACAGAAAACATAAGGGCTTACCTTAATGCCGACGTCACACACTTGGCTGCTGGCTGTTGCGGGCTGGCGAAGGCGTCAAAACATACAACGTCTCTGGTGGAAACCCTATCATGAAGTGGAGAAAAGGATGTAAGCAAACACAAAAGTGCATTTTCCAGTATTTGACCTGTAACCAACAGTATACTCAGCAAATTAAAAGCAAATTTTGTACCACAAATGTACTTAAGAAATACTTAATATCTCATTTTAATATAATTTTTTTTGCTCTTGGGACCAACAACAAGATCACCAGTCAGTCAAACATACGGCCCGAGGGCCAGAAAGGCTCCCCAGGATGATTTTGCAAAGTGTAAAAATTGCAGAAAAGTATGAGATTTCAATTTTTTTAAGGCTCAACTCTTAATTACTTTGTCACATCTATGACTTTCAACAGGAACTATTTCCAAATTTAAGGTAAAATAAAGTCAGAATTTTTAAATAGGAAGCCAAAATGATGAGATATTACGTTGAATTTATTATTAGTTATCATAGAAAGTCATAACCAAGACAAGTCAAAGTCAAAACCAAGAAGAGTCACACTTTAAGACAAGATGTTGTTATTTATAGGTTAGTATGCAGCGGATTTACTGTCCCACTGGACACCATCACTGGACTGTATGTGGCCCCTGAACTAAAATGAGTTTAACACCCCTGCACTGGAGGGTGTTTGTCAAAGGACAAAGTCATTCCCAAAGACTGGGTCAGGACTCAGAGGTAGGTCCCAGATTTTATTAGGGTCAGCAAATAACTATGCAGAATTTATTCCATAGTCTTTTATTCAACATGTATATCTGCAGTTCACCTTTGAGACACGAGGGAGTTTGCATGTTCGTATTGTTCTGGTAATTGTAGCCTACTTATAACACTGAATATAATCTAAAAGGCTAGAGTACATTCTGATTGTTTCACTGATGAGAGGAAACAAACAAACCCTCTTAACTCTTAATGCAAAAATGTGTTTATTTGATTAATCAAACATGAATCTGTTTGAAATGGCTGGTTTGTCAGTGTTAGGTTTGTTTTTTGTTTTTTTTTTCGGTGCCTCGTCGCTCCCCACAGAGAAAAAATTAACACTCCCCCCTCCCCATTTTCCCCTTCTTTTTTTTTTTTTTTGGGATTTTAACCGCCCCCCCCCCCCCCAAACCAACCCCCCCAAAAAATAATTCTCCCCCCCCCCACCTCCTAAAGAGTGAGTCTGCAGAAAAACAGAAATACTGTTCCACAATACACAGAGAATGACTTTCAGCTTCCATAAGGAGTTTGCTGAAATGTTATTCTTATCAGAGAAGTCAATATATGATAAGTTTCGAGCAGTACTGAACTTTCATAGATACGAGAGGTGGATCATAGCACAGATGTGTAGCTGTTTGTGACCAGACACTCCGATATCTGCTTGAAAGATAAATAATGGCGTCAAACTGTATGTCAGACTTGTGACTCTGATTTTATGCTCAAATAAACTTGAGTTTTGACAGAAAGGGTAACAGAGGATAAGTGTCTACACCAGCTCACAAGCCTTACACAACATTAGGAGTCTCAAACTGAACGGCATGGGACTGACTTGGCCTGAACACACATACATGCATATACCGAATGTCAACACGGTGTACCAGGCTTCCTCAAACAAGACGCCTGTATCTGAGAAGGGATATAATCAATGTGAAGCACCCAAATTCACAGCTTCACAGCTCTGCATCATCCTCTCCGTTGGTAGTTTTCCTCTGGGTATCTCTGTGCTCCAAGTCAGTTAACACAGCAGCTCCACATGGAGAGTCCCCTGAGCTACTGTACTAAGCCACATTTTTCCTCCCACAAAAGTAGGACAAGCCCCAGCATCTTTGTTACTGGGAGCAGAGGGCTGTGCAGAAGAATGAGTAGTCCATCCATCTCCCTCGCCCAGCCCATTCATAACAGTCATCTCCAACTGGGAATTAATTTGCTCCAGAAACCATACGTCTCTGCACCAGAGTGGAGAAAACGTGTTTGGTCCTCCGGGGAGATATGAGTTATCATGGATGGTAAACAAATATGCACTTCACTGTGGCAGATGTGAGCAGCATTTTCACTTCTAAGTGATGAGTTAGCGCCACACCTCCTACGTGGAGGTGCTAAATATGCTGACTGTGCTCTACGTCGGAATCAGACAGTCATACTAATGTAGCTGAAAAAGATTATATGGCTGTCTTTTATTGAACTGTACCGTGCTATGCTACTTCCATATACTGCTAATTAGTGACATCATAATACCAGCGATTTAGTAGTCTTTGCCAATACTAGTGAAATTCCACAATCCTCAATGTCAACCATGGTTAAAAACAAGAGTAAAACAATAAATCCCATGTACTTCAGCATCCACTCCTTTATTACCGTTGGCTTCATTACAGGCTTTTGTTAGGAAGTTAAACAGGTCATAATGCCCTCTTTTATATATTTTATATTTCTGTGAAAACATCCTCTTCAAACGATTGGGTTTATTCAAGTTTCTCACCAAAAACTACATTTTACAAGATTACATTTGACCGCCTCATGATAATGCTAACCTGCACGGAGCTAACAGCTAACTAGCTCTCATCCTGCCGATTTCAACACAGATTTGTTGTTCGCAATGTAGCTTTATCAGGGAAAAAATAAGGTGTCACAATGGGGAGTTTACTGGGTCCCAAACACATTCTTTATCATCCCTGGGAAGACGGGACCCCGTTAGTCTCAAACCCTTATGGTATCTACTGTCCAGGAGTGTTACAGCAGCAGCCACGGTGCTGATTTAACGTCGAGGATAACAGCCACTTTCCCAGCAAAAGGCCGCCACACTGTTTAGTTTAGCAGGTTGTCAGCTGTGTGACTGCCTGGCGTAACAATAGCGAGTGTCCGACAAACAATGTGCGTGTTTGTGTAATTTCACAGCCAAACTGTTGCCTGTGACTTTGTGCCCACCAGCTGTAGTGACACACATGCGTGTCCGACAGACCGTGTGCCTGTGGGCTTGTTGGTGGTGCTATGGCTGTAATAGCAGTAGCAGTGTGTTGACAGTTTATTTGTCAGTTAATAAAAACTACAACTCCTCAGCTACAGCGAGCTCAAGAAGGGACCCAACTTCCTGTGTCTTGCAACGCCAGCTCAGACTCTGTTAAGGTGGACAAGCTTTTCTCATTTAACTGTGTTTTGCTCAGCTTTTATTCAATGACTAATATTTCTTTTAAATGTTAAAATTCTTATCGGCAGCGAACGGTTAATCATTAATATCCGTACCACACATGTACACTAGAAAACATGATGGCGACCTCGTGACAGCAAGAAGGGAATGAGGTTCTGCCCACGATTTGACTCGTTTAAGGGAAGTATTTTTCTTGTCACTGTCGCACCAACTGCATTCTCATGGGGGATCTCTTGTTGGGTTTGAGTACAGTCTAAATCTGCTATAACTTCTGTAAGGATTTGATGCTATGTAAAAAATATATTGAATTGAATTAAAGGAGAGCTCCTTCATTTGTTTTATTTGGCTTAGCAACATAAAAAGTCAAAAAAAGAAAACTGTGTATGCGACAGCTTAACAAGAATAGAATTAAGGAAGGGGAATACATCGCCTACAGTAGGCCTACATACAGTACACAAAACAAGCTACTTTCCTAGAACGTGCGCAGTCGGCGCGTTTGTCGTACGGACTGGCAGATGATGAAATTTGATGACGAAAGTCATGCAGACCCTCGCAGCTTTGAGGAAACCATGAATAAGCCTGTTGTCTTCTTGCGTGATAAATGATTCAACAATTACACAATTATCAAGTGTCACTGATTATTTTTCTAAGAATCAACTTTGATTTTTTTGTTTTTTTTAAGACAATGTTTTGGACATGTTTCCTACATTTAATAGAAATGGAGGAGAAAGGCAGAGGTCCTGGAATCGAATCGGCTCTCTGACATAAACTACTCGACAAAGCAGGATTAGAAGCTATTTAATCACATCCATAAAACTGTCAAATTCATGTAATTTTCTTACGGTTATACAGTTTAAACAAGCAGATGGACTCATGCATGTTATGTTTGACTCTGTGCTTTTCTAGAATACAACAGCTACAGTAAACTGGATCGTGAGCACAGATTCACACATTAGAAGTGAGGTATATCCAAAGGCAGTCCCTACATGGGGAACACATGAAACACTGCTCTCGTCTTCATCACGACTCATTCTCATCAATGCTTTGCTGAAAGAACCCATTTCTCGCACCTCGAGCGTAAGATACTCATCTTTTGATATTCCGACTCCCGACACCCTGCCTCTGGATTTTAACCTAACAACTGCATCTTCACTCTCAGCCCCACACAATAGCTCTTCTTCTCTGAGCCAGTGATCTCGTCAGATAATAGCGGGCGAACGCTCGGCAAAAACCAAGGTCTGCATATTTTCATGCCAATTAGCGTGAACCCACAAATACCAATCACCTCCTTATGATCACCACTAATGACAATTTCAGCGCTCTCCATCACAGCCCTGTACTTACAACTGAGCACTACTCTGCAGGGTACAGCTGGGAAATGAAAGCCGTATGCAGAGACGTCAAAAATAATCTTAATAAATAAACGTAAATTGAAGATGCTCTAATTTCCCTTAAATTATTTTCAAGAGCTTTTTTCTGCATTAACCAATAATTTGTCTCTCCAAAGCTCTCTCGTGTGTGCTGGAAATAGGAATCAATGATGTTATTTGTACACGCCGCATGAAGGATGAGGTGTGGAGGATAATGATTCTGTGGCTGAAAAATGTGGCAATTTACCATTATTTGCAAAGACAGATGTAGAAATATGGAATTTGTTTAGTGTTTTGAGGCGGATGGATTTACAGCAGGTGCTCCTCTAAGTGAAGGAGTTAAGGTTCAGCTATTCACTAAGTGTACCTTAAATCCAGCGTAGTGTATTTCAGTGTCTATGCATCATAACTTTCTGCAGGAGTTTGTTGGAAGCGAGTGAAAAGGAATTGCCTTGCATTTCTATAAATACTTATGAGACATGCAGTTAATGAATTCTCTGGCAGAAGTTGAGGGCTGGGCTGCAGAGTGGAGCGCAGACAGTAGCTGGGTGCACAGATGGGATGTATGCAGAGTTCAAGGGTACACCAGCTGAGAGGGCTGAAGGCAGGAAGGTTTCGTTAGCAGAGCAGGACCGACTCCTCACCTGGAGCGGTCCCGCAGGCCTCAATCTGACTCTGACGTTCCTCTTCCTACATGTGTTTTCACCATGCACATGAAATACCTGCATGCTACTGTGTGCAGCTGTATGCCCGTGAGCATGCAGGCATGTTCACACAAGTATAGGTAACGAGGAATGGCATGGATGCGTGATTCATTTTTCTCTACATGACAGAGGCTGCAGCAGCGTGCCAGGGAAGAGGTCCGAGGCTTTGCTCCCCCCTGACTGTCCTCATACATGCAGGGAATGAACAACGCTTCTTGGCAGCAAAGTGAACGATGATACATGTGTTCATATGATGATCCAAGCATCAGATATTGCATGGATCATCTCCTGAGGTCAATTTACCTCCCAAAATCACATTTGTGTTCCATATGGGACAAGATTGAAATATGTTTCTTGCATAACATTCAGCACAGTTGTCTGATTTGATTGGTGCTTTTGTAGAGTAATTCAGTCCGTGATATATGTTGCAGTAGTTGGAAATATGATATAGTAGTGAGTGAATTATTTATACAGGATGTGTCACTGAGATCAGGCTCTCTTTAACGAGACAGACCCGAAAACAAACATAAATATGCTACGTGTCAGGTTTTTGGTTTAAGGGGTGAACTCAAACTCAGAAAAAGATGAGAAGGTAGCAGTCAAAGTTGAATGAATGAACTTACTAAGAATAAAGACATCTGGTCAAGCAGGCAGGAACAAAAAAAACAATCTCCAAAGCAAAGCGACCAGGACCAAACTAGGAACAAGTTACTGGGAAAAACTCACAAGGAAGAAACACATCACACCACAGCGAGGGGAACACACAGACAGCAGGGTGATCACACACAGGTGGAACAAATCAGGGCGGGGCAGACAATCACAAAAAGGCGGGAAACAAACAAAGGCCGAAAGTAAAACTAGACATGAACAAGGTGAGTGACTTTCAAAATAAAACAGGAAACCAGAATGACCAGAACAGAAAAGCCAAATCTAAGAAACCAAAATCACAACACATAACCCCTAAAACACTAAAAGATAAAACAAACTACATCAAAAACCCTGGACCATGACACTACACTCAGAGCTAGTGGAGTAGAATAAAAATGCAGAACGTCCTTTGAGTCAGACTAGTGTTGATGGTAAAAAGGGAGCTGAAATGACTCTCTCATATTGGCTGGTCTTTGGTCTCAGTAGCCACATCTTCATGACTCGACCCAGACATTACTGCCAAAATGAACACCAGTGGCAACCTCCGGATGTGAAAAGTGAAGCCATTCTTTCTAACAGCCAGCAGGGGGCGACTCCTCTGGTTGCAAAAAGAAGTCTGTGAGAAAATCAGCCTACTTTTCACTTGATTTATTACCTTAGTAAATATTGTCAACATAAGTTTATGGTCTCAATCACTAGTTTCAAGTCTTCTTCAATACAGCATGACTTCCTCTTACAATTTTAACCCTTTCACAGTGTTTTCAGTTCATGAAAGTTAATAATAACCTTTTGGTTGCCAAAAAATGCCTTAACCAGCGTTTGGTTGTACTTAGCTCCACGCTCTCATGTCACTTCTGGCTACAAAAAAAAAGAAGGTAACAGCCAAAAACCAAAATGGCGACGCCCAAAATGCCAAACTCGAGGGTTCAAAAGGGCAGTCCACACACTTATGGGTGATGTCACAGTGACTAGGTCCACTTTTACACAGTCTATGCACCTGACCCCTGACATGCAAGTTAGAATGACTTTGTTGAAATTAAAACAAATAGCTAGCTTTTAATTTAATAGTTTGCAGAACATGAAATAGCTGCTGGACGAATGATTGAGGAATGAAGAAGATGAGAAAAGAGGAGCAGCCATGGGACTGAATTTTCAGCGGGAATAACTAACTTGAAGGAGATAAACAAATGTTTCAATATGATATGACATTTTGTATATTTGGGAAGAAATCTGTTGAGGAATGCAGAGGACAGCAAAACAGCAAAACAAAGCTATATCTTAATGTATGTCCCTGTTTGAAAAGGTACCTATTTATTTCTACAACCCTCCTCTCTTGTGGCAAGATGAACATTGTTTCTTTGTATCTTCCAATTCATTGCTCTTTCAGTGTAATCCATCACTGACAGAAGCAATGAGAGAGTATAGGTGTTTCTGCTTGTCTGTGACTGCGTCTGTATCCAGAACAGAGGCCTGTGTGTCAGTTAGGAGATTGCTGACTCTGGGAACGACTATCTCAAGTAATACAGATACCAGAGTTCGCTGGAGTTTGGGGCTGTTCAGGTTTTCGATCAGTGAGTGTGGTGTGCTTGTGTCGGATCATCATCTAACAGAGAAAGTGATTAGATTGATTAATTTGAAAAGTCTCCCATGCCTCTTTCCCCTTCTTAACAGTGTGAAGAAATTCAGAGATGCCATATACAGTAAATAATGTCAAATCTGGGTACCTCAGTTTCTCAGGTCATTGTCATCACAACTGGCCTTATTTCCTTATTTCCTTTTTGACTAGACAGAAATTTTGTAAAGTGAACAAGATGTCTCAAAATAAAAGTAGGCAATGTTCCATAAGCATTAAAAAAGTGGTGGCAGTCTGTCAGTGAAATGCCCACAGAAGAGAGGACATTGTGGCTGTACACATTTATGCTGGATTTATACTTCTGTGTATGGTTTACACAGCACATTCTCACCACTAACTCATAACATACCGCCGCCTGGTCAGTGCCCCTTGGCATCAGACGCCGACACACCAGGTACTCCTCTTTGTGTTAGTTTTGGATGTCTCAGGGACGGGATGTCAGTACACGCTCATTACATGCATAGTGTGCTGTCAAAATAAACTTCAGTTTTCACAGGAAGTTAGGTTTAGCCAACACAGCCACTTAGGTTTAGGAAAAGGTTGTGGTTGATGCTAACTTCACTGACTAATGACTCACAGGACTCACAGTCATGTGACTAACAACTGACGAGACAAAATAAGTCAGCAGTCACTGTTAGTTTCATACGGGCCACAAACAGCTGTCTCCTGGTTGACAGTCCTGTGTTTGTTTGATCCATCCACCAACCCTCCTGCCCTCACTAAGTGGACTCTCACACTCTTAAAACTATGTCATGTGTTCCGACCATAAATAATGCAGCAGGTGGGTGAGTTAGTGAGCCATTTTGATATGATTAAAAAAAACCTCAGAATGTTCTTTTAGACATTATATACCATAATTTTAACATTTATTAAATACCGAGAGATGAACAATTAACACAGCGACACAGGCGCAGACCTTGATGGGTAATTCACAACTTCAAGTTAACATTACTAACATGAATGTCTTAGCAAAATTCAACAAATCAGATGTAGCATTTAGGATTTCAAATGCAGCCAATGTTACACAGATTAAAATCCAACGGTCAAATGTGCTGTAGATGCTAAAGCGTTCTTAAACAACAGGAGATCTGCTGCTGGAAAGTATCTGCCTGCTGTTTCAGCTCTCATTAATGCCCTGCAGTGTAGGAAAGTGACGTGGCTCAATCATGTAGGCCAGGAAACAAATGCACCAGTGCACACCATGAGTTGCACCATGTACTGTAGAAGCCTCTGGATGGATGAATGGAATAAATTTCCAGTAGAGATAATGAATCGTGATCCACTTATATTTTTTGTCTGCTGAAAACTCCACTGTGATTCATCTCAGGGGATGGTTATGACAATCATCAAATTATGTATTAAATGTATTTTTGACATGAATGCAAAGAAGCAAAGCATGATGCGCTCAAGTTCATTTAGAGTTGAGACCTCACTAAATAAGATTTATCTTGTCGCAGCTTACAAAAGATAAGCGAGCGGTTGAGATAAGAGTTGTAAGTCCGTGGTACTTGAAGCAAGCAGCAGAGTATTTTCTCAGGCTTGGCACTGCTGTTTTTGTTTCCAGCTCAACTAGAGAGAAATCCATAGTGCGATGTAAAGGTCAAAGAAAAGACTTGAGCTCAATTAGGTGCAGTCAGGCAGTGAAACACGGTTCTACTGAAGATATTCAAAATGACTTTCCTAAATTGACTGTACAAGTGGTCTTTGGCCCTCCGGCACAGCATCTCACAGCGTAATATTTTCAAAAATTTGATCCACAACCTCATTCTAAAGCAGAAAATAATGAAGATTCACGGATCATTCATTATCTTGTAGTGGTCCTGCTGAATAAAGAAAAGCACTTTAAATTAGAGTGAGATCTCACTCCTATCTCAGCGTTGCTTGATGTTGGAAATGTCTCTTCATGAATTCAGATGACAAAGACCACTCAAGAGCGTAACCTTTCTACTTTCAACATTTCTCCATACCTACTCCTCTCCCTCACCTTACACACCGCAAGAATGCTATCACGTCAATTAAAGCCTATCCTCCAGCTATCATATACCCCAGGGTAGGTAGACAGGCTGCCAGCCACAGAAAAGGTCAGTCACAGCTGTAACGATGGTGCAGAGAAAAATAAAGACACAGAGGATAGAAGAGTGTTATGGCTGGGAATGACAGGAAGGGACACAAAACAACAGCAGGTCACATTAGTTCTTACTTATGGTTTTACAAAATGATGTGAACAGATTTAAATAAAGTGACACTGAATGACTTAAACTTGATTAAGATCAGGTAGTTTGTTAAGGGTTCGGGGCTAAAAAGCAATTTAATCCATTCCCTCCAGAAAACAATTATTTTCCCTATTGATTAACCGGACAGTTTTTATTTTGCCTGGTCAATAAAGTGTCAGAAATGAAGGAAAAAGCCCATCGCAATTTCCCAGAGCTCATGGTGAAGTTTTCATATTGCTTGTTTTGTCTGACTAAGAAAACAAAACACAAATATATTAAGTTTACTTCAGAAGAGGACAAAGAAAAGCTGCAAACATTCATATTTGAGGAGCCAGAAGCAGTGAGTTCTTGGTAGTTACAGCCATCCTAGCAGCTCTGTGAGGCTGCACTTCAACACAGCGTTGAGCTAAATGCTAACTTCAGCATGCTAACATGCTCACGATGACAACGTTAACACACTGATGTCGACTAAATCAGAGGATTTAGCATTTATCCTTTTCTCAACAAATTTCACAGCAATCCATTCAATAGCTGTCAAGATAGTTCACACAGCAGTGGGACCAAGTCATTGTTTTGCAAGTCGCAAGTAAGTCCCAAGTCTTTGCACTCAAGTCCCAAATCCTAAACCTTGAGTTTTGAGTCCCAAACAAGTCTTAATGTGCTATTCACCAAGTGCGATGCCATTTTAACAACAGAGTGACTGGCTCCAGCTGCTGTTCATTCATGTAGCATTAGTTCTTCACAATCTTCTCCTGAAACTTGAATGGATATTAGTCGGATTGGTTCAAACAAAGTGGATTTGGGGAATTAAGTGTAAGATAATAAAATGCAAGTCTGAATAATATTCAGCGCAGAGTTTAACAAAAAACACCACTTTTTAAGGATTCAGCAAGAACCAATGAAACACATAAATTCAGTTTGTTCAGTTTAGTTCAGTTTTTCCCCCACGAGTAAACCCTCTTCCCGATCAATAAAGGATCTCGCAATAAGTAAATAAACCTAAAATCTCTGATTACCTCTGGTACCGATCGTTTGAACACCTCAGGGCACACACACTTTTTAATCCTTGGCCTTGGAGGAAGGTGTCAAGTATCTGAGTCAAAAGGCTCAAGTCCAAGTGAAGTCACGAGTCACTGGTCCAAGTCGAGTTGCAAGTCTTCTTCGATTGTGTCAAGTCAAGTCTAAAGTCATCAAATATGTGACTCAGGTCCAACACATGACTCGAGTCCACAACTCTGGTTCATTCAAAACCAAAAATGTCTTCCCCCAGGGGAAAACTCTGGTCAATAGGGTTCATCTCCTGGGCACCATGAATATCACTAGAACTTCATGGCAATTCATCAAACAGTTGAGATATTTCAGTTGTCGAAAGACTGAGCATTGCCATCTGTGCTAGCATGACAAACATGACTTAAACAGGTATTAACAGGTATGACAAATCAATTAATTAATCTTAAGTCTTGTTGCATAACAATGTACAAAGTCAAGGGGAATGCATTCACTCATCTACCACCCTGACATTCCCCCTTTCATCTGCATTATTTCAGTCTGAAATGTCGCCTCTCTTAGTTTGTGTGCACAGATCCTGTAACTTGTATTTGAAGAAGCAGCTCAGTCCCACAGATTCATTAACTCCAATCCATCCTTATGGATAATAACAAAATCCATACAAAGATATTGCTCCTCATATCCATGACAGACAGCAGTGAATGGATATTGTGAATTCATATTAGCAACTCAGGGGTATTCAAAGAGACATGCATAACATAAGTAAAAACACCAGCAGGTTCCAGCTCCATCAATCCTGTTGGAGAATTACCATCATCTTTTTTGTTAATGTAAATCAGTCTGTTGTGCACAACAGAGGATGTGTTCATGCTTTGAAGAGCGAGATAATGCGTGGTATTTTCACTGCGCTGCTGGCAGCTTCTTTTATGGCCAACAGCTTTAACGCCAGTAACAGACTGAGACTGTAAGAGAAAAATCATATATTGGAGCTATCAGAGACAAGATGGTTGCCTCTTCACAGCATGCTCATTATTACAGTTTGTTCCTCTCTGCATTCATTTGCTGCACAAAGTTTTCAAAAGGCAGCCAGACAGAGCGGAGCTGGCAAGTCTCCAGCCTGGCAGAGAGGGTAAGAGGCGGTAACAACACTAAGCTGTATGACGTGATTACGTGTGCCTCACAGACCCTTGTGTAATCAGAACCGCTGCCCACATCTAATCTTGTGTGAAGAGCACCCTCCCTACCCACAACACACACACACACACACACACACACCAGCCTATTCTAGTAAAGTCCAGTAGAGAAATTGTCCTTTGCTGATGAACTCCTCAGCGTGGTGATTTGAGCTAGAAGTCTGACATTTATATAAAGAAAGCTACAACAACAGCATCCATACCTCATCAGAAAATAACCACTCGAGTCTACTCGAGTGACTCAGTACGAGAAAATCATCATACTAAATTTATTTTCAGCATTGATGAAGGTAGCTCTTTACGCTGACTGGTAGGTCACAATGTTTCCAGTCTGTTATTATCAAAAGCATCATGGTTAAAGGTCCAAAGCCAAATCGAGAAGGTCTCATAACTGGTGGTTGATGAAGTAATGACACCATCAACTCAGTATCAAAAAATTAAAAAAAAAAAACATGAAAAGAGCTGTTATGGTCTTCAGTTTTAAAGATAGGAACCTTAACTGATGCTGATGTAGTCAAAATTATCCCCGTAGATGTTGTCAACAGAAGTGGTGTTTTACCTAGAAGTGTAAGAAAATACAGATGCACGAGTATCGCGATATTATGTGATTTTTAATTAAACTCTTAAAAAGCCGACAGCCCGCCGTCAGCCCAGGTGCTACTCAATCTTTTGTAGGTTGTAGCAGGCTCAGTTTTAGAGCAAAGACACCAACATTATATGAAGCTAGAAAACCTAAAGAGTCCACTGGTACCAACCGTGTCACACTAGCTTGTCGCAAATAGGCTAAATAATGCTCCAAATTTAGGCTAAATTATTGTGAGGAAAAAGTGGCATGGCCATATTCAAAGTGGTCTCTTGACCTCTGACCACAAGATAGGTGAATGAAAATGGGTTATATGGGTTCCCACGAGTCTCGCCATTACAGGCATGCCCACATTATGATAATCACATGCAGTTTTGAGCAAAAAGCAGTATCAATGTGTTATTTTAGCCTATTCTAAAATGATGTATTTATGATGTATTATTTATACTATGAAAAATCTGCAATCTTTGGTGGTTAATGTCCTTGCATAGCTTGACAAGCTATTACATTCGGCATGCTTCCGTTGCTAAACTGCGTGTGCACACTTACGCACGTCATCGTTTGCAAACCGTCAAAAGGTCCATTGTGGAATTTGAGATCTCCCACTCAATGCTTGGGCACAAAGCCAGGCTCTGCTCCAAACTTGTGGAGGTTGTGTTGACGAATCCCTGCCTTGTGTCTTCACTAAATACCTGTTTTCATGCAGAAAACATCGTTGTCACTCACTCATGCAAGCACCTAATAATTACAGATTATGAAGTGAAGTGAACCGACGCATGTGTTTGGTTAAAGGACATCCTCTGACGTCACGTTCCTCCTCTATTTTAACCACCGAAGAAGAAGACTTGGAACAGCAACTTGATGTTGTCGCACCTTTGTACAAAGCTATGAAGCGGCTCAGCATATCAATGTGATGCTTTTGTATTTTAATGTACAAGCACTTCCCAGCATAAAAGGGAAAATGGAAGGGCATCTGTAGAAGCGGGACTGTATGTGTGTTTGCCAAAGGGTGAGATTATAATAGATTATCCTAATTACATGTGATGCTAATGGGCTGCTTTGTGCTAATTCATTGTTTGATGATGAATGAAACTAGCCCTATCTTGGCTTGCTGATGTGACGTGCTGCTGCTTAGATTTAAAAGGAGTAAGCGTCAAAGACAAACGTCTCGAGGAGAGAGACAAAAAGGCACACAGTGCCTAAATCTGCCTTAAACGCTGTCAGCCCAGTGAGCCAGTGTGCAGAGAATTAGAAATAACTGGCAATAAAGCAATAAAACTGCCATCAGTTTCTCACCTTGCACAGCTGCTCTGCATGAATGGCCATGGTTGCCTCAAAATCAGTTTTTGTGATGCCCAGCTTAGTGCTAGCAGTCATATCGGGACATCAGTCTTCTTCTGATAAAGGGCTCAGAGGGGGAAATCCAGCCTGGTCTGACTTTCGCCAAAAGATAGAAGACGTAACACTGGCGCTACTTTTCGATGCCTCCATTGCAATAAATGGCGTTAGGCCCAGTGCCCCTGGATCAGAGACTGATTTACTGTCACAAATTTCAAAAGGGATTAACTGCAGATTTTAGGTAAATACTCTTAAAACATTTAATCTGAAAGTGAGATGCCAAGACTGGCCGGTGACACATCACCTCTACGTTTTGGCTTTGTGGAAGACAGAGATTCATGGCTGTGTACTGCACAGCGTGTTAGTCAGTGATGTCTTGCCATGTTGAGTTAGATGGCATCCTGCCTCCATTGAGATCAATGGTGCTGTGAGAGGACATTTATCTGGATCATGGATTCCTTGAGATTGTGGCGAACGGGTAATGAGCTGCCTGTGGGCGTCTCCCTCTCTTTCTGTCTTTGTCACACTTTCTCTTTATCACACACAGGTGCACCAACACTAATATGCACACCTTCCCATCCTCAAACACACACACACACACACACACACACACTCAAGCTTACACACACTGATATACTGATAGAGAAGAAATCCCTGCCCATTGTAAAGCATTCTCACAATAGAGAACAATATATAACAGCTGGCAGCTCCCATTTAAGGCACCCTCCTCTCTATTGCTCATACTTCAGTTTGATAGATTTGTACTATTACAATGCAATGATCACAATAGAGCCATTAGATGGTTGACTGCACCCTTTCTTAAACTGAAATGACTTTGCATGCCTTCCAGGTAGAGCGTCATTGTAAGAAAGTCCACAGATTCATTCAGCTTATTGTGTCCAGAGAAACAAGTGTTAACAGACAAGTAGCTCTTCATTCAAAATCCTGAAATTTTCCACTTTAAAGAGGATGTGAGGTCATTTATTCCTCTCGTTGAACAGCTTGCATTGGACTGCCTGTACTTGTCCAGTAAATGCTTTTAAAACATCAGCAACCACAAATGATTTGCTAAGTGCATGAGGGCTGCTTAATGGTCCCTCTGGATGTGCCTTTACATTAAGTTTGCATAACGTTTGAGGCTTTGGCTTCTTCTTGGAACTTAATAATTAGAAACTCAGTAATTATAACTAAAACTTTCTAAGCTGATGGATGGCAGGGTTGTTCCTCTCTCAATTAAAGAGATATTTCCCTCCCATGAAACCTCATATTCAGCATATTAAGTTCAGTTCATGACATAAAGAAAGTATATTACTGCATATGTTAAGTAAATGTTGAGTAAACTGCCAGCCTGCATAACTAATGCTGTTGCTCAAACATTAAGTGCTGCTAAAAACAGAAACCTTGTCTGAAAGTTGCTTTCAAAGAAATGTAATTCATCACTTTACTGACTGCTTTTAATTTTTTTTCTTTGGTGGAAATTGGTTCTATACATATCAAGTGTGAGTATTTCAAAATGAATGAGTTTGTGTATGAAGAGATGGTGAGATGCAGACAAAAATGCAAGGAAGACATAAGTCCTGCCCCCTTATTACTGTTGTTAGGTTTGACAAGCTTGTCAGAAAGAAACATAGTTCAACAGACTTCGGGGCAGCACGAAGCAAAGACAGTATAAACAAAATCAGACAAAATCATGCAGGTTCACCAGAAACTCAGAGCTCCAGCAGGGCCTCCAGCAGCGATCTGCAGGTGGAGCTTCAGCGGCGGGTGGAGAGTTCAGCACCCAGCAGCAGCTGCTCCTCCGGGCTGGAGCAGAGCTTCACCTTGCTGCTCTGCCAGTCACCCGCTGGGAACCAACACCGACACCACGCTGCTGGAGGCCCAGGCCGCGTTGCTGGGCCTACTGGAGGGAAGGTAGGCGCGAGAAAACCAGAACTAGGACTGAGAGGCGCACATTGTCAGACCATGCTGCAGCAGTAAAAATGAGAGGTTTTCTAAAGGGACTCTGGTTCTCGGAAACACAACCACTTTTGTCCACAAGAACCTCCAAAATCATTGCAAATCGAAAGGTCCTCATAGTAACTGTGACTACATACAAAGTAAAGCTTTGTATATACTTGTAAGCGACACCATAGTGCGAGCCTCCGTAGATCATACTCACACTATGAGCATGCACAGAGGCAAGCTGTTCATTGCAATATGCTCCGAAAGGCCAAGTGGCTTAGAAACAAAATAGTATGTGGATAAGCAAGAAGTCAAGGAATGTTACTGAAAGAATGATTTCTCATATTCTTCCACAGCCTGCAACAAAAAGCCCCTTCTTTCCCCAGTGTGTTGCCCATTTCTTTCCAAGTTTTAATAACATGACTGTCCCTGTCGTCTCGAGATGAACAGTCATAGCAATGTCTGTATAGGCGAACCTGCTAGGACAGTTTTCCCTCGAAGGCAACCGTGTTGAAATGAAAAGCACAGTGCGTGCAGTGGGTGCAGAGTTCCAAAAAATCAGGTGCAAGACCAAGCGCTGTGACAGGTTTCTGGCATGTGCACCTCGTGCCGGCTTCACTACAGCGACCATGAACCCACTTTAATGAGTCTGTGACACCAATATAATGTGACTTCCATAAAAATGTTACCTTTGAACAGTCATAGCATACTGTTTCTAAGCTGTATAACCCAACAGGAAAGGGGAAAGTTGAGGTTCTGTCAGGTTCTGTTGGCTCAACTGTTATTGGAGCACAGAGTGAAAGGGGGCAGATTTTAGAAAAGGACAATTGTATTACAAAAAAAGAGTTTGAAAAGTTGATGCTGGCAGTCCGAGGTGTAATTTTGCCTTGTGTTTCAACTACCGGTAATAGGTTTTTAAAATGTTCGCCTAATCACTTGGATCTGTCTGTGCACTGGAAGTCCAAAAAGCTTCCTGGCTCAGTTTTACTGATAACAGTATCGGCCCAAATAGGCGCTGGGCCAGATAGTGGTCTTTAGACAAAATGTCTGACTGAAATAAACAGTTTACTTCTGAGTACAATTACTTTCGATGCAAAGACATGCCATGCCTTGAAATTAAAAGAGGAATTCTTGAAACTGCCAAAATCTCATGAAAATTAAAGCACATCATGATGGAATAAATCCTCCATGAATGAGCAATGCATGATTGCTTTGCTGCCATCTCCTCAAGTAGTCAGATCTTTTTCGTGATATGTAAATGGGTGCATCTGAAGAGTATTCATTTCTTCTCACAGCATGGGTGAGCATCCTCAAATAATAAGCCATTACTGGCAGCCTATCTTGTTTGCGCAGCAGGACCTCGATCCATTCCAGTGAAGGAGCGGTGAACAAGAGGCAGGCTGGGTGACAGCAGGGCGGTGGGGTTGGGTGTCAGCAGGGCCCTCAGAGTGTGACACTGTACTAATCGGGGTGAGGGTGTAACAAGGGACCTACACTTGACCTGGGATTGCTTGTTAACACATAAACAGTGAAAGGCTGACTCCTGCTTTTTATTCATTTGCTTTTGATATGAATCAAATCAGGAATGTCCAAGCACATGACAACTTTTGCAGCTCTAATGGAGAGCACTGGAGGCTGATTTCTGGATTGTTCGTTGGCCTTTAAAGGACTGTAATCAGTGAGCCATACATACTGGCAAGCAGGAAATAACTTCCTCAACAAGTATATCGATTGGATTTTTATCAGAACTGACTGGCATGTAAGAAAATGTCAAACATTTGGATTGAGTAGGAAATTAGTCATGATCAGCAGGCTGGGAGGTTGTTGTGGTGCTGATGCTTGCAGATTAATGACCCATCTCTTCCTTCCCCTCCCTACAATTCTCTATTCCTGCAGCTGCTGTTTTCAAAGGCTTTAATTGGGCAAAGTCACTCAAGGTAACAAGGGCCTCATGGGCCTGTGTCTGGGCAACCTGATTACTGTGTGTGTGTGTGTGTGTGTGTGTGTGTGTGTGTGTGTGTGTGTGTGTGTGTGTACCGGCTGGGTACAGGTACCACCACTGGGGCACTGGAGTCAACATGGAGGACATGTAATTGCTTGTGGTGGTAAAGTGACTTAAATAACTCAGTGTTTTGCTTTGATTAAAATTCAGTTTCAAAGCCAAAATGCTGGTGGGAAAACTAATGATGGGTAAAATCCTGGCCAGAACACACACAAACCCAACGTGGACATTTGTGGAAAGAGATATGTGGAAAAATATTTTTTGCCAAGCTAGCCGCGTGGCTTTATGGATGGCGGCCTGTTCACTTAGGTCCACACTGAATTTTTTTACTGGATATACTGGATGGATTGTAATGAAATTTGGCAGAGATCAATGGTGTCCAGAGGATAAATACTACTGACTTTGGTGATCCAATGACAATTCTTCTAGCGTTACCATGACATTGACATCTATGTGTCAGTGTCTCAACAACTACTGGGTGGATTGCCATGAAATTTGGATTGCCTGTAATTTTTTTTTTTTAATATGAAAATGTAATTGTTTTCTTGGAGATTGTAGCGGGCTCAGGTTTAAAGCGAGAGTGAAGATAAACTCAAATGATCAAATGAAACTAGAATCTATGGTAACATAAAGGAGGTTAAACAATGCTCCAAACTTATGCTAAATTTGTGTGAAGTCATGGCCATTTTCAAAAGGGGTCCTTTGACTTCCCACCAGAGTTTTAAATAACTGACAAATCTCCCTTTAAGGTACATTTTGAACAGATAAAAAATGTGGGATTTGAGATAAATCCTGATTAACTGTGGACTATAATGTGATTAATCGCAATTAAATATTTTAATCAATTGACATTCCTAGCTAGCATGCTAACTAAGCTAGCTAAACTAAGAAGGTGAGCTTGGTAAATGTACCTGCTCAACATCAGGACATTAACATCAGTCTGAGCATGGATGTCTGAGACTCTCTCTCTCTCTCTCTCTCTCTCTCTCTCTCTCTTATAAATAGCTCTGGGTCTATTTCAGTACCACAGATACTCGAGACAAAACAGAAAAATGAGTCAACTCATTAGAAGGTTGCCCTGAGAATAGTTCTTGACCAAGTTGCACATTATGGTCAGTCTTATTTTCCTGCTGTCCACATCTTACCTATAATTCCCAGTGGCATGCTGTACTCAACAACATCTTTGTCATGTAATTGAAAAGCAGCTGGGCCTGCTTCCCTTATTGTAGGCGGATAATTAAATCAAAACCCACCGTGATGGAAAGGAACAGCAATGCTTGAACAAGAGAGAAAGACACGTTTTGCAATCAAAGCACCAAGGGGCAGACAGCAGCCTAGTAGCCATTTATACGACAGCTCCTTACAAAGCACAATGATATAAACTCATCTACAGAGAGAAAGACAGTACAGCAGCCCGGATCTAGGACAGTCGGAGGCTCGAAGTGAGAGACGGGTCTGTAGTGAGAAAGTAATGTCATTCTCAAGGCAGCCAGTAGTAATCAGGTTACTGTACCCTCCAGCTCAATGCACAGAGGGGTTCCTCCTCCTTTTACTGCCATCCTTCATCATTAGCAGCAGCAAGCAAAGCTGCAAGTAGCAACACCGCTATAGTGTAAGTAATGACTTGGGCTGGTTCGGCAAGAGGGGCTCAGAGTCCTCTTTCTCCACAGTTTTGTCTTAATGGGCAGGTAATGGGGAAAGAGGAAATTGGCCACTGGGGCTTGGAGAGGGCTTTTGTTCTGCCAGGATATGAGGCGATATCAAAGGGAGAGAGTTAAAAGCAGGGAGAGTTCAGCCTCAGGGTGAGTGTTACCACCCAACCATCATCACCTGCCTTCGTCCTTCTATCATACGCTCTCTCTTGCCATCGTGGCCACCCCTGTTACCTCTCAAAGTCACTCACATGTGTGTGTGTGATATGTGGAAAAAAGGAGAATCTGGAATGAATTCAACCTCTTGGATTTTGTGTGCGATTGTTTTGAGCTATTCAAAATTATTTGTACTTGTACAGCAGGAACAACCTTGACATTGAATGGGACATTAAATGAACGTGAATAACGTCCTTGTCTCCAAGATACATCTTCTGTACTACCAACTCCTCTGATTGCGAAAAGGAGTGTGACTGTATAGAGGTCTATGAGAAAATGATCCTACTTCTCACTTAATTTATTACCTCAGTAAACATTGTAAACATTAGTTTATGGTCTCAGTTACTAGTTTCAAGTCTTCTTTAACACAGCATGATGTTCATTCAGTAAATTATGGTCCCATTTACAGTAAAACAGACCATAAAGCAGGGTATGCTTTAGGGCGTGGCCACATCGTGATTGACAGGTTGCTACCACAGTGTTGTCCCGTCTGGATGATACCCGTGTTTTCATCTTAGTACTTTAACCTTTCTCACAGTGTGTTTCCAGTTAATGAAAGTTATTAACAACATTTCGGTCGCCTAAAAATATCTTATTGAGTGTTCAGTTGTACTTGGTTCCACCCTCTCTGGTTGCAAAAACACCATGATGGCGACGGCCAAAATGCAAAACCACTAGTCCAGAAACCAATGTTATGTCACGGTGACCACGCCCACTTCTTATATGCAATCTGTTTGCAATGACAAATATGTTTTTAATGAACATACAGTATTTACCACATCACAAAACGTTCATTCAAACCACATTTGCACAACACTGACTGACAGCCTATTTCATTTGTTTTAACGTCCACTCACAGCAACAATATTCACCTGTAAAAACTAAAGCATGAATAACATTTTATGGTTATGTTTAGGCACTAAAAGCACTTGATTAACATTCGTAATGTCTGGGAGACAGGCTTGAAAACAATTCTGAAATAAAATGCAAAGAGTGAGTAATTGAATTAACACAGACCTACCATGTTCTATTTGCAAAACTATCACAAATAAACACATGGAAAACTGTGATCTTTCAGCATTGCTCTGTTCTCCCTTCATAGATTAATTATAGGGGTAGATGTGCAGCAGCACTTCAGCAGTAGAGAAGACAAAGCACTCGGACAAGACTTTAATGTCAGCTTCTTTTATTACCGTCCAGCTGGTGGCTCTGCTGCTGATGGAGGAATTACAACTCCAGGTTCAGCACTAACAGAAACCCCTGCATACTTAGCGCTGATGAGAGAAATGTATGAGTCAGGGTTAGGTAATGGAAGCTGGGGTCAAGCAGCTATTTTTAAAACGGACAGTCAATTAGAGACACTGTGTGATGTTTTCTGGTTACAAATGATCACCTTTGACTACAGCAGTGGTGGAAGGGTCTAATGTCAGGATGAATTCATTCATTTATTTATTCATTTATTTATTTTGCCCTCTCAGGTAACGATGTAGTGGATACCAATACCAGTGAAATTCCACGATTCTTGATACCGAATTTGATGCCACGGTAAAAAAACAAATACAAAACAATAAATCCCACATACTTCAGTGTACACTCCTTTTAACCATTTGCATACTGGTTTTACGATCCGCCTCAAGTTTTTAGCCAAACACAAAATTTTACTAGATAACAGTTGAATACATCATGATAATGTTATAATTTACCGTCACCTCCACTGAATAGAGCTTGAATGAATCATAATGTAATTGTAATAATTGTAAATGTAATAATTTAATGTACCTCCGTACATTAACTCTGTTATGTAAGTAGTCTATAGAGGACTGTGCTGTCCACCAGCTGCTAACAGCTAACTTTACTAGATCTCCTCCTGGCAGAAAAATGAACGGCATTAGTCCTTTCAATCCATCAGGTTCCTTACTACCAAATCAGATAGATGAGATTCTTTTGTTTGATTTCTTGAGTCATGACTGATGTAATCCAAGATCGACGTTGTACTTGATTCAGATAATTTCAAGAGAAATCTTTCCGCTGAAACTGAACTGCTGTGAGTCATAAAAAGGACAGGGAGAAGGAACGCTTAGTCATGAGTTCTCAACTTGCCGGACCTATGGACACAATGAACCACTAAATCCTCTTGTCCACCCTATCCAAACTATGCTGACAATACCCAACTCTCCGTCCTTTCCACCAGACACCCAGTGGTTATCTGAACCAAATGTTATAGCAATCCATGACATAGTTGTCAAGATATGTCACTAAAAGCCAAAAATGTGAACCTCAATGCAGCGTGAAATGAGAACTGCCGGGAAGCTCAAAGTCAGTCAGCTTCATCCTCTGGGGAACATGAATATCTGGACAAAATACAAAAACTGTAAAGGTTGCTGAGATATTTCAGTCTAGACCAATGTGGTGGGCCATCACCACCCCTAGAACCATGCCACTAGCATGACAAAAAGTATAGCTGTCAGTCGATTAAAATATTTAATCCTGATTAATCACATGATTGACCATAATTACTCAAACATTGAATACTCTTATCAACATGGAGTGGACAAACATGCTGCTTTATGCAAATACATGTTGATATTTAATATTGGAGATCAGTTAACAACAACAAACAATGACAAATATTGTCCAGAAACCCTCACAGGTACTGACTTTAACATCAAAATACACTCAAATCATAACATGGCAAACTTCAGCCCAACAGGCAACAACAGCTGTCAGTGTGTCAGGGTGCTGACTTGACTATGACTTGATCCAAACTGTATGTGATTATCATAAAGTGGACATGTCTGTAAAGGAGAGACTCAGTTTTTTCATTCACATATCTTGAGGTTGGAGGTCATAGGACCCCTTTGGAAATTGTCATGCAAGTTTTTCCTCACAAAAATTTAGTGCAAGTTTGCAGAATCACTGAATTTGCATTAATGCCTTATTATAACATTAACTTTGACAGCCCTACCAAAAAGTATAACAAACTCAACTTTTTAGGAAATTTGCATGAAATTTGCAAATCAGCTAGGAAAAACTCTAAACAATTAACATGCGACTGTGAATAACCACAAGTCAGTGGTCCATTAAAGCTGTGTGAAGACTGCAGCACGTTTGCGTGAGACTACAATATTTAAGTGGAGCATTACTGAGAAATGGACTTTCAACAAAAAAAAACCTTGATGAAATGCTAGTTTGAAAACAAAACCATCAAGAAATATGCAAACTATTACTTATCACCATATAATAATATACATGAAAACAACACACCTGCTCTTTGAGGCATTCAGAGCAGGTGTGATGTTTAAAATAAAACAAGCTGACACTCATTAGTCTTAGCCGACAGAGTGCACTGGGGAGCAAAGTCACATGAGGAATTGCTGAATTGCTGGTATTTCACAGCTTTGTCACTTTCCTCAGCAGCTCACAGATGGCTCATGTGCTTCTGAGCGCTGGACTGGAGCTACTGTACAAAGAATGATTAAGGAGAGAACTGACTCACCGTTATTTGCTGAAATAGAGACTTACAGTTATGTCAGACCATGCTACCGGGTCATTTGGGCCTCTGGGAAATGAACAATAAACTCAATATAATAAGGCTGTGTGAGCCAGTGCACCTTTTCATTTAGTGTTGCCATTATGTAGGGGAAGAAATAGGCTCCATTGATCTCATTTCTTGTGGTACTTACTGCAATTTTCCAGGGTAAACTAACACTAAGGTGCTCTGTAAGTGTAGGTTGCACACTACTGGATGAAGGTTACTCCAGCCTCCACCAATCGGCCAATCCTTTACAATACGGTAAATAAATGTCTTTGTATTTCCTAGTAAGTTTGAGGCACTCAAATTTTACTTTTCTATTGTTTAAAACTGGCAGCTGGTCTTACTACTGAGCATTGCGTTTAGTTTCATCTCAGTCCGCAGTTAGTATACCTCTCTCCACATCACTGATGACTTCTTTCCTTGTTGCTGATGCTGTGTTCATGTAGCGTGAACCTTTTGCTCCACTTCTGTCTTATACTGGTGTTGTTTTCCATTGTTTCCCCATCAAAAATAAACTTGTTTTCTGAGCTACAATTTCATGAATGTCACAGTCCTGTTCAAGAACCATCAAGTATTGAAATCACATTTAACATATTTTTACAGTGTAAACAAGAAAATATGCTCAGAGTTCATGTAAAAGAGCAACTATAAATTGTACAGGGTGTTATCTGACCCTTCGATTACAATTTTACAAGCACTATATTAACTTTAAGCATCATGTGTACCCCGATATACCTTTCATTTCTAACCCCTCTGACAAATGAAGCAATGCGGATGTCTCTGGCCTTGACTACGAACACGTTGATGATCGAATGCACGCTACGTCAGGCTGCAGCACGGTGAGGTCCTGACCTTAGAACATCAGAGTGAAGGGTCCAGATGGCAGCAGGGAGACCTCAGAGGATGAATAAGCTTTGTTTTGTAAAGAACAAACAGTGAACGCATACAGCTACAGTATGATGTTGTATCAGCTGTTTGAGTCATGTTCGCAAAGAAGGAGCATCTTACAAGGACTGATCTACGGTTAATCAAAGGGCTGAGACCATTGGCAATGTGGTATAACACACGTCTTGCCTGGCATTATATTCCTGTCCTTACATGCTCAACGTCACAGCTCCATTGAGAAGATCTTTCAGGTCTAAACTAATGAACTTATCATTCCAAATGAGCAGCAGCTCATACGTAGAAGCTGACTCTGATGTTTAATTTGCAGCTGTTCAATTTTGTTTTTGGCAGGAATAGATGAATGTAAAGGAACAGCAGGGACATCCTTGTCCACTTTACTTTATACAGAGATACCTATGATCCATGACTACATGATACTCTTACACATCTTATAGTCCACGGGTGGGCAATTATTTTCCCACATGAGAAACCCAGATTGTTGCTGGGGGCCAAACAAATACTGTCAGACGTAACCTCTATTTTATCACTATAGGAAACAGACAGGGCACTTATTTTTCAGCATTTATTATACCGAAAATCACTCCAAACAGCATATTATTGAGAAAATTACGTTATATGCAGGAGTTTTTGAACTGTACAGGACTGAGTAGTCATGTTTCCATGAACAAAACTTAACATTTAACTTAACATTAACACTTTCATTTCCTTCTTATGTTGCAAGCAGAAGTCCTGGCTGCTTTAATATCTTAGCTAGCAGCCCCTCGGCTGTCCTCTCCTTCTCATCTCCAGACAGGTTTCTGTATTTTTCTGCATGTTTTGTCTCAAAGTGACAGCTCAAGTTGTATTCATGGAATACAACCCCATGTTCGTTGCAAACTAAGCACACAGGTTTACGCCAACCTCCGCGAAAAAATACTTAGCAGTCCGTGACTTATTGTAGATGTGCCGCCTCAGCAGGTGATGCTACTTCAATCATCACTAACGTCAATTTACATCAATGTCAAGTGTGACAGGAAGAAGCACACTAACACTACACGAGCATTTCAAAATAAAAGCTATTTTCTTTATCGTTGTTTCAGCTTCATACGTAAAATTGTGTGGTTTGTATAAGACCTCCCGGGCCGGGCAGAAACAGCCCGCGGGCTGTATAATACCCAGGTCTGCTATGGTCCAACAGTCTTTGAGTGTCTGGGCTCAGTTGCAGAAGAGATTTCGGCTGGCAAGTTGGCTCCATCTGTGATCCAATTGCATTAAACCACCAATTTTGACTCTGTTAAGGATAATATTTAAGGACTTATGCATAGACAAAATAGTTCCTTCATTTGAACACCTTTAACCAAATTTTACATATCTAGCAAAAAATGTTTTTATATATTTCCTTTACCTGTTGATATACTTTGGAAAGCTATTGGCTATAAAAGCATTATTTCTATGTTGCAAAATTTGTAGTTTTTTTAATTACAATTAATCGATTGTCAATTGATTGAATATTAAAGTTACTATTGATTAAGAAAAGAGCTTACAATTTGCAGCCCAAGACCAATGACAGATTCTTTAAAATATGGCAGTCTATTATCATATACTTCATCAGTTGTGGATGTATTTAATCTCCTGTCAAATCAGTTCAAAATGTGGCATTGTTACCGCTTTTGTTAATGTTGTCTACCTTAGCATCCCTTGATTATTATCGTCTTTCATAATGTGTTGATGTTAATGTTGACTATCATATTGCAGAGACTGTGTACTGAAAACCAAATAAATAAATTGGGGGAAGGAAAAGACCAGCGTGGGCGAGGTGAGGATTTGTAAATATCTGTAGCTGATAGCAAAGTGACACCTGTGTAGTATAATTGCAGATTCAGGAATTTAAGTGTCCTATAGCTTTACTGATTAATAGTTGACAGCAGGTTGATATGCTTGTGTGTTGACTATACGGTCATGGCCGCTCACATGAAAGCCTGCTCCCTTGTCCTTGTGGCTGACACGACCATAAAGAACCACCACTGGGTTCTCCAAGCTGGGAGCTGTGGATGGACTTAACTTTAGAGCTTTACTATTCAATCTCACTCCTGTGTCGACTGACACGAGGAGTAATTTAAAGAGTCCAAAGCAAGAATCAATCTTCTCCTGCTAAGAGGAGTGGCAGTTAAAACATTCGTGCCTCGGTAGCTGTGCAGTCGTCTCCTGAGAAAAAAGCTTTACGGGGGAAAGAGGGAAGAAGAGCATGTTGAACTGTAAACACAGCATAGTGCATCTGAGAGGGTGTCAACACAATTGACAGATTGTGAATGTGAATAACATGGCACTTACGCAAGTGTTGCAATTAGTAAGATAAATGTGAACAGAAATACAACTCAAGCACAGCGCCAAAGCCATATGGATTCCAGAAATGTGGTTTATGTCTGAGATGTTACCGCTACCAAGTGCTATAAATATGAATGACACCAGCCCCTAATTGTTTGCTCATGAAACGAGACATCATAAGTGGCAAAATGCACATTTACTGACAGTTTAATTACTTTTAAATCCCATTATCGTCTCCACACATGCCCTACATGTACTGTACCTCCAGCCAGACTGTTAAATCTGTGTATGTGTTCTATATTAGTAGCCCAAGTTATACAATATTAAAAAATGTTAATATATGCAGTTATAATGAGAAATGGGAACGCATTATCCACTACTCAGAGTGCTCAACCAAGCACACCAGAAACCTCAGCAAAATCCTTGTGTTTTTCTTGCCAAATCCGATTCTCGTTAATGAAATATGCAACTGCCAAAAAACATCTCATGTGAGTGCTCCAACTGGGAGGGGCCCAAAGCTCTCTGTAATGAATACCACAGGCCACTATTTTTACACCGATGCCGACACTTCCTGTGTTGTTTCTCTCACCAGTTCACAAGAGCGTTCAGCCAAAAGGATACAGTGTCCAGTGTGCATCCATATTAATGAGTAAAACAGACGTCCTCTTGTGTAGGATGCCAGTTGCCTCGAGTCGCGTCCTTGTACAGTCTGTTGAAATTGACATGCTTTTTACAGGCTCTGTGATCTGGCGTTAATGTTTCATGAGCAGCGGGGCTGTTTCATGTTTCAAAATGAGCTTACAGGGGTTGCATACACATCACTCCTACGCAGGCTGGAGGGTTTTCATGTTGTGGTTCATCGGCCGGCTGCTTTTCTAATGACCTACACCCCTGAGCTTACTTTGCGTAGGATAGGTGATCTGCTTCCTCCTGACCCCCTGACCTCTGACCAGCAGTGATATCTCAGCCAAAGACAAAGGCTGCCTTTGAAATGTTATCCCCTCTACAGTAGAGCAGTGTCATCGTTCAACGTATTCTCAAACAACGGTTTGCGTGAAATCTTGCGAAAAATTATTCCTCATCTTTCTTGTGATTTCCTACAAATGTCCAGCAACACATGACGCATCTGTCAATTTCTGCTTGTTACATGCATGCAGTCTTTTCAAAATAAACGTCCTTATCATCACAGATAACATATGAATTGATTTTGTGGGATATATACAAATTACAGTGCATTGCTTTCCATAGGTACAGCTACCAGCGGTGTATGAGAACAACCTGCAACTTTTCATTCACTTCTTAAAGTACATTTTCTACAAGTAGGTTTTACAGTATATCACGTGTTTAGGGCTGTGCCAATCTCCACTTATTCCCTTGTTTCTCGAGCTTCTGACCATATCACATGATGGTCTGAGTGCTTCTTGTTGGCTAAAAAGTCTGCTGATGAAGACCACGTGACGCTTCCAGAAGCAACAAGTAAATGAACCTTGAGTGGCGATTTGATCTGTCAAGCTTCTTATTAACATCATCATTTTTATAAAAAATATCCATAGCTGCATGCGTCAGTGCACAGCCAAATAACATCCAGAATTTATGTCACAAATTTTTTAGACGTGCAGATAGCGAGTAAGTGCTGGCATGTCGGGTCATGTTACGTGGACATTTAATACAGTATGACTGAACAACCCCACTGATGGCTAAAGTCCATCATCTTCTGTCAGTAGTTGTAGTGGAGTCACATAATATTGTTATGCTTACTGCTGTTTACAAAACTCTATTGTCCAAATACATGATTTCAACAAAACTGTCACTGGATTGTCACCATATTTAAACAACAGCTTCATTCTTTCATATGTGTGTTTGGATGAATGTTGCGTATTGTATTAAATAATATTATCAAAAACACAATGGTATATTTCTTTCTCTATAATTACAATTCCAACCTTATCATCTAGCCTTGCATTAGTGTTTACCTATTGAATATATGACATTTTCTGTTGCTTCACAAAACCTGTGTTGTTTAGAAGGTCTGTTGAAAAGTTTAAATAATTAGAATTTTGTTGACAGGCAGAAAAAATAAATAAGACCAGTTTAGCATGTCTCATCTTTTACATCAGCCTGTTTATCTCTAGAAAATTCAGGCGTGTGTGTTTTTCGTCTCACTGTCTGAAACTGGAGTTCAATGTTATGCAAATGCGGTGGAGCAGCCTCTCTCAGACACTTTGTGACGCTGACTGACAGCCTTTCATATGTTCACCTGATGCAAAGACACGATCCAGCTACACTCGGAATAGATGAATCTTATTTGACTGAGTTGTTCTCCGTGCAGAGTATACTGTACGACAATGTGACGAATGTGAGCTCACAAATCTGCAATATTGGGTTAAAATGCTGAACGCCACACATCATAGTGTATAATTGATGGGGAATAATCAATAGAGGGTGATTAATATTATAAAGTGATTGATGGAGAGGTTAATGAAGACAAACAGTGATGGCATTTGAGGTCTTATTTTGGACTTGGGACTAATGGGAGAGGGTCTCGCGATCACAGAGTGAGTCTTTGCATTCATTTGTCATTTTTAGTTCAGCGTCTCAGCGTTCAATCAGACGGTTTTCAGGGTCAGAAAACGTCTGGAATCATTAATTTCTATTACGGTGCGTGCTGGTGAATTTCTTGGCAGATTTAGCTTGAAATTCTATTTGGACCGAAAGAGGATAAGACAAAGTGATATCAAATTTGATTGTTGGCTTGTGTTATTTATGAAAGAGATTAACAATTCATGTAATTCAGTTACAGTAATCAAGTCGAGTTCAACTCCAAGTCAGCCACGACTTTTTAAAGGGTGTTAAATCTTCATGAGATCTAAAGTGCATGATAAGCAAATTAAGATGTTTGTGATGTTTGAGTTTGAGTTAAGAGAAAATGTGTATGACAAGTAACCAGTTTACAAGTTCATTTTAAACCAAAAAAAGCTAAATCACAGTCAGACGATCGCCGGTAGGTTCAGAGTTTGTATTTCAGCCAAAGCGTTCTGCCTATTTTTCTCCACACAGACTGTTTACCTGCATTCAACCACAGCCTTCTCGAACGTGATTGGTCAACACTACACAGACTACAAACGGACAGCAGAATGCAGCTGAAGCCAAAATCTTGTCCCACAGATTCAGCATATGAATGCGATGTGATAGAAACTAATACCACACCAGACATCCAATTAAAAAGAATCTTTTTGTCATTTTCTTTCACGTTAATTATGTTCCTGTTCAGGAATCAATAAAAGTATATTTGTCTGTTCACAAATGTTTCACCACTGTCCTCAGGTGAACTGTTAAAATCCTCATTTCTGCTAATGGCTGAATCCAAAACAATTTTATACTGATAATAATGTATTTTCATATTGGAGAGCAATTTATTTGTATACAATGGGTGTTGTAATCCCTGGTTTTGTTTCTTTTTTTTAATGAACAAACTGAGATTGATTTAATATGTGTAGTTCTAATAAGAGCATGAATAGTTATGAGGCTTTCAAAACCAGACAGCAGTGTTGGTCAGATTTAAGAGTGGAGGCAGATGACAGATGTCCAGCTGTTTGTGTGCACCAGACTCATAATTTATTTTAGTCTTCCTCAAATACCATTTTTTTTAAATCCTCTCTTTGTCTTTCAGGTTTTTTTTCTCTTTTGTAACCAAGTGAAAAAAATCTAATAAGTCGTTTGAGAAGTTATTAGCCATTAAGACAATGATCTGCTCAGATAACAGATGTTCAGCACCTCCAGAAGGGATTTTCCTTTTTCTACCAGTATTGCAGCATGTGATGATGTTTCTTCTTCCATTTTCTTTTTCTGCTGACCTGAGGTTCAGACTGACAGCTCTGTACAGTTACATCAGCATGCGTTAGCTCACGGCTACTGCTTCCTCTGTGTGCTACAGCCTTACATCCTTAAATGTCATCTGGTCTAACAGTTCCCTCAAGCAACTTCTTCATAAGAGATGAAAACATTTGTAGGCGAGCACTGAGTTATATTCAGGCTCTCATAAACAGGAAACGTCCCGACTGCTGGGCTGTAATTGCATCTACAGTGTGTCCATGTGTTACAGACTATGACAGTTGGGAAACAGCACATGTACACCAATCGTTGCTGAAAATGTACTTAATTGTATATTTTATGGTTAGAAACATGTTTTCTTAACTTCTTTATCTACAGATGTGAAGTTGGCTAACTTGGTTGAATCAGAAACCATTAAGCCACTCCATGTTAGCCCTGTGATAAACTGGAGATCTGCTGTATGTTTTGTGGTATCCCTCAATGCTGACCAGGATAAACAGATACAAATGGGTGGATGAGTATTTATTAGTGAGATTGTTAGTTACTACTTATTTAAAGCTGGGGACGGTAGTGTTCCTGTTAGTTGAAATTATCATTACATTCCGACAGCAATCAATAAATCACATGCAAAGATAAAAACCTGGTATCTGTGGCTATCACTGGACTGTAATAAACTCGTCCAGTCATTTACTGTAATCGGTCCCAATGTAATGATTGGACGGGCTACCTATCTACGAACCTACGTGCCTGCCTCCGTGCACTCACTGGGCGTTACCAGAGTCTTCCACAAGCTGCTACCTTGACAGCTTTGAGTACTAACAATAGCCATGTTTGCCATTCATGTTCATTATGATATGTTTACGTTCATAATGATAATTGTGGGGGAGTGGCTTTGGAGGGAGGCCTGAAGGGACGGACTGTCAGTGTTGCAGACTTGGTGACTTTGGGAGCGAGTGCTGCTATGTTCATTGGAAGAGTTGGCAACACTGTGCCAGGTTTTTAGGTTGGATCATTTTTAAAATGTAGCATACTCTTGCTGGTTTCTCAAGATTACCGACCCTAGCTTTAATTAGAAAAGTTAATCGTTGATATGAACACAACGGAGAAGTGCTGCTGAGTCTTTGTGGTAATCACATACAGGTGCTCTTCAGGTGTCCTGTACTTATTCAGTTTTGGGAGGGGCTCATCGTATGGGATGAATACGGTCTCAAAAAGTACAAAATGCCAGTTTTCTTCAAAAACAACCCAAGGCACACTGTAGTTTGTGCAAAATACAAATTCCTTCATTTTACATTGAAATACGTTGCAACCGACATGAGTCTTCACTGTCAGCATTCAGCAGTAGTGTCCACTCCTGTACTGTATCACACTGTATTACGCTAATCGGTAAAGTGGGAGGGTGGTTCTCCATAATTGTTGATATTTTGGGTATGACTTCTTGTTGCTGTCTTGACAATAACATACATACATACATACAAAGATTTCCTTTAATGCAACTTAGAAGTATTTTGGATATTTTTCTTAATGTACTTGATATATTTGATGTATTGTTGTCTCTCTTTGGAACTGATTCATGTTTGAGGTTACTTTTAGATGTTTACTACACCTATCATCATAGAGATTAACAGCCTCTTGATATACAGTATAAAATATATTGGGAAGTTGAGTGCAAATATTACTCTTTACATTAGTGCTGATATCTAAATAGTCTGGAACCTACATATGATGTCATATCCACACTCAGCAGTGCAGACAGCAGTGTGCTAGCACTGCTACACATCCTGCCAATCACTACACTGACACCTCCGCTGTAGCGACCAGTAGCTCAGGAAGGTGATTCTTAATGGTTGTGAAATCAGAGGTAGGTTCGTGGGTGTTTGAGCCATAATAGTCTGGCACACACTAGACAGCCTGATGCCCAGTGATTTCTATTTAAGCCGTATTTGCTCAGCTGTCCTTGGGAGCAGCAGCCTGTAAACACTTCAGGGACATTTTTTTGCCATATATCCCCATTATAACACATTATGGTTCTCTGCCTTTCCTTGAGTGTCACTTCATTTCTGTGAAAGCTCTGCCATGGCATAGCCTCTCTGTAATGAAATACAGAGTAAATATGTATATACTGTATATATTTATATACTGTAGAATAAAAGTATGGCTTTTCATTAAAAAAAAAACAATACATAAAAAGTATAATGAAGGAAAAATATTGTATAATATTAAATGGAAATATTACATATAAAAATCTATATTTATTACTATTGTGAATTAAAAATGTAAACAGTTTTGATGGGCCCAAAATGAATGGTTTGTTCATCTCGGTGAAAGATATCTGGTGTTTTGTTCCCACTTCAAACAAGGCTCAATTTGCTAGTTAGTGCGGAAAAAACAAATAGTGCTCAATGACAAAAGACGGCTGCGTCTGCCATGAGTGAATATTCACCATGGCAAGAGGTGACTACTGGCGTTAGCATGTATTAGCGATGTTAGCATAATCGTCCAAACAACAATAACCCATAAAAATACAATTCGGCATATTCAAACATAGCCCATGGGAGCCCCAGTAGCTCACCTGGTAGACTGGGTGCCCATGTACTAAGGCTTACTGACTCTGACCCACAGCCCTTTCCTGCATGTCATCCTCTCTCTCTCCCACTTTCATGTCTACATTATCACTATCAAATAAAGGCACAAAGCCCCCAACTCCAAAAAAATCTTTAAATAGAACCTACAACAACTACCAATGTCATAGTCCTTAAAAACCTTAACAAATGTGTTGTCAGTGGTTACATTATCAACATTAAAACAACAGCTTCAATCCCTGAGAGCTGGTATTAGTGTCGGTTGTGTCCAGTAACCTAATGTTATGGTTCCTTCAAACAATATAAAATGAAGATGCGCATCGAGGGGATTTTGAAGTGGGCAGCTAACAGAAAAATAGCAACAATATACACCGTGTACCTGTGTATAACCTGTACTATACCACTGCTTAGATGACAAGCTAAACATTACCTATAACTCAAAAGATTCTTCGGTTCACAAGAACGTCTGTCTGAGTCTCACTCCACTTGACCATAAACTATGCAGGTTGTGCAACAAACTGGCAACCATATATTGTAAAGTGAATGCTATGGAGCGGAGGAGGTAGAGTGTGACCTCTAGTGTCTAGTCATGTTATCAGTGTTAACAATAGTACCTTTAAGTCTTAATAAAACTGCATATAGGATAAACATTATTTGGATCCCTTAAGTTTTTCTTTTTGCACAACACCAGCTTGTCTGTGGATTTTGGTTTTATATTTTGCCCTATGGGCTCTATTACTGTAGGTGTGAGAGTGTGCATCCTCCTGACATTCAAAGCTGAGCAAGGTTGAACAGTGTTTCAACATAATCCTTAGTGTTAGTTTTAAGCTGCTGCATGGGATACCAGGATGTTTGGGTTTCCACATGAGGACAAAAGCTGGAATCACCTATGTGATACCTGATTAAGCTAAAGCCAACTCTAAAAGTATTTGTCTTGGGTCTGACTGACAGCAGAAGCCTGATGTGCCCTCCAGTAGTTAAATGTTGCAGGTGCAGCAGTGCCGTCACAGGGTGGCTTTCAGCAAATCACCTGAAACCGTTTTTGTTGACTGAGGGATTTAAAAAGCCACCAAAGCTTAAATCCATACAGATTTGTCTGTCACAGTACTATGGGAGACATTCCTGACAGGCAAACACTTTTACACAGATCACCGGCTGAGCACTGCTGTCCAAGCAATCTGTGGGTGAAAATCTGTACAAACGAAATAAGCTGATTCACTTTAAAGTGATTGAAGAGTTGAAAAGGAGGAGAGGATGCAGAAGTGATTAGAGGGCTTTTGGTCAAATACATTTCATGCATTTACTTTCTTACTTACTTATTTCTAGATCTATTCTAGAGTTCAGTTTGCAGATTTTTTTATTAGCTATTATTACACAGCATTGTTAAATACCCAATTCTGACTGATTAATCGCGGTGGGCTGTTATTTCTTTATAGCAGACCGTTGCTATGGGTGCGGCTCTGATGTCACACTCTGGCAGACCATTTTGTGTCAAACTATTGATTTTTTTAAATAAGTAGCTGTGTAATAAGTGGGATAATGTCATTGTTGTGAAAGAAAGATCTTCAGGGTGATGAGAGAACCCTCTGCTTCGAATGCAGCATCGGCCTGTTTAGCTTTCTTTCACAATGACTGGCTCGCTGTACATTATCACTTACATATTAAACAATGCAATTATGTTTAGCCTAAAACAACGTACCACTGATTTTTCAAATACATATCTTTTAAAGGTACAGTGTGCAGGATTAGGTGACATTCAGTAGTATGGTTTCACATTGCAACCAACTGAGTACTCCTTCCTTTCCAAGACTGCAGTAACATGAGCCACCAAGTGCAAAACCGTGGTAACGCCGTTCCCCTCGCTCAGAGGCCATCCTTACCATAATAACACTACTTTAAGAGCAACACAAGTAAGATGCTGGCTGGCGGCACTATGGTTTTGCTCTCTGCAGCTCACATTACCACAGTTTCACGTGTGTGAAGAAAGCACAAACTACGGGGGCCTTCACGTAACATAAAAATGCAAAAGCCTCTCTCTAGAAACAGTGTTTGGATTGTCCACTTTGGGCTACTGTAGAAACATGGTGGACTCTGAAGAGGACCCTCTCCCTATATAGATATGAAGGGCTCATTCTCAGCTAACACAAGGTTTCTTGATTTCATTTAGAAACTAATGCAAACATAGTCCATGAATATTATATGAAATTTCTGCCAATAGATCCACCAAATGTTACACATTGTTCCTTTAAAGGAATAGTTTGACATTTTAGAAAGTGCACTCACTGACTTTTCCCAATTAAATTGGGAATTTAATTAATTGACTAACATTTTCCTATGTTACATTACGTTGCTTTAGATCATAATATATGCATGCAAGAGACAATTAAAAACAGCCAACTTTGCTACGGCTCAGATGCCTCCAATTAGTTCTGTGGCCTGAATTGCACTTTTGTTGTGGAGAAAATAAGGTAACAACCAAGGAATCACAAACTGATTAGAGACGAAAAATAAATCCGCCATGCTGTTTTTCAGGGTCACAATTATGTTCATATTAGAATAATTGCAATTACATAAGATAATTTGGCCACGACAAAAAAAAAAAGAAAAAAACATTGCTACAACAACCAAAATGTGTCTGTGATCCTGAATGTGCCTTTAAACTGTTTTAGGCCTTGAGAGTTAGATCATGTCTAGTGCTCAGACATGTTTATCTGGCTGGTAATGACTTAACGTCACATTTTTCAAGTCGTTATAAACCACTCTGGGTACGTGAGTGGATACTAAATGTGAGACTTGCTGAAGAGGGCAGTTATTTGTACCGGACCGTAAATTTCCCTCGGCTGCTGGCTGTGGTCCTGGATGTGATTTGTGTTCACCATCATTGCCAAAAAAAAGCTTGCATCTTTGACGTGACACTGCTGCAAAGACTACCACAGTACCACAGTACAGGCCAGTATTTTGGACAGTGATATATGCAGCTGTAAACACACTTCATTCTTCAGAACAACATCAGGTTGCAGTTTTCAGTGACATATTAGGTGTGCTGCCATCAAATCCTATTCATTATAAGAAGCAATCCCCATAAAGTCTATGAAAGCCAATAAACTGTGGCAGGAAATGTCACACTGATAGAAAACCTCCTCATGGGCCGCTTCCGTTAAAATGGCAGCAATAAAATTGAAGACCCAGGGTAGCATTTCTAGGTATTAGCCTAGCTTATCACAGATACTAGCATTATTGGAAGTCATTTTATTGGTTCTAATATCTAAAGTGCTCAGGATCCTATAACACACAGAGTACCAGAGTGAGCGGTCCACAGTTTGTACAGTATGAGTGTGTCCGTTGTGAGTAAATGTGTTTGACTAGGCATAATTCTGTCTTTATCAAAGTTTCCATGTGTAGTTGTGTCAGTAGAAATGCTAATGCAAAGCTGGTTTTGCAACCTGCATTGCCTCAGAGTGAAGTGGCAGAGCTGAGGTTGTAGTTGAGGTGATCTGGTGGCACGTTGCAATTTTGGTGCTTGTGGCATAATATTGCACTTACTTCTGGGCCTGCTCACTGAGTGGTCATCATTGCAGCTCTTAACGTGTTGTACCTGACCTTTTAAGCTTGTAACCACTTAAAACGAAGCCCTGTCTACTTGGCTCCCTCTTGCCACCGGTCGCCTTCGTCTACCAGTTGTGAGTCATTTTTTAAAGGCCGCATCGCGATTTTGTGACATGCCCACTGAAGCGTCTCATTATCAGTGGTTTCTTCTTGCAGTGTTGCCAACTTAGCGACTTAGTCACTATATTTAGCGAATTTTCAGACCCCTCTAGCGAGTCTTTAAAAAAAGAGACTAGAGACAAATGTAGCGGCTTTTTCTGGTGTTATTTGAGACTTTTGGAGACTCTGACGTGAAAGCAGGTATCGTTCTTACTCTTCTCAACGTCCCAACGGATAAAGGAGGAGGGTTGGAATAGTGGCATTAAAAACAAACAGAATTGATAGAAAGAAGTTCATTTGTAGTTATCAACATATTTAGGATGTTTTTTTTTCTCACTTTTTGTCTTCAGAGCAGGTTATTAAATAAATTATTACTAAAACTAATAATAATCAAATGCAGAGGCAAGTTTGTACTGTGATCAAGAGTTCATATATTTATATTGTTTTACAATTACAACCGGCCCTTTGAGGGCTACCATAATGTGACCCGGGATGAAACTGAGATTGACACCCCTGGTCTAAATGAACATCCTGCTGTACTGAAGAAGACCTGAAACTAGCGATTGAGACCTGAGGTAATGAATCAAGTGAAAAGTTGGGTCATTTTCTCATAGATTTCTATACAATCAGATGTCTTTTTGCAACCAGAGGAGTCGCCCCCTGGTGGCTGTTAGAAAGAATGAAAATTTAAGGCGTTTCTGCATTGGCTTCACTTTTCAGACCCGGAGGTTGCCCACTGACTGGGATCCTCTACTCTAAACAAACAGCGTAACACAAGCACTTCTATTTTGTCCAAAGGTGCGTCCATTAATTGTAAATATATTCATAATTCTGGGTTCCAGTTATGGTGCTGTGGTTTACTCATTATTTGCCATTGTATATCGGTTCACTGTCACCAGTAGTGTGCCACATGTTTTCCTCTCAAGTGCTCTGTGATCAATATTCCATCTGCAGAGAGACATCCCAGCCATTATCTGTGGCATTTCTCTGAAGCCAAGAGCGAATCATGCCAGATGTGAGAGGCTGCAGGTCCACCAGGTGCGCTGAGAGAGGCATCAAAAACTACACTGCATTATCACAGCCAGCTGATACTGTAGCATGTGACCAACCCGGCCGGCAGATTGGGCTCCAGGTTCTGACCATTTTTGCAGTAAAGCGGGGAATTGATACCTGGATATCAATATTGCAAGAAAGATGAGATAAATATCTATTCTCTTCCAGGCTTTTTACCTCCTATTTTTCTCCTGTCTACAACCAGTATTTTATACAGGTGGCTATTTTTTCCTTCTGGCTCTGTAGGGAAGTCTCTCCTGTTATATAATGCAGGACTTGAATGTCACCAGTTTAACACCATAAAACAGATCAACAGAAAGGTGCCCAGATTTAGAGCACTTAGTATTCCCTCATGAAGTCCATCTATTACATGAACTATGAAGACTGGGGCTACTGTAAAGTTAAATAAGTGCTTTATAGTCCCAAAAAAAACTCAATCTACTGGAACTACTACTTTTACTTTACAGACAGAGACAGAATAACTTCAAGTTAGGATTCCTTTATTCAAGTGCTGATACAACATAGCCTTTGGAAATTAAACTAATTAATGGACAGGGGAAATGTCTACTGAATTTTAATTTAATGGTCACTACAATACAGGAACAGGAAACTGTTCACCCTTTCATACCAACGCAAGGTTACAGTAAAACGCCTTCCAACCACTCTCTACATGTGTCAAAATCTGAAAAGGATGGTCCCATGTCCAGCAACCAGGACTTCAGATACTTTAAAAGGTTTGGTACAGTCATCCCCCAACAGGTCAAAATTCACCTTTGTCATCTCTAAAGCGGTTTAATAAGAAACATAATTTCCTTGTGCGAAGCAATGACACATGAAATTCGGTATAGATTATTTTCTTACCATCTTTTGAATGCCACAAAAGATGATACAATGGAGCTGGTCTGCATTAAATAAGCAATTTTACTCATCATTAGTCAGAGCCACCATGTCTCCATTGTTTGGGATGCATTACCCTTTACTTTTACACCTGTTCAGTTGATTAATACTGTTGACTGTTTCAGTCTTTTCTCAGTGTAAAGGGGCAGATAATTAAGAACAGGCATAAGACCCGAATTCCCCTCTGGGGATTAATAAAGGTTCATCTTATCTTATCTTATCTTAATAACAAAAACGCAGATGCCACAGCCTGGTAAAATATAAGCTTACACAAAAACCTGTTATGATATCTGTGTAAACTACTTCTGTCCCTCAGATTTAGCCTCAAACAGTCCCACACTGAAAACATGAATGCAAGTAGTCATTTATGGAAACCGGATACCAGACCCTTTTTAAGACCAGGTCATGCGCAGAGTTGTGACTTGGGTCAAATGTGACACCTACGGTACGTCTGAATGACAAAAACAGATAGAGCCAGCAATATTTTGTTTTCAATGTCTGAAAAGGGCTTTACTCCAACTCCAACTACAAAATAATGTTCTGGGTTTTGAAGTTCATCTACTGAGAAGTTCACCAGTACTTCGCCAGCCAAATAGTGCCTGTGGGAAAAGACAGTATTTGCTGGCAAGTAGAAAACCCCAGGCCTGTTAAGACAGGAAATGTCCAAAACGTTCCTTTAGCATTTTTTTAAATAGTCCTCTGAGTGGACAAAACAGGCCACTGTTAGCTCCTTAGCTCAATGATTCATCACATTTCTGTAGAAGGAACTCGAAGCAGAAAGCAATGAGACGATCTGTTGAGTCAGACTGAAGCCACGTTGCCTCCTTCACTCAACAAGGTCACTGCTTCAACAACACTACAGTCCTTCATAAAGACCATTTTCAAGTAATAATGCTTTTCCTCAAAATAGACACAACTTATTGCATCATGTGGAACAAACTCTCTCAAGACTCCACTGAATCTTATGAAATTCATAAAGCTTTTCAATCCTACCTATGAGAACGGCTGTGTTTCTTTCCAGTAAATGTATTAGTTTGGAGTGATGAACACCCTGTGGTCGCTTGGAGATTGTAAATTAATTTTCTGAGCCTTGAGATAAACAGCAACATTCACATCCTCTGCCACCAATGATCTGATTAAACTGTTTGCATGATGCTGCTGTCAGTCTCATCTGCTGTAGATAATTTGTTTTTGTTTTTTTAATTTTATCTGCCAGAACATGTCCACAGTGACCAAATCTTGAATCAGATGCTGCTGTATCAGGGAACAAAACTAATGGAGATGTGTTACAGACAAAGAAATCAGATGTTCTTAAACAAAACCATTAATAATTCATATTTCCGTCTTTGGCAGCCTGCGCACTTAGAAAAAAAAGTCTTCATTCCTCTTATGTTCAGCACATAATTACCTTATTGGCAAGGTTTTAAACTACTGTGTTCGTCAAGAGAGCAAAGTTGTAAAAATTTTTAAAAAACCCTTTCTAGATGAATATGTCTGAGTATTCAGTTAAATTAATAAATCTGTTAATTTAGGCATTCACACATCAGCATTTTTTTCTTTTGCCAGCTGTCCTTCCTGTATTTGGCGGCTTCATGTGATACTTTAAGTCTGGACTATGTGTTTAACTTCTTCATATTTGTCTAATGTTATAGTTTGCTTTGTTTTGTACAATATTCCACTCTGCTGACAGGAGACGTATCCATGTTTGTGATTTGTCATATGTTTTCATGAGAACACGCTCATATCCAGATTGAGAAACCCTGGGATGATTTACTGAGTTGATAACCACTGTCGCAGGACCATTGAGCAGGATCGTAGTTGTTGGGGTTAGATACCCTGGGTATGTTGAACCTGCTTAGTAGAACAGACCTCTAGCCTCTTGATTTTGCTCTCAAAGTGCATCAGATTCATGCATTTAATTTTAAAATGTAGCCTACAAAATTTTCTCTCAAAATACATGTTTCCAATGTCAATGATTAAGTGTATTAAATAATCGTGATCGCAATATTGATCAAAATAATCGGGATTATGATTTTTGCCATAATCGACCAGCCCTACTATCAAGTTCCTCGATTTACTGTCCACTACAGTGGGCTGCCAAACATATCTATATTCTAGAAATATAAGAGTTTAGCAAAAGTTAACACAAAACAACACAGCAGATGGGCCAAGACTGTAAGCCGACAGTGAGCGTGATGGAAGATATCCTCGAAACCAAAGGCTCACTGAGCACCTGTACACAAATCGTTTTTCAAATTGCATCATTTGCCATTCAGAAAAACAATTAAAAACAAATGTTTAGAGCTTTCCTGAATCATCTTTTGCCTGGTGAATGCTGCTTTGCTGCTGGTGTCGTCTTGGAGATGGATGTTGTTCAATTATACTGAGTCAGACTAAGTGAGAGAGTGGGAGCAGGTGGCTTTTGGGACTTTGTTAGGGGCATTAGGCTTTCAAGGGAACCCTCCCTCAAGGCAAGGAAAATGCATTTTGTGACATGATCAGCTGAGGAAATCAGGGGGAGAAATACCTAATTCATTTTTCTGGCAAGTGGAAATGTGAAAAGCCCTAATAAGATCCAGCTAAAAGGCTTCCAGTGGGCTTCATGTGCAGTCTGAACAGGCAGCTTCCCTGAGTCTGAAAAATGTACAAACTAAGCGTGATGAGCAGCAGTTTTGTCTCTCTCTGGTCAGCAAATTTAATTGCAAGAGTATGAGCTCTTTTCTGAGATGAAATGTGTAGTCTTCTGTGACAACTATAATTCTGCTACAGCTGTGAATGTCTGAAGCCGGCGGTGTCTGCCATAACGTAGAGGTGAGGAAGATGACAATAAGCTGGCAAAATGAATTTGACCTCTTATGTAATCAATTTCTTACCGTTATGTAATGTGGCCTTGGCAATTATCAGATGAGTTCTACACACTTCTGTTCCTATGAGGGGCTGTGGGTGGCAGACGGAGGGCCGGGCAGTTTGTGTGTGTCGGAGGGCAAGTGTTGGTGAAGTGAAGGTCACATTACATTGTAGATGCCTGCTTACACTGTGATCATATCACTGCTGTTGTCTAAAAGCCCTGTAAAGTGGAACAGCAGATTGCAATGGATGATAATGTAGATGCAGTTGCAGAGAAGCACGGGAGCAGAGTATTAAAATAACACTGATGTTAAAAAGAATAAAAATAGAAGTTTTACGGGCATCTAATTATTACTTAAAGTAAGTAAGTATATATACTGTATATATACTTACTTACTTTAAGTAATAATTACATGTTATAACCGAGATAGGGATGTCACAATAGCGGAAATTTAGCAGCTGGGAAATTCCACGATTTTTGATACCACTGTAGAAAACAAAAGTAAAACTATAAATTTCTTTCAACATACACTTCTTTATTAGTTTGCATACGGGTTTTTGTTAGGAAGGTAAACAGGTCATAATTCCCTCTCTGTTATCTATTTTATATTGCTGTGAAAACATCTCCTTCAAAGAACTGGATTTATTCAAGTTTCCCAGCAAAAACTACATTTTACAAGATTACATTTGAACACTCCATGATAACATTAGGATTTACCTTTGTCCCATTTTTACCGAATAGAGCCTGAATGCATCATAACTGAATCAACAGCATCTCTGATTACAGCGTTAGCGGCGCTAACAGCTAACGTCAACAAGCTCTCATCCTGATGATTTCAACACAGATTTGTTGCTCACAATGCAGCATTAGCAGCAAAAAAATAGGACGCATCCCCTGAATGCATCGATAGTGAGTTTACTGCATACCAAAAATATTTTCAATGCCATCAGTCTCAAGCTGTGACGGTACTTACCGTCACATTTTCATAATTTTGGCAACAAGTCGGTTCTTTTGGCATCCCTAAACTGTGTTAATGCTACCAAAATATGTGACAATAAAGAATTTACAAAGAATATGCTTTCAACTCATAAACTAATCTTATTTTTGTTGTGAAAGATGCAACCAGCAAGATTTTTTTGGTACAAATATACTTGGCCTAAAGCCCAAAGTAAATCTGCAATGTGTGCCAAAAAGCATTTCTTCATCATCAGTTCCCAAAAAATGAATTTTACCTTCAGGTGTGGTCTCTGGCACAAAATGTTCTGTCCTACAAGTGGTCAAAAACTCAGTAGGGTACCTTTAACAAGCAAGCACACCGTTCAGAGAATAGACTCACCAGTCAGCCCTGTCTCCTGAAAATGATGTTCCCACACAGCTAAACAGGGTTCCTGATATATAGTTTGTCATGGATTACGTTTGTCTTAGACTTATCACAAATACATTTTTAATAATTGTTCGGGCATTGCCGTAACAACTGAACTAAACCTAACAAAGTAGTCTTCTTATTTTTGTTTTTGTTTTGTTTCAATTTTGTGTTAACCAAAAACTATTTAAAACTAAAACTATTTAAAGCTGCAAATGTAATCTGGGATCCCTCAAATCGAAATTGAGAATGCAATTTAGTTGTATGGGAACATAATTTTGTAGGAGACAGGGTTGTTTTTCCGTAACTTCGGTCTTCTTCAGTATGAAGCGTCACAGATCATCCATCAGCACGACAACTATCTGCAGTTTCCTGACTCATCAAATTACTTTTCAGTACTGAACTTTGAACCTTTCAATTACTTCTGTCAAGATTGCAATAAGTAGCTTTAATCAGCTCAACCAGACATATATTACAACTGTCAGCTGCCCAGCAGACATGGACATTCATCTGCATACACTGTAGATAATCCTTAGTAAATAATATGGTCTGTGTAATGAGCTCTGTATGATATTCTGTCATCATAAGTACTTGATAAGTACTGCTGTGGACGACCATGCTCATCACTGTCTACAGTCAACCCTCTACATTGTGCAGTGACCCTCTTTTCATTGCCATAGTCTTGTGGAAATGTCTTCAGTCGATGTGTTGTTACCGTAGACAGCCCCACACAGTATTTCCATCCTCATAAGGTAAAGTCTTTTCTGTAAGATGCCCTGGACGGGGGCAAAAAGCACTGAGTTGTCCAACTGTCCTGACACAAGTCGTTGTTGATTTCACTGTTGTAGGGGAAAGACTCTAGGGCTGCAGATAAGACTGTTGCCATGGTCCTGAAGGAGATACCAAGTAAGGCGTCATCAGAAGGGAAGCCCCTCCTCACAGTGACTACCAAGGTGGGCAGAACCATTTCAGAAACCCCCCTCGCCCTCCCCCCCGCCTCCAAGTGGAACGTCCCCCTGTGTTGGTCATACTGAACAGTAGCAAAGCTTTGAGTGTCCTATAACTGACCTCTACTGTCTACTAATTCATCACTTAAGCCTTTTGACTGCTGTATCTAACAAAGGAGCAACAAATATTTCATTTCCAGCTGCTCTATGAGGTATAAAACCCTCCTTCTACATCACTACATACACACAAATACACCTTATGATCTGTAGACGCAACCTCAAAATCCTTTTTATCTTTTCAGATGAGCCTCTGGAAGATTCATGGTGCTCTTCTAGTGAACATTTATTGTGCATTTAGTATGTACTGGGGGGATTAATCACAGGGTCACACACATTTCCTCTGTCATTCCTAATCAGGACAGAAAAAAAAAGTCCCTCATGAACTTTTTACACCTCATAAGCAGCTAATCCTCAGCACAAACAGCGTATGAGTGCATTTCTAAAATGCTATACCAACACAGCATGGCATCGAGCTACTGATTGAGCTCTCTGTGTACAAAATACTGCAGCAAATGACTAAACCCGCTGTTCAGCTTTTCTCTTCTCTTTTGCTGAAAAATGTTGTAGCTAGATGGAGTCGATGCTCCAGATGCCAATATGAGTTTCTGCTCTGTGCTTGATTGCTTTTTGTACAGTACTGTATGTGTGTGTGTGTGTGTGTGTGTGTGTGTGTGTGTGTGTGTGTGCGCGCGCTGCTACTGTGTGTCCTCTTGCATATTTGTCTGTGTTTTTAATGAACTGTAGCATGCTTTATACTTGTTTGTTTTTTTTTTAATACAATGTCTGGTTTTGATAAGCTGTCATACCAACAAGATAAAGCTTCCACTCCAGTGGAGGGGATTTAATTACGCCTCAGCATTTTTGCTGAGAGATGGAAGCTGCTGAGTTCACACTTCACACAAGATATGGCTTGTATGTTTTTTTTAAATATATAGCTCATTTTGTTGAATGTGTGTATCATGATTTGTCATAATTTAAGTTAGTGAAGAACAACTTATCTGCCATTTATTGAATATACACAGTCAGTTCTTTCCCCCTAAGAGACAAAAGGTTGATAATTCTGTTTTACCACCTGCAAATATCAATACCGTCATCCTTCAGAGAAACCAGTGACAGGATCAACTGAGAAAAACATGAACACATACATGACATACATACAACACATAGAGCACAATAGTGACTGATTATCGAGCTCATGAAGGTTTTCAGGGAGTGTCAGCAAAGCAGTTTTCCAGGAAATATCCTCTGGTGCACAGGAATTATGATATTTCATTGTCAAACAATGGTCTGTTCGAAATAAATGGCCTGCTTATGGTGTGATAGCTACTACAGCTGAACAGACAAAAAAAAGGTATCTGCTTTAGAAACTCACACTTCATTTGCAAAAGTCAAGCAATGCCTGATATGGTTCGACATTAACCATGGCCACAAAAAGTTACTCCCTGGCCTCCAAAAACCCGCTGTAGGTGGCCCACTGCCGCCATCTTTTTAGGAAAGAGACTGAATGTCGCAGTGAGATTACAATGTATGTGTCCTAACCATAGACTGTATAATGGATGAGACACAAACAAACATAAGCAACAAAATCAGTAAGATTGCACTGCACGTTATTGGCGCTACACAGCACGACCAAACTTTTATCGGCGGCCCTGTTTCTATTTATTTCTCTGGCTTGAAAGTGCCACAGTGGATGAGGAACGGTGGATTCTTGAAGCTGAAATGAGGAGTTATCTTCAGGTATGTGATCAGGAGATCAGCATTAATGCTGTCGCCGTTAGCTGTTAGCAGCCGGAGGGCAACACAGTCCTGTCTGGCTAAATAACGGAGCTAACTGCTAATGATACATTATGATGTGTTCAAGCGCTATTCAGTAAAAAAATTGTATTGAGCCAAGGTAAATTCTGATGTCATCATGATGTGTTCAAATGTAATCTTGTAAAATGTGGTTTTTGGTTGAGAAACTTGAATAAATACAGTTTGAAGGAGATGTTTTCACAGCAATATAAAATAGATATTATGGCCTGTTTAACTTCCTGACAATAGCTCTAAGCAACTTATAGTACATTATTACAAATACCAAGCAAATCAAAACAAATACTTAAATACAAGTACATTAATTTATTTCCTAATAATGTATATATTTCACATAAAAACACACAATTCACACTGTGTTGTGTGTGCACAAAGAGACTGTGAGAGAAATAAATAATTACATTTCTTTCTGTTAATGTTATAGCTAAGGACGGCTGTGTTAAGTTGCATTAAATTGCCTTATCTGTATTGTTTTTACACAAGTTCACATTTGGGCCACCACAAATGCACTTTGGCCACCAAATTTAGAGGCTTGGTGACCCATGGGGCCAGTGCTTAAAATAGTAGCGCCTGTTCCTGCCTGAGAGAAGAGCTGCTCCACAAAGTCAAGGCACTCTCTGTCATTTATCAGCCTCACAACACTGAGTAACAAGCAAACATATGATGTATTAAGAAGCATGTTTACTGAAAATATTACCATGACATAAAGCACATTAAACTAACGTTATTGATCTCTGACCATCCAACTGGGCATCCAACAAGCCCAGTTGTACTCTAATTAAACAAGAAAAACATGTCAGAAGTGAGTCAACACGATAAAGGGAATATATGTACTAATGGATAAAAATAACAATTGTTACATTTGTCATTATCGGGATAATTTTGATCATTTACCTTAATATGGATTTTAGGTCACACTGCCTGATCCTAACAATAACAGGTGGTAATATATTAAAAAATAAAATTAAGCACTATTCTTTACAGTAATAGCACAGCCGATTTAAAAACACTATCTCTGAAATGACTGTAATACTGACTTAGACTTAGAAACAAAGCAAAACAGCCTTTTTGACATTGTTAAATAGGCTTCATGGGTTTTATTAAGTAAGATATCTTTGTAATACTTCAACATAACTGAAAACATGATCATTAACAGCCGCTGCTGTCAGTCCAGTCACATTAAAAACACCTGCACCATCACTTTCAAGTCAACACTGCAGCAGAAAACAACACAGCAACAAACTAGGGATGTCACCAAAAAACTAAATCTTGACAGTGATCAGTGTGTAGACCTGCTTGTTGTACACACTACACTAATTGTTTTGCTAAGAGCAGCTGAGGGGTGTACCAGGAAGTGAGATTAGTGGGTTAGCGAGGACCAGTTTATGTTGAACTTCAGATTTAAAATAAACCTCCTCTCGGGGAGAAAGTGCTTATAGACCAAACAGATCTGATGGCTTTTCCTGACAATATTCTCTATCTCTATTCACTAGACTGTCCAAAGATGCCCCCTGATATACAGCATATAGTAGCAGGGTGTAAGATGTTAGCTGGATCAGCGCACATGGAGAGGAAAAACCAAGTGGCTGGAACATATACAGGAACATCTGTAACCAGATCGTAATAGAAGTACCCAAATCCCAATGGGACATACCACAGAAGGTGGCTGAGAACAACTGGGCCAAATTTCTGTAGGACTTGAGCTTCCAGACTGACAAACAGCTCCTGGCTAACCAACCAGACATAGTGGTGGTGGACGAAGAGCAGAAGAGGGTGGTCGTGATAGATGAGGTCTATTATACCATATATCCCAAAAAATAATGTAAAATTTGTGGTAATGTGTTGGAAACAAGTTGACTAAAAGGTGTAACACAGAATAGTGTGATCATTGTATATTTTATGCTTTATGCTCAATTTGACCCAGGTGGACAACAGGTGTGACTATTAAATATATATATATATATATATATATATATATATATATATATATATATATATATATATATATATATATATATATTAAAATATTGAAATGGTTTCAAAACAATATCCTGACTAAACTTTGTCATATACCTGTCTGTGATATTCTACCAATTTGTGTGATAATAACCTTAGTGGAAATAATTCAGAATTTCTGTTTTGTTTTTTTTATCCAAAAACAAGGTATAATTTTATATAAATTAGATCTATCATACCATATATTACAAAAATAAATGTAAAATATATGTTAATATGTTGGAAACAAGTTCACTACCAAGGAGAAACAAAATAAATTGGAGATCATTTTATATCTCATGCATTACAAGCAGTCAAAACAGAGCAGGTCAATTTGACCCGGGAGGATAAAAGGTGTATAATAAATTTGAAGCCAAAACGAGGGATATTTCATGCCTGAACTAAAGTAAAGCAAACATCAGGAAAAAATAATATTTGATTTTAAAGAATTTTATTTTGATCCATCTGGGTTGCCATGTCTATCGAATGTTTTGTGTATCACTTTCCTATACCCCTTTTTTCCAGACAACAAACACAAAATTTTAATCACTGCAGCTTAAAGCTGATCTTTTGACATCTTTGTTTCCTCGTGGCCAGAGACAACTCATGATTGCTGCAGTGCTCTCCAGCGGCTGAGGCTGCAGTTTGAGAGGCATCGTGTCCCAGCTTGATGTCACTTAGCGAGTGACAGAGGCTAAGTGACAGGCTGTGGCTCCTCACGCCAAATGTCAAGTCAAGTGTATTTGTAAATCCCAACATCACATGCGATGTCTCATTGGGCTTCACAGAGTCAGGGGTCTCAGCTCAGTCCAAACTCTCTGAGAAGATGAGGAAACACCGAAGGAAGCAGCATGAAACCAGATGTCATATATACACCTAACTAACTATCGCAACAACAACTATATCAACGGTTTCCTATTCCTTAGTGCAGCTGAGGAGGTCAAACAAAAGAGTATGTGAATATGAATCGTTATTTGTAAACATGCTGCTAAAAGTAAAACCTGCCACTTGTTTTGTACAAAACCAAACCAGACTTTACTGGGAACTTAAGGGGTGTGTTACTGCTGCTGCTTTTTCTTATTGTCAACAAACCCCATGAAAACACAAAACTAATAATGAACTCATTCTGCTGTCTGTGTAGCCAAAGATTTCTCGAATTCTGACTTCAGGAAAAACTTTTAAAAACGTTTCAATGAGCTACACCATTCAGGCTGTGCTCATACACCGTTGGTAGCTATACCAAGTCATATGTAATCCACACAATCATGATACAAGAAATATAAAGAGCAACAAATGTCACAGAGGTCGGTGTGGATGGGTGAGTCAAAAAACTTTCACCCACGTGTGAGTCACATAAGGGCCAAAATTAAGTACCGTCACTTCTGTATTTCAACCTAAACACTGACTTATTTGTTACATAACTTCTGTACTTCAATAACGACACTTCCACAAGCTTTTCCTATACCTAACCAAGGAGTTTTGTTGCCTAAACCTAACAAAGTATGCCCAGCATAGTTATTTTAACCCAAACCACAATCTTTTCCTAAGTTGTTTCCTGTGGAGGAAGTTTATTTTGAAAAGACTATATACATGTAATAAGCAGATCTGAGAGACTGACGTGTTTTTGGACATTCGTGGGAAAATGCATAAAAAATGAAGAATAACTTTTCATAGGATATCTTAAGAACCGTTGTATGAAGATACACTGTTGTACTGGGTGACTTATTCCTTCATTACAATAAACATGGGCATTGTAGTTTATTTTGAGTCAATACCACACCGTTCTGGTGCCATAAATATTTACAAAAGTACCAAATGTGAATTAATCTGCAACTAAAAATAGTCCCCAACAAATGCAGATTTCCTCCTGTTTGAGTAACGTTTGCAAAAAAAAACTACACTACCCAGCTGTTTTATAAAAACTATACTTGTGACCTGTTTTTCAAGATTTGCATCTTCAGGAGGAATTAATCAGCTTGGGGATCAGTACCACAGAGAGGGCAGGGAAATTGGAAATTATGAAGAGATGCTTTGTTGGTTTAGGTCTATTCATGGGGTTTGCTGAATATACGATAATACAGAATAATATAAACCTTATCATTTAAAACAAAAAAAAAAGTGGACAATTCAGTCTTAGCTATATTTCTTCATTTCCAATTGTGCAGCCTAAGGACAAACCATGTAAAGCCATTATGAATCATAACAACTAACTGAACTCAAGAATACAGGCCTGTGGGAGTACATGGAACAGGGCATCGCCACCCACAACAACAGCTTCGCCGCAACTGTAATGAGTAAACAACCTGCACTATTACAGACACCATTCACACAGATATATCAGAACCAAGATTCAGAAGAAAATAAAGTTTTGTATTTAAAAAACACGAATTATGGAGAGTTGAATGTGATATAATTCCTGATCACATCATATTCCACATGTGAACTACATATACTGAAAGCTGTTGGCTGTAATTGTTTCTTAAGACACCCATCCCTAACATGGCCTCCAGGTTTTATCTAACAACTTTTGTCCGTCCTCTGCTTTGATATCTTTTATCCACCCTTCCCTTCATGTAGTTTTTTCCATCCTCTCCACCTCCTCCCGTCCTCACCTCGACCTCCCCGCCTTCAAAGCTCTGACAAGTTTAACTGGTACACGGTTCCCTTAACAGCAACATCTGAGAGAGCTCTTGGAGTCAAGCCCAAGCGGCACAATTAGCTCAAGTTTTCCATTACATAATTTTCTACATTACTTCTTCAAGCAAACAAAGTGCCAATGTGATCTGCATATGAGAGGAGCAAAAAGGTAAAACAGAAGGGGAGCAAAGGAGGAAAAAAGGCAGATGGGGAAAACAGTAACCTCCGTGTAGTGAAAGTAAGGGGCACACGGCTCAGGAAGCTGCTCGCTGGGCGTAAGATTCAACCTATTATTAGTGTTTGAGTGCTACCTGCTAACAAAGTGCCTGACGCATCTCCCCAGATGAATGCGGCAGATCTTCGGTCCCCATTTTCTGGATGATTAGAAGAGGAAAATGCAGAGGTCTCATCATCTCAAGACCATTATTTAAAATTGGCCCCTATGGCAATCACAGGAAGTGCTTTGAAGAACATTTACAACGATCATGTAGTGTGCGGTAAATATAGCACAGTGCCTCCATCAGGAGACTGCCAATGGTGATGTACATTGTGCGGCCGCATACTTGATCCTAAATGAAATGAAATCTGACTTCTGCCATTATTACGGTCTTTACACATGGAGCGTGACGAATAAACAACACAAAAATGCAAAATACTTGCCTGTGAAAAATATACTGTACGTCTTGCGCTTTTATTATGAAAGGTAAGAATGGAAGGAATGGATGTAGTATGCGATGTTAAGGTTGAAAGGACTAATGTAATTCGCCGTCTTGGTTCAGACAACGGTGCTTCAGTGTTGTTGTTTCATAAATATAAGTGAAGTCAAGTTATAAGTTACGGTTAGTCAGGCAGTCATTGTGTAAAAGTCTACCGCCATGCCAATAGCTCTGTGAGACTGTACTTATACAATACACTACTTATACAGCAGTGATTTGTGTTAAATGCTAATGTCATTATTATAGATCCATTGGTTTTGTGTACTGCCGTTTTGAAGCTTCAAGTTCGGCATTTTGGCTATCGCTATCTTCTCTTTTTCTCAACCAAAAGTGACCTGACAGGGTGGAGCAAGTACAACTGCACACAGAATAAGACCTTCTTAGGTGACCAAAAGGGTTATAATTAACTTTCATGTACTGAAAATACATTGTGACAGGGTTAAAGTTAGACAAAAACACAACATCCAGACGGGACAACACCATAGTGGCAACCTGTCAATCGCAAGGTAGCCATGTCCTAAAGCAAACCCTGCTTCATGGTCTATATAACTCTAAATGGGATCATAATTTACTAAATGAACATCATGTTGTATTGAAGAAGACTTGAAACTAGCGATTGAGACCATAAACTCATGCTTACAATGTTTACTGAGGTTATAAATTAAGTGAGAAATAGACTCATTTTCTCATAGACTTCTATACAATCAGACTTCTTTTTGCAACCAGAGGAGTCGCCCCCTGCTGGTTATTAAGAAGAATGCAATTGTAAGGCATTCTAACATTGGCTTCACTTTTCAGAGGCCACCGTTTATCATGTTGCCATGTTTGCAATGTTCACCATCTCAGTTTATCGTGTTGCTATGCTAACATTTGTTAATTAGCATGAAACACACTGTGAAGCTGAGGCTGTCATTAGGGAAGTGGGAGATCTCATAATTTTCGTGGGTATTTGGTTAAAATTAAACCAAAGTATTGGCTGAAGTTATATTTTGAACATGAAGGTCGGAACATAATTTCATAGCATTCCATCCAACAATTGTGGATTCATTTAACTAAAAAACACAAATGTCAATCTCATCATGGGGCTACAGGAAAAGTCACCAACATTTCATGGCCAACCACCCAAACAATGTTGAGATATTTCACCTTGAAGAAAAAAAAACTTTACAACACATGTGCCAAAGCTGTATAATCTTAAAGAGATGCATCATCATTCAGTTGGTAAAGGAGCAGCCTCCTGTACCAGAGTTCCTGTTTTTATAATCTCCACAGAGGATCACAGTTAAGGGGCGAGCTGGTTGCAGTATATCACAAAATAATGTTCTTATTTCACAACTAAACACCACGTCGTATTTTCTGAGAATACGCTCACGCTGCCAACTTCCAGCAGTGAAAATGACTCAGCAGGGCTGTTGGCCAACATTCTGTCAACATCTCTCATTGTTATCTAAAAACCTCCAGACTATTTCACGAAGTAAATGGATTACGTAAAGATTTTGGTATGCTGCTTAGAAATGTCCGGCATGCTGCTTGGTTGACAGAGCTGACCTTCAGTCAATCAGTCACCACATCAAAAACAGTGAGTCTTAAGGGAAGGCTTCAGTCTGCCAAAAGAAAACATTTTTATTTTTCAGACAAGTCGAGTGGAGAAATCCGAGGTCATCTACCATTAGGGGAATGTTTACACAGACTGCAGGGGTTTCACAGTCCTCCTCATGCAAACTAATGCTCAGATGTCCCTAATAGCTGCTTCGCAAGCATCAGACAGACGTTACTCTGTTTCCACTGTGACCATGTGCATTTATAAAAGTCATTTACATTGTTGAGCGAGTCCCCCCCGTCAGTCCTCAGGTCCCATGTCTCCACAAGAGTACACTATATTTATACAGCTCAGCCCCATTTATGTTGAACGGACCAGCCAGCAGAGAAGCTGTCTGGAAGGAGCCACATCTGATTTGTTGATTTCAGGAAAAACACAAAAATGGCTTTCACGCAGAATCCTAAAACACAACAAAACAGAAGGAAATCTTATATTTCTATTATTATCTATAATGTCAATAATATACCATACTGTAGATTAGTAGATCAATACAGCACAGTGTCACAATATTCTGCATGGCAATATTGTATCAGACTTAGACTTCGACTTTATTGTCATTTCTGCATATGCAAGGAGAAATTACATTTCACAGGGACCACAGTGCCACAAAGAATAATATGAAAAAAAGAAAATAGTAAATAAAAAACAATACTCTGGACATCACACAGAATCTGAAGACACTGACAAGTACAGACTAGTATGTATACAGTATGTATTGTATATAGTAGTAAAGTATGAAAAATGTATACAGAACTCTGCAACTGTACACATTAAATATTGTATACACATTACATACACAATATACACTGTACACTGTACACATTAAATATTAAATACGGACTGTACACATTGAACATTTTGTACACTTAGTGGACGAATACACTTACTAGACAAATACACTTACTTGACGATAGATACTTGACTGCTATCCATACACGTCAAATATCTATCTTTTATTATATAAACTATTAACCCTCTTACAGTGCACTACCCTGTCTTTCAGAGGTTGTAGCAGTCAGTCCTAGAGTGAAGATACTGGTATGAAACTACAAAAGTGAAAGATTGGTACAAACCAGAGGAATGCTAAATAACTAAATTAAAAGGAGTCCCTCGACCTCTCACCAAGATATGTGAATGAAAACTCTGAGATGAGTGAAAACTGTATCTTCATAGATAAAAGGTGCTGAGAAACTGCATAATTTGCAACTAAAAAAGGTAATAAATCACAATATATCATAATATATCTATCTGAACACGCAGAAGCACCATTCAGTTTTAATGCACCATTTATCTGGAAGAAGCTCCCACAAAATTGCAGGACCGCTCCAACTCTTCGTCGTTTTAAATCAAAGCTTAAAACTTTCCTGTTTGCTGCTGCCTTTCATTAAAACAAATAATTATCTAATAATGTACGATAACATCTAATCTTGTGTTTTATACTCTAATTTAGCTTTTATTTTTAGCTTTTTATTTTCTAAACGCTTTTATGTTTTTATGACTGCTTTAATTATGTCTTAATGTTGCTTGTACTTTGTTGCAATGCCGTTGATTGCTTGTGTAAAGCACTTTGAATTTGCCCTGTTGCTAAAATGTGCTATACAAATAAAGCTGCCTTGCCTATTGCAATGCTCAGCATATTGCAAAATGTTTAAAATCATAATAATATTGTATTGTGATCATCATGATAATATCATGTCTTGGGGTCTCTGGTGATTCCCACCCAGACTGTAGATATTCTTGATATTAAACATTATAGGTCTGTACAGTAATGTATTAGTTTGATTTCATTGATATATACAGCATATATTTTAAAGTCCTAATAAACCGCAATAACCAAATACTTTGTCCTTATTAAATCATAATTGCAGGGCCATACTGTAGAGGACACAGGAATCGACTGAGTGGTATTTTCCCACAAGGCTCCAATAACAGACAGAAAGGCAGCAAATTGTCACAAACAGAGGTTTTGAATTGTTGCTCAATAAATGAAATATTTCAAATAATAGATTAATTGATTATCAGAATTGTTGCAGGTTAATTTTCTGTCAGTCAGACAAATCAATTAATTGTTTCTGCTGTAATTGTTTACGCAAACAAGTATCAGATGTCCCACAGCTCCTGGCAGGCATGTTTGCATACACAAGTAAACCACATCTATATAATGAGATGAGACAGCTAAAATACTCTAAAAGATAAAAAGAAGCCAGTTTTCTCAAGCAGCCTACACATAACACAGTGAGCTCGACCACCGTACCTCCCTCCCATCTCAACAACAAACACACACACGCAGGCTAAAAGGGAAGAAGTGTTTTGATGTGGTGAATAATGATGCCAGGCCGGATGAATGCTGGTGTTTTTGTTTTCTCTGAATGACAAGCAGAGCTCGTCTCCTCCCGCTGCCGCCGTTTGGTCTGTCAGGTTAATTATTCCTGCTACTGTACATCTTCTAGGTTGTGTTTTATTCTCTTGAATATGGGTAAAAATCATCTAATTAAAGCAGCAGAAGCCATTTAAAATGATTCATTTCTTTCCTTAAAAGCCAACAATTGAGTGGTTATTATTCAGGTTTCATCAAGTTTTGAAGTCAAGATAAAATGAGGCACCCGCCTCTTTGACAACACTAACAACTGTAACTGAGTCAGCCGTGGCTCAGCCTTCACTCGGACTCAATTACACTTTGCAAAGCACAGACCGTAAATCACCGGATAAAATCGACCTTTAAAAGCAAGTCTACCCTGGTGTATTCTCATCCTATGATTTGTCGCTACAGTCCAAAATTGGGGGAAAATGCACGGGCCGGCAGCAGCGGAGGGTGAAATCAGCTTACTTCACACTGAGAGACTTCCCATGAACCGAAGCTTTATTCTGACACCAGAACAGCACAAACTCTAATTACCTATGCTGGGTCAGCGTTATGCAGCGCAGCAAAGTAATGACCCCTCTCTGGATATTATTTATGTACTTTTTTCAAAGGTTTACCGTCTGCTGCAAAAGTTTCAGCTATTTTTCTTTTTGTACAGCAAATAAACTTATTGCAAACTAGTTATCATCGTCCTCTTCCTCTCACTCATCTCTGTTGTTGGACGTCATTAACTGCCAAGTGAAGAAACACTATAGCATATAGCTAAAACAGCATAATGTTATGATACTCTGTGTGGTAATATTGCATCGATACATGGACGGCAAGGATTGATCTTTTATTATTTATTAAATATCTAATAATCTGATGGCGGTTTCAGAGGTGGTCAGAGGCTCAGTCTTAAAACTAGAGTGACGATACTGATATATGAAACTAGAAAACCTAAGGAATCGATTCAATCATGTCATGCTAGTGTTTCGGTAAAAATGCTAAATAACGCTCCAGGTTGTGCAAAATTTTGGCAAGAAAAAAACTGGCATCTACCTTTTCAAAGGGGTCCCTTGACCTCTGACCTCAAGATATGTGAATAAAAACTATGAACAGAGCGAAAACTGTATTTCATCAGATATAACAGACGTTGACAAACTGCATAATTTGCAGTTGACAAAAAAGGTGATTTACAGGACAATATATGAATACTACTTTTACTTGCAAAATAAACAATAACAGCTTCCTGGCTAGAACCACAGCCTGAAAACAGATCACCTCTTATTTTTCCTTTCTTTCTATGTAATATTGTTATTTTTGTCACATTTTGTTGTTGTCTCAGATACAAGCTACAAAGGGAGATTTTCAAATCAACCAACAAAATAAAGCCAAATGAGTAAGACAAGAAATTCGAATGTATATACATCTCCAAGTTGTATGTTCTCTATATTGTATTTGCTGAATAAAAAAAATAAGTTCCAAAAAAACAAGAAAAAAAAATACTGAATCACAATATCTCGCAATATACTGTATCATATCACGATACTCAACATAGAGCAAAATGCTTAAATTTGCAATAAGATCATATTGTGATAATATTGTATCGTGATTCTCAGCCCTAGTTAATATACACTGTATTCCTTCCTTCATGAAAGTTATAATGCTTAATGTTAATATAATGCAAGGTGCTGATTTCACTCCGTGGTTATTTTGGAGGCTGCGGTATGTGGAGCTTTTTAACTGTGCTGCATTATACTGAGAGGTGTTTCTGTTATTTTGTCCAGCCATTTATATCAATGAGGGTCAACTAAATAACAGAAACAACTGTGTATGTGTTAATGCATAGTCCAAATAGCATATGAAAGATTAAATATGTGCTTACTTGGTATAATAACAATGTTTCATGATTATTTCTGTATTTTGTCCCCTTCAATAAATGTGCATCCCTGTTTATTTCCGCTTCAGTATTTTTCTACATATTTAGTTAAGTATTATTTTTACACATACAGCAGTGGGGTCTGTGGGACCCCCAACAATGAGGGTGTAAAGCCAACATCAACAAATCAGGTTAAATACTACTATAATCACACAGGACGGATGTACTATACAGTACATTTGTAACTGGAAGGGCACTTGCAGTGTAGACGTACCATGAAAACCCCATTCAGCACCTTTCATATCAAGCATATGTGTGCATGTCATTCCATGATTGGTAATTAAACGTTTAGCGCCTTCATTAACATTCTGCTTGCGAACATGGCCTGGAGAGCTGCAATAGCAAATGTCATGTGTCCTTGCTGCCAGCATTACGTATATACACGCTACTCAGGCTGACAACAGTGGTGGCGTATGCTTTCTACGGGACAAAACTGGTTTCCACAAATTATAAAGCATTGGTTTGTAAATTGTGGCCAGCTGCACCTGGAGTATCTTCCGGCTTCAGGGTGCCAGTAATGAATTGGATGTAACCTATTCTGCAGCTGCACTGGCACGCCTACAAATTGGTCTATCACAGGCAAGATGTTTTGCATTTTTATGGTTGGAAGGTGAGATAGGAAATAACAGTTAAGCAATTATGGTTTGGGACACATCCAGTGGGTTTCTCTCAGCCCAGATCATCTCAGTGGTTCGCTCAATGATTGCAGCACTCATGCACTGTAGTAAACTGGTCATCTTTCTGTAGTAATCTGATTTCTTAACTATAATGTAAATGAGAGACCCAGTTACCGTAATTGGGTACACTTACATGGGTTTCTGAAGGGGTTTTTAATATCTGCATGACAAAGACTTAAAATAAGGAAAGTATCACTGTAATGCAATGCAAAGGGATGAAAGATGTTTGTTATTATGTTTTCGTATGTCTAAAAAGTAGAACAGTAAATGCCCTACACACACCACAACGCAGGAAAATTGATTGTTTATCATCATATTTGGGCTGCACGGTGGTGCAGTGGTTAGCACTCTCGCCTCACAGCAAGAGGGTCGTAGGTTTGAATCTGTGTTAGCGTGGGTTTTCTCCAGGTTCTCTGGCTTCCTCCCACGGTCCAAAGACATGCAGTTTAGGTTAATTGATGACTATAAATTGCCTGTTGGCGTGAATGTGAGCATGAATGTACCCTGCGATGTCCCTGCAATGGACTGGCAACCTGTCCAGGGTGAACTCCGCCTTTGCCCAATGCCAGCTGGGATCGGCTCCAGCCCCCCGCGACCCCTAACGGGAAAAGCAGTTGAAGATGGATGGATGGATCATCATATTTATATTTATAGATGGCAAAGTAAAACAAACAGCAGTGAAGGAGGGATGCTGCTTGGCTGTAATAAGTGCAAGAACAGCGATAGAGGTTAATGGCAATAAACTGATTTGATAATAAGTAATATAACTTAAAACTTGTAGAATGATGTTGTCAGCCATGCTGGCTCCTGCAGTTTATGCTTACAATCCTAGCCTTGGTATTTCCTGTCCTACCTGCTTTTTACCATACCACATCAAAAACATTTTAAAACAAAAGATGATATCTGGTTTGACCGCACTTTCATGGTGGGAGGGTTAAGTCACGGTCACACAATTGCAAATGTAGGCAAGTGATCATCTTAATACTCATGCTGAATGTGGGCTGTGCCATGTGGGTTCAATGTATTGATGGATGTATTATAAAACTTGTCCTAGCTAAACCCTGTTTGGGTTTCTTTCACAAGAATGACCGACTCGCTGTACTTTATCCCTTACGTATACACAGTATTGTTCTATATACATCATGGTGAACCAGGCTGTGGTTTGGCCGGTCAAAATTCACCAAAGTTGAACTCCACATGTGAATTAGCTTTGCCACCAGAGACACGTGTTTATTCGCCCCTTCGCTCACATGGATGAACACATGAATGGAAGTGAAACAAAGGTGAATAATCACAACTGTTAATTTTGCATTGTACCCTTACTGATATCTTTCTTATTGGAAAATGTAGTTTATTACAGCTTTTTTGAACACTTGATTGTGATTGGTCGGTTATGGCGTTATTTTTTTATAGCTGATTGTTGCAATGTATAGCAGACCGTTGCTATGAGCGCAGTTCTGATCTTGGACCCTGGAGGAACATTTTGGTGTCAAATTATGGATTTCTTAAGTAAGTAGCCGTGTAATAAGTAGGATAATGTACAGCTAGCAGGTCAGTGTTGTGAAATAAACCCCTTCAGGGAGCTGCAAGATGTCTCTGAATTGCGTCAGGGTGCTGCATCGCCCTGTCAGGGTTATTTCACAACAATGACTGCCTCGCTGTACATTATCCCTCACTTGGTGACCTCACATAATTTTACCAGAGTTAAACCCAACCTGAGAAGCAATCTAATCGGCCAGAAAGTGAAAAAAAAATGTGTGGGTGTGCAGGATCTTTACACCCAAGTTTGACTAAAACTGAAACTTAAACTGGTCTTCACAGCTCGAACATTAAAAGTCAAACACATGCTGTAGCCTCACAGGAAAAACTGTATTCGCTCTCACTACAAAGCCTGTCCCCTCAGTCCCATCAGTCCAATGCTGTGAAAAAAAGGAAAATGAAACCAGCTCTGCAGGCAACAGTGGCATCACTAACACATTTACACGTTTGGTTTTAAAAATACAGTAGGGGTGTTGTTGTTGTCTCACAGTAGACCAGCTGTATGTAAAGACAGGTTTTACAGTAACCAGTTAATTACAGTGCATGTTAAAACATGGCCCAATTTCCTGCCTTACACTGATATTTTCCAATTACAGCGTTGTGTGTGCATGCAAACATAACGATGTGATTAAGATGCCAGCAGCTGTGTTTTGATGTTTGTCAGAAAAGCTTAAAAAAGAAGTTGGCTGTAGCTGCAAATGTGGGCAAAATCAGCTACTACTCAAAACCCATATATACAATATGTAATAATGTAGCAATACAACCATATGCCAGTGTTCAAACATTACTGGCACACGGAGCTATGAATCAAAGAGCAGCCACTGGGCTTTACCATCACTCAAAATACACAGTACATGATTGAATGCGGTGTTGGTTACATGTCAAGTCTCTCTGTGCTCTTCACATAAGCATTAACCCAGGCAGATTGAAACTCTTAACATCCCTAACACCTGAGTGAACACACTTGATACATAGATACACTTCAGTGTATCTATGTCAAGGTGCTGTGAATAAATGATGTGCTGCAGAGGAGCACAAATGTGTCATCTTCCTAAAAAGACACACGTTTAACACTTCTGCAGTGCAGGGATGTGTCAGTATAGGGACACTGGCGTCATCTCTATCATGCCCAAAAGGACTGAACTTCACTTCATGTTAACATACCGGGGATTCTTGTACGATGGGAGTTTCGTGCTCAGTGAGAGTCTAAACTGTCTTGTCTGTTTGCCGTTACAGCTGGTGAGTGAGCAACAAGAGAGCCGCCCGCTTTTAAGTCCCTCCATCGACGATTTCCTCTGCGAGACCAAGTGTGATGGGGTTTCCCGCCCAGTGACTTCCAACACAGCTGGTACAGTACAGAAAATGTTACATCTGAAAAATATTTGTCTAACTGACAACGTGAAAACATACGTAGATGACTACCAAATAGTTCCTGGTAATTTTAGTCCCAGGACTATTTTTCCTAGGAACTAAAAGGTTCCTTCAGCCTATTGTTGTCTGTGTTTCCATAGCGGTCTAAAGACCTGCAAAGACTCTCCGCTGATGTATGAAAAAGTAATATGAAATGGGATGAGTGCTGCTGGTGATCACAGGGGTAATATTTATGGGGTAAACGTAATTTAGGCCGTGGTACCTGAGGTTGAAATGCATGAGATCCTCAAACGCTTCCAAGTTATGGAGGAAAGTTCCTGCAGTGGAAGTTGGGCTTAACCATTAAGACCATGTCAATAAATATGAATAATATGGAACACAAACATACTATTACCCTGCAGTATATAGAGGAAAAGGTCTTTGATATCATGCTGTGGTTGTTGACATGTGAGCGGCTTGAATGACACATTGGACGTCGCCTCCTGTTCACGTTAGCAGCCATGGCAACAATACTGTGGAGGGTGTTTCTTATTCAGCTGAGCCATGTGTCTATTAAGCACAACATCATACCAATAATCATTGCACCTAGCAACACAAAGAGTATGTTACGTGATGTTTCTACATGTAGAAGAAAAAGAACAAAACAAAGCTCTCTAGTAACCACGAGTTTGATTTTCAACCGATAATGAATGGCTGCCTGAACAATAATTCACAGTGTATCTGAAGTACATGATTAAACAGGATATATCTGGCTATTTATGTGCTTGATTTAAAAAGGGATCGGCAATGAAAAATGCAATACCACCTCTAATGGAGGATTCATTTTTGCTTCCTGTTTGAATAAATTACTATGGCTCTCTATGCTCTCTGTTTGGTAATACAGTCAGAGAAGTGCATCACTGGTATCTGTTTTCAACCACTTCGGCCTTTTAACAACATTTTTTTTAATTTCTTTGCCAATAGTTCAGTTTTCATCTGAATGTAAAGCAAATTTAACCACATTTCCAGCAAATTAGCAAAAGAAAATGCTAATTAATGTGTGCGTCCATCCGCTACTATACCATATATTAGTATATAGAATATTATGAGTTGGGAGCATAAAAATAAACAGGTCTACTGTGCCATTAAACCACTGCAGAAAAGGAGGCCAACAACGAGATGATGAAATTAATAAGAGCACCACTCAAAACTCAAACAGTGGAAAACAATGTAGAAAATATAATGTAAATAAGGCATTTCTGTTAGTTTCATGTTTCATGTACTTCATGATTTGTTTCTGAGTTTCCATTGCGCTTCTCATGCATTTTGTTTTTATCAACACCAGGCAGCAACCTCTGTTTCTGAAAAGTGAAGCCAATGTGGGAAGTGCCTTAAACTTGCTAGTCAGCAGGGGGCGACTCCTCTGGTTGCTAAAAGAAGTCTGATTGTATAGAAGTCTATGAGAAAATGAGCCTACTTCTCACTTGATTTATTACTTCAGTACACATTATATTTATGGTCTCAATCACAAATTTCAAGTCTTCTTCAATATAACATGATGTTCATTTAGTAAGTTATGGTCCCATTTAGAGTAAAACAAACCATAAAACAGGGTATGCTTTAGGGCGTGGCTACCTTGTGATTGACTGGTCAGTTTTTTAGTTTCAGTTCATGAAAGTTAATTATGACCTTTTTTGTCATCTGAAAATGGCTTATTCAGCATTTGGTTATACTTAGCTCCACCCTCTGCTGTCACTTCTGGTTGCAATAAAACAAGATGGCGATGGCCAAAATGTCGAACTTGAGGCTTCAAAACAAACAAGTCCATAAACCAATGGATGGCGTCACAGTGACTACGTCCACTTCTTTTATACACTCTATGATAAACACACCAATTTGTCCACCTCAGCCAAGCATATACTGTAAATATTCATATTTTAGAGGTAAAATCTAAGACTTAAGTTTGGGGTCACAACAGGCCAAAGTGGTGTAACATGTCAGAAGCCATACATTATATAGTATGAATCATAAATCTAGATAAAAATGCATTAATGATAGCCTAATGAGCAGCATCCACTACTATTCAAAGCAATAACCCAAACTGGCAAATCAGATTTTACTTGTAGCTTAAACCATCTGACCTTTAACTACTTACTGTTTACATGAGAGCAACATCTTGATATCAGTAGAGCACATGTGAAATGTGTGTTTAAGAGTATCCCCCTTAGTACATATGTGTACTGGACAATATTCATCACAACTTTTTCACCCTGCCAATGAATAAACTAAAAAATCAACTGGATCAAAGTAGATGTGGAGAAATTGTTCTGACTTAAACAGATGCCAAGTGCCATCTTGGTTTCCACGTGGATGGGATCTTGATCACTGAGCTGTACCATCTTTTGAGTGACAATGATTTGCAGAACCAGATTGCACAGCTGACATGTGTCATCTCCAAACTGGCCACTGACTGTGCTGATTCAAGCGAGCAAAGTATGGGCGAATGTTGTGGGAAACTCTCAGCCCTCTGTCTACCCGGTGCCTCCTGCTGCTCCTGCTGACAGTGACGCTGGCCTTATAAAACTGGTCATGAATCTCAAAATTCCCAATATGGTCAGAGCCTGTCTAATATGTAGTTTGTGAGCAATATTGTAGAGGTATGTGCCATTTAAAAGCAAACCTTTGTATATGATTAGTGCCAAGTGGTTATGGAAGAGGAACACCTTGTGTTCAAACACTGTAGGCAGTTTCCTCCAGCTGCTCTGATTTGCTCCCACGGTTTAAACACATGCAGGTGAAGAGGAGTTTAGGTGTGATTGTCTGTCAATCTGTTTTCACACCGTGATGGACTGGCACTGAATAACACTAAACAGGAATTAGCCAGCAAAGGAAATCAATAATGAATGATAATTGCCAGCCCAAATATGCTAATCCACATGAGACCTACAGCATGTTGTGCTCTTCCTTGCATGCAGTTTAACTTCATCTGATTTTAAGGTTGATGACTGTTTTCGCCCATTGACAGAACTTTAAAAACCCCGTCATGAATTATAAATTGGTTTCATGGGAATCTGGGGTTTAAAAACACACCAGTCAAGTAAATGTCTACTTAAAATTTAAGTAGGAAAATTAGAAAAAGTCTGAAGCTCTAAACAAACTTAATCCGCTAGTTGTCCCTGTTGAGCAGAAATAAGTGCTGCGTCCTTCCCAATCTAGTTACGATATCACTACTCATTTGCAGACATAGACTGAATCTAATCAGCAACTCCTGGATGCACAGAATCCCCTCTTCTCCGTACTCGCTCTAAAAAATCTTTACTTTCTTTTGTCAGCACTTGGCTCTAACATGCTGGTTCAATAGTCAGAGGATTACTCTAAAGACACGATGGTTCTCACCTTTGAATTCACTTCAACACAATTGATTGCTTGAGATTTCAGGGACCAATCTCTTCTCTCTTGAAATATATTGTTTGCTCAATGTAAAATTGTAAATCTGAATGTTGTCTTATTAGGAAATGTCCAACTGACCATTAGCAACACACCTACCTTGAACAGTGATTGTCCAGTCTTAACTTAGCAGCTCTAGTAAGAATGATACCGAGTTCAAGGTTGATTATCGTGACAATGGTCAAAGCATTCGTGGCCAGCCCTAGTTTTTACGCTTGCTTAAGGTGGTTTTTACCTTTGTCGAAAAACAGATGAGCTAAATGGGATGTGGAAACGCCTTTGCTGAATAAATTCTAACACAGCAAACATTTAACTCACATGACTGATCAGCTGGTTCTGCTATCGGCATCTTCTTGGATATTTGCATAAGGTGCGAATGCTCGTCTTTGTCTCTGAACGGCATGAAGCCTAGTCAGTACTAGCTGAAATGACAAGACATGAAAGAACAATTAAAACTTGTTTAGTCAGACCTTTCTCCAATATTACCTTGTATATGGCCAAGAGCTGACTTGTTTTGTTTCTGGTTTGCAAACTGTGTCTTCTTCTGCTCTGTTTACTGAAGGATTACAGCCATGTGTAGCCTATAGCAGCAACCTCTGACAAAACCAAGTCTGACTGAATTAGTTAATAGAAATGGGTCTAATTCGCACATCTTTCAGAAGATTGCTTAAAATTTGCTTGACAACTGAATGGAAATACAGCTATTGTTTCAATACGAATTTTGAACAGGAAACTGACATTATTAACTATAGAAAATGGTCAGTTAATGTCCAGATACAGTTGAACTTTTTTGAGAGTTTCTTGGTAACTCAGTACTTCTAATCTGAGAGGTTTGACTCTCAAAGGCTGTATTATATCATTTCTGTTCTCCTTATATTGTGAAGCTGAAAAGCTAATAAAATGCTAAATAAATGCTCAGCAATCACATTTATTTGATCACAACCACCATTAGATTAACACACAGTATTGAAACATCCATTTAAAATGTCCCATTTACGAAGAAAACTCGTGCAGTAGTCTGCCCCGCCTCATCATTTCAAGTAGACGCGAGGGGGCCAAAACATTTTTGACATCTTTGACTATTTATGAACAGCTTGTGTTTCTTTTTGGTGCTGAAAACTCTTCAGGCAACCTTCCCCAGGAGTGTGTCTCCCTTGATTTGTAATTGTCTTCTAAAGAGCACAAGGCATGGAAGACAAGCATACTGTCTAATTACGCAGAGATTTCAGTCAACAAATGCTCTCAGTTGGCTTTCATGAAACAGCAGCACGCCAGTTATGCAGTCACGTGTCTGTAGTTTTGAGCTCGCATTGCACAAAGGAAGCAGTGAGGGTCCTGGGAAATGGGTGAGAAAACTTTGTAGGTTCTTCAAATAACCAATACACAATAAGGCTGTTTTACTGGGGTTATGTACATCTTACTGTATCTTACTTGAAGGCAACAGCTGCCACTCCTTGTGTTTGGTTCACAATGTTTTTCATTGATATTGGTTCATAAAAATCAGGAGTCATCAACAAAGATAATTGGAAAAAGAGAACGGGCAGATATTGGCTCCGATACTGACATAATTCAGTATGGGATATCTGACTGAGGCTACCGATACGTACATCGATCCATATCAATATAACAGTGTCCCTCCGGCCATGTTGCGACTGCATAGAAGGCAGTTAGCTATGCCAGCGTCTTTAGTATGGAGGTCAGGTGCTCCGAGACCAGAACAGGAGACAAACATGAGAAACAACACATTACTATCATTTGTATTTTCACAGTAAAGGACATTTAACTTTCAACCGGGCTAACACAGCTGTCTTGCCATTTGTTTTCTCACAGTGATGGTTTTTCAGCTCATGAAACAGGCAATGAGAGTCACTTGCATTGCTCTCAATAAAACATTCAACATTTAAGCTACTTTTAGCAGGTATTAATAATCAAACTTGTTCTGTATGTGCCACTATTCCTGATTTCCAACGCTGCATGGTGACCATAGCAACCTCTCATCCCCTTTCTCTATTCAACGTCCGACACAAACCTTTTATTACTTTATCAAAATTAATTTGTGTGTATCAAACATCTGGGCTGCACAGTGCTTCTGTCGCCTCACATTAAGAGGGTCGCAGGTTTGAATCTGGCGTGGGACTCTTCTGTGTGGAGTTTGCATGTTCTCCCTGTGTTAGCGTGGGTTTTCTCTGGGTTCTCTGGTTTCCTTCCATAGTCCAAAGATAAATGTAAAAAAATTCCCATTACAATGATATTAAGTAGAAAAATATCACCCGAATTAGGCGTCTTTGTGTGCATTTCACCTAGCTTGCTTTTGTTTTATTTATTCATTTACTTATTTCAGTTGCAAGATATTCACATGAGTAAGACTACTGTCCTCCTGTATATATTTTTTTTCCAGAAAATAACCATGAACGCAGTCTGAAACTTACAGCGAACACTGGCAACCAGCCGTAAGACAAAGCCTAGTGCTATTTTGACTCAAAGTACAACAAACTACTACGGAAAATATTCAATAAACAAGATGTGAAAGAAAAGTGTCAGTAAGTAGAGAGAAAAATCAACATTGGTGAGAAAGTATAAGAAATTGTTTTGCAATGAAATCAATCAAGCACATAAAAAAGGGCCTTCTGAAGAAGAAAACCAGAAAGCTTACATTCTGCTACTACCTGAGGTTTTGAATTTATCACAATAATTACACAAACCAAACATCCTGTTCTTCTTTTAATGAAACCTGGGTATCAGCTCAGAATCTTAACATTGTCGCAGAGTCTGCGGTCCTGCAGCTGGACGACAGCGCAGACAAAAGCTGAGCCCCTTGACGGAAGGCTCTGTCCTTCTTTGCCGCTCTAACAACCTGCGATTGAATTACTTAATTGACCAGACTGGAGCTCCTTGAGGGGCTGCCTTTCCTTATCAGACGGTGCAGTGGCCTGAAGTATATTTAGATTCACTGAAAAGAGCAGCAGCCAATTTTTTAGATGTCCACCCAGGGGGCCAAACCGTGTCAGCTTAAGGACCCTTGACAGCTCAACTCGCCATGTCAGAAAATGTGCAGATCAAAATCAAAGCTTCATGCAGCACAATGAGGGAAACCTGTCATTCTATCTTCTTATCACAAAGACAAAGGTAAGCTTCGAAAATATGATACATGCTTGAAGATTCTCCAAAACCAGAGTGAACAACACCTCGTCATAACCACACAATTATAGCACAACTATTTGATATCCAAGAATAAAAATCACCCAGATGACATCATTCAGATATACTGTAAATCTCCATACTGTTAATTTCAAAAAGCATTTCTAAAGGCATCAAATGAACAGAGAGAAAAATCAACAGGGAATGAGAGATTGAAGTGTTTTTTCTAATATTATAATGTGATACACTGAATTTGCTCAGCAATGAAACGTTGCAAATTGCATGTTTGAATAGTCAAACTGTGTGCAATGAGCCAACAACAACCACTGAAATTATATTACTCGTGTAATCTACAGCACATTTAGTTAATGTCCCTCATTCAAGGGGAAGATGTGAATCTCTTTCACAGATTCCCCAAAAAATCCTAGGTAGAAATCATAAAGCATAAAACAAACTAAACTAGAGATCTTCCGATGAGGTCACATCAGCTGTAACCATGGACAGTATAAAAGAAGGGAGCGTAGTTCAGCATTTTGGCTTCGCCATCTTGGTTTTTTTTGCAACCAGAAGTGACACGAGAGGATGGAACTAAGATGGAGCTACAACCGAATGCTGAATAAGACATTTTTAGGTGACCAAAATGTCACAATTAACTTCCATGAACTGAGAACACACTGTGAAAGGGTTAAAGTTGTAAGATGAAAACATAGACAACAATCAGTCAATCACAAGGTAGGCACATCCTAAAGCATACCCTGCTTTACAGTCTATTTGACTCTAAATGGGACCATAATTTACTGAACGCTGTATTGAAGAAGACTTGAAACTAGTGATTGAGACCATAAACTCATGTTTACAATGTTTACTGAGGTAATAAATCATGTGAGAAGGTTTCTCATAGGCTGGCCCCTTACCCTTTTCCACCCTTAACTATACACCTGTAAAGTTTATTCACTGCGTCTTACATGACTGTGGTGATGTCGCATTGACAAAATCTGTACACACACACACACAAGTTTAAAACAACACTAAACAACTAAACTACTGTCACATCCGTCACAGTTCTGTCTTCAACACTGGACCTGCTGGATCTCAGTGAACCTGGCGAGAGGAGGAGCAGCAAAGACAAGAGGAGCCCCCTGTCGTCCCGGGGCAACAGCCAGAAGAACAACCCTCACAGGAAGAAGACGGATGAGACGGAGCTGATCCAGGTGGAAGTAGAGCAGACAGGACAAAACATGAGGACCCCGGAGAGGGCGTCATTAGACTCAGGTAGAGATGGATTGTAAACTTGGGCCAATGATGCAGACCAGCCGTCAATTATTTGATATCACTTAATAACGCAGCCATTACTGCATGCAGCAGTGCACTATATGTACAAGGGTGAATTTATACTTAACAGAAAAAACCTGAAAATTTTTCCTTTATTTCTGTCACTCTTAAAAGCCCCCTACATACGCCAACAGGGTCTGAAATCAACTTTTTTAACTTCCTGCCACTCAGAAATTTTGTCACTTTTGAAATCTATGCACTAAATGAGGGAATTGCATTTTAGATTTGATGTCATTCAACGTTCAATATATTTTAAATAAAAACATTATATGCATGGTAAATGGTAAAGCATAGTAAGAAGTGGCTTCCAGTGAGCCCTATTTGTTGGGGGAGGGGTGCTGTACACCGTACTGTACTTTGTCATCCATAGTGGTTATTTGCATAAAAACACACAATTCAAACGATTATGATTATTTAAATATTTGCTTTGATTACAAAAAATCTTGGTAAGTTGTCAGGAGGTTAAACAGGTTTGAGCACCTCATGATAATGATTCACTGGCACCTCCATTAATGTTAGTAGCTCCATTACTTAACCAAGCAGGACTGTGCTGCCCACCGGCTAAACAGCTAAGTATACCAACTATACTAACTATCCTGCTGATTTCAACACAGATTTGTTGTTCCGTGAAGCATTATCAGTGAAAAATAGTGTTCATCCCCTCAGGTTTAGTAGCATCATGCTGTTGAGTGTTTTTTTTTTTCTCACCACTGTCTCTGGTCCAAAACAAACAAACATGGTACAGCATGCATATGTGTCATTGTGCATAACTGTCTGAAACATCAGTAAGAGGAATTGATAGTCATGGAGGCGTGCCATGCAAAAGAATCCCATCTCTAGCGTTTTCCCTGCGTGCCAAAGTGACGGATGACCTGATGATTTTATCTGTCACTGCCAACAATTTACCCACATGTGGCGGGTGGCGGGTGCTAATTTTCAGACCCTGTACCCCAACAGCTCCTGCTCCCGACTCCCGGCATCCCCAGTGGAACTGACACTCCCACACGTTCAAGATAGTCCAAAGAAGGATCAAGCCAATTTACTGTAATGAAAGGGATCATCTTAAAAGACATTAAGAGGAAACGGCCAATTACTTTTCTATTTGCCAGTTGAAGAGGTTAAAGTCTTCGACGAAAACTAATTATGCAGACTGAACCAAACTACAGTGTGGTGAATAATTCATGACAGTGAGATTGATTATAACCCTGGCAACGTTTACAAGCAAAACTTTATGTGTTGTTAGGATTGTGGGCAGATGTTTTTTGTTTAGACACCCACAGCAGTAATTGTTAGCCTGTTTTTAGCTTGCTGTCGTTGTCAGAAAGACTCCATTAGTGGTTGTAATCTGGTGTCAAAAGGTTTGTTTTTCAACTAATGGAAAACATAACTAGTTACTTTTTTTTTAATTAGTATTGCTTAATGACAAAATTTAAATGCTCACCCTTTTCACAAAGCTAAAAACACATTAGCATTTGGCTGAATTAACAGATAACAGAGTGTCCTGAAGGTAAATAATATTTCAGAGGTGAGTCTTGTGAGGTTGTTTTTCATGTGCAACAAATTCACTTCATTTGCCTCTTTTGTCAAGTTTGTCTGTTTCGTGACTTTAATATTATTTTATTCTCAATTATGTTATTACTGTCACCAGTTACCATTGGTTCACCGTTGGATAAATGGGAAGAGCTGAACCCAAACCCTGAGAGGAATGGCAACAGGAAGTGGAAGTTGGAGAGACGGCGTTCTTCTAAAAATTCGTCCAATGAGTTTCTGTGGTACGTTTCGTCTTGAGCAATAATGAATTTCTCTCAGCTCACTATTTTGTTCTTACTGTCTTAGTCGACTATTATCACTCTCATACATTGTTTTTGGCTTCAGCAAAAGAGAAGAAGCTCTAAAAACCATCTGCACACTATCTATCAAGCATGAAACGACAGATAGAGAAACTCAGAGACAAACTGTTGAACATATTGGACAATCACATATTTCGCTCAGGAGTTAAAATGAGAGTGACTATTGGACTTACATTTGCGGGGTGGTCAGAAACACAGCTCTAAATGATGCCACTGCTAATCCACATCTGCTATATACTGAATGTTTTCCAACATTGTGTTTACAGCTTGTTGTGCTGCCCCGAAGAGGCCAACAAATCAATTATCACTGTTTTAAAAAGTATTTTAGTTGCCCCTTATCCTTAACCAAACTCTAAAAGCCATTTCTCACCAGTGCAATACAAAAATGTGTTTTGGGAATACAGAAAACCTTCCGCATGACAGCAATGCACAGCGGTTGTGGTGCAAATTATCCGCATTGCCTTGAGTTTCCTCCTGAATTGTGCCCGTGTCCACTTAACACTACAAAAACACAGACAGAGAATGTCTACAGGTCTAACGTTAACTGCACAGTACATAAAGGAATATCTTATCTTATCTTAAACTAATGGTACCCCAAATTTGATGCTAACCCAACATTAGCGAGCCTCGTTCAATGACCAACATATAACATTACCAAGTGATTATCAGCTGCATCGTATTCCAGCCACTGGGCGAACTCAAGCCATATATTGTCCTTTATTTGGTTGTTGAGGTAGTAATGTTTGTCGTACGTTTTTGGGTTTTGAGAAGGGGACAGTTTTTCGAAACACCAAATAAATGTCCCACTGGACCAAAAAAGCCCAATTGTCCAACAGTCCATTATCCAAAAACAAAAGCACATTGTTCTGAAAATGCACAAAAAGCACATGATAATTATTACACAGAATTTTGTGGATGGAAATCCATGCTTTAACTCTAACCACAGCTAATTGCCATAACCGCAATAGTATCCCAACATTTACAATAACGTAGTTGGCATTTGCAGATACTGTAGAAATGTATAATCATATATAATTATGCCTTTAGTGGAATCATCCAATATCAGCATTCTTGCCTGAGCGATAGGGTGGTTTGCATTCATGTGGAAGCCCCTGGATTTTGGGTTTGAAATAACCCCAAAAGATTTACAGTTGTACAGAAACAAAATCATTTAAAGGTGGAGAAATCTTATGTGCATATGACTGAGATAGTGTATCTCCAACACTGTGAAAAGTAACAGAAATGTATTCATATCAACTTCAGTTCAATGCGTCCACCTGTTTCTCTTCCACTTTAGGTCCATAGACTGTAAAACCCAGTTAGAGCCATTGAACAAGAACTCCTCGGAAGCAAATACCAAAGTGGAGCCAGAATCTGCTTTAGCATCTCAAGTAAGTGCTCGGCCTGACAGGAGCAGGCAGTAATCATCATTATTGTATGTGCTGTCTGTACTTGAAATAAAAATCCTTTTGAAGTGACAAAGCTTCACACATCTCAAACATATTGTTCTGACTGATGGTAAAACCCTCATAATAATTGAATGAAATGACTAATTTAACTTGTTTATTTAGCGAATGCATGTTAATGCATGATAATGTAGCCTCAATATTCAAGTTTGTTTCTGAGACACCCTGTTGAGTACCTGTTTACCCACCATTTTGTCCTAACACCTACAATTCTTCCATTTCAGCTCAACAGGCAGTATATTAGTGGAAGACATGTAAGCCTCCCTATGCATCCTTTCATATGACACTGAAAGACTTATACATTTGCACCAGAAAAAAAGCATCACATCATCTCATAAAATTTGTCTTAAAAGCCTAAAAAGAGGAGATTATTGAAGCCAAAAGGCAACCTTGAGGAAATCCAGATATACTGTTAGCCTTGAGATTGTTCCTTTGTGGTGCTACAAGGTCCAAATGTCAAGCGCTTTCCTCTTGAGTTGATGTCTCCATGTAGGTTTGCATAACAGGTCTTGTTTCCAGACGCCATTTAGATTAATAGCCTATGAATTATTCAGCAGCATTACTCTGAGCCCATTACTGTTGATCTCACCAAGCTAGCTAAACATACATCACCTTTCCAGCATTCTGTTAAATAATAGATTTGGGATTGAAACTGCCTGACATGGAGGGAAGTTATTGGCAAACAAACACTAAATTTGTTTAACACAGGAGTTACGCAACAGCTGACAGAGATACTGTAATGAGTGGTTGTGGTTTCTTGATTAGCAGGTATTATACACACAAACAGAAAATGCATGCAAAGAAGGGAGACACGTGTTGCATGAGATTTACGTACACTGAACCGAAAATGGCCCAAACATTTTAGCATTAAGGAAAAATCCACCCTCAGATGATCATGCAGTGTTAAATATGATCAGTTTGAAGCAGCCAATACATTGGTACAAGCTGTGATTAATTCCTGTGTATTAATCAATTTATTCTTATTCTTGATCAATATGTGACATGACAATATAATCTTAATTCACGGTCAACTGACTATCTTTTTCTGAGCTTTCAACTGCATCTCATGGCCTTCATCAGCAAATGTAACTGGTGGAAATTGAACTGTATATTATAACATTGTGGTGTACCCACCTGACCGTTGGCTAAACAGTGACTGTCCAACCAGAGCGTAAAAACTTCACATGGGCACGGCAGGCCTCTCAAGCTTTGGATATTCAGTACATGCTGAAACAACGTGCATGAGCATGGACCTTGGAATTTAATCAAAAACACATTAACACATGACTAAATTGTGTTTTTCCCCAATAATGTCAGTTTCAATTGTTAGCATGCCCAGATAACTCTTGTAGTACTACAGCTGTAGTGTTATTTCCAAGTACAAGAAGCACATCATTAACCTACAGGTCACAGATTGGGTTAAGTAGAATTATCACCTCAAGGTTGTATGCATCCACCAACCAGTGAGGTTGCAGTTTACATCTACGTCTGTCCAAAATGTCCTCATTTCATTATTTTATCCAATTAGACATTTGGGTGGAGTTGTCATAACTAGCATTTGAATTCATGAATTATGGCCGAAAACGTGTTTGGTGAGGTCACAATGACCTTTGACCACCAAATTCTAATCAATTCATCCTTGAGTCCAAGTGGACATTTTGCCAGATGTACTGAACCTCCAGGTGTTCCTGAGATATCACTTTCACAGCTATGGGAAGGATGTAGGGCCACAATGACCTCTGACCACCAAAAATCTAATCAGTTCATCCTTCAGTAGACGTTTGTGCCAAATTTGAAGGAATTCTCTCAAGGCGTTCCTGAGCTATTGCGTTCACAAGAATGGGATGGACAGGAGGTCACAGTGACCTTGACCTTGGACCACCAAAATCTAATCAGTTAATCCCAGAGTCCAGGTGGATGTTTGTGCCAAATCTGAAGAAATTCAAAACCATTTCTGAGATACGGACACATACTTGAAAATATACACAAAAATATACTGCCTCCACGCCTGTAACAGCCATGGCTATGGCCACAAAAAAAAAAAGCCCTGTCCAAGACAGTAGTGGTTCGCCACGGAGTGGATGCTGTCAGTTAGGCTAACGTTAGCAGCTCTGTCCTGCTCTTTTTTGGATATAGGGAAGTTCCCTTCAGCAACCCGTGCCAACATTACCCAAGATGTTATGCTTGCCGAGCACATTGACTGTGTCAACTATGGTTTGAAATCTAAACAAATATGTGAGCTAAACAGCTAAACAGATTTATGTCTGATATAACTGGGTCTACACTGCTGTAAAAGAACAACTCTGTGTGTTCTGTTATTTCCATGTCTTCTATCTACATGAATCATCGACTGGTGAGGATGCTGACTTTTTTCAGAGAAATGCAGCTTTAGCCTCAGACTTTCAGCACGATATGTATGTAGCCATCAAATGCATATTTAAAGATTAAAAAGTCAGTTAAATTATTCACAAGACAGCTGTAAACAGCCATTTAAACCAATGATAATGATAGCTTAATTAGCTAGACAGCCATCAGTGTTTCCTCACAGGATTCTGTGGGACTGTGGCGGTTGGACCTGGGGCAAATGTACAGTTTAAAGTCAAATGCATCAATGTAATGCACTTTGAGAGAAACATTGCCCAACGTGAAATCAAATTTCAAAAACACTGGGTGGTAAATGTGCCACCATTATCATTGTAAACTGCTTACGTACCATGAGAGAATGTTAAGCTGGACAGGCAACAACAGAAACTAAAGGGGAGGCAAGGCTTAACGAACAGGCAATTTCTGTCAATCTGCCTCGTCTAATTCATTACTTCATTTCCCATGATGCCATTCCACAAACTCAAAAAAAAAAAAAAAAACGGATGTAAACATGGTACTGTAAATCAAAAAGGTAGAACATAAAGTATGAACAACAAAAATGACGAACTCCTCTGATTCAAAACACAACATCAGACTGCATTGCATTCTGGTCTATTGAGTCCCTTGTTTGCAAACAAATTGGTGTCATGGTGTCTTCTAACTGCTGATATTTTCCTGATCCTTGTCTGATACCAGACTACAGCTGGACTAAAAATCTCTTGCCACGGTGCCCATAAATACAACCAGAGTGGCCAGAAAGCAACCAAATGGTCAATCCCTGTTTTGTAAACAAAGTTTTTGGGTGGATTTTTCCTTTAATAACCTGAGCAATAGCATTGTAAATGTGGTGAAATTGTATTTTAACACTGCATGCATTTTTGTTCTTCTAAATAAAAAAAATGGTTATCTGCCATAAATGGATGAGGCAATTTCTTCTGAGTCCATTCATACTGAGATTAAATAACCTCAATTAATCTTGCGTAATGGCAGTCAGCAGAGATGGGAATTGTTACAGGTACTGGCTGGCCCTTTCTGGGGGAAGCTACTGACATGATGGAGCGATTAATTCCTCAGTCTCTGTAACGGATTTGCTAGTCCTGGAATACGTAAGTCACTCCTATTTACAGAAAATGTAGTCCCATATCACACCTGAGAATGAAAGAGTATCTCAAAATCATTTACCCCTCACAGTTAAATGTGTAGGTGTAATGCAAAATCATGTAAACTACACCATGCTCTCAAATCGCAAACCCACATGCGTGTAATTGGTCCATTTTCATTTTCACAGCACAGCCAGGCTTTATAGGCAAGTTGGTAACTGAGAGGCACATTTCAGTTATTACATGTGCAGTTGCACCGGAAAGGGAGTGGGTGGGGGAGTTAAATTGCGAGAGGCTGGATGAGTAGCATGGCATTCAGATGAGGGGTGGGACGAGATGCTGACGGTAGTAATTCTGCTGGCCTTCCTAAGCATGTCAGAGGCTTTGTCGAGGCAGGGATATTTACTCGTCCCTGGGAAAGCAGAGACGGCTGACCCTGCACACTCTCCCTGCCTGTCTCTCCCTCTGGCTCACTGGGTGTGCGATGTGGTGTGCTATGTGGATGTGTGTGTGCGTGTGTTTGCTTGTGAAGAGTTGTGTGAATGGGTGAGTGTGTACATGTTTAATGGATTTTGCTTGTGCATATATGTATATATTATGAAACGTGTGTGTGTGTGTGTATGTGTGTGTGTGTGTGTGTGACAGGCTCGCCTGAGCAAGGAGCAGCGGTGGGGCAGCGCCCTCCTGTCCAGACATCAGTCCCTGGAGGAGGAGTTTGAGAGAGCCAAGGCTGCTGTTGAGGTAAGCAGAGTGCTGCTTAGTGCACCTCACATCACACACCTGTCACCTGTCAGCTGAGAGCCATCTCCACTGCTGACTTTAAAGGCACAATGTGCCAAAACTTGAGTTTAAAACATTCAAAAAATGAACTAACATTATCAACTGCATGTGAAGAGGTTACTGTGTTGACGTTATGTCAGAGATGTCTATGTAATGTGCTGCGGAGATATCTACTGGAATGAGCATGCTAACCAGCCCTGTCCTGTCTTGTTATACCACATGTAACTCCAGAGGCGCTAGTGAGTCTCCATAGCATCCAGCCTGCCCTGTTTTGATAGTTTGTATATTGGATTAAATCCAAAGTGGATGACGCAGGAAAATTACTCATATTTTTGTTTCATCCTCTCCACCACCAGGAGACCACTTCGCCAAGAGACAGGTCTTCAGTTAGCGATCAGTGGTTAGTTGGAGCAGCTAGCATTCAGTAGGGCATACCCAGCGCTCGGGGTCACAGCAGGCTGGCACTGGGGTCTAACCCGTTTAACGGCTGCAACCGAAAGTTGGCTGATCCAGCAGGTAGTCGGGGCCATCCAGTGGGATCAGACCCCCTACGCTGAGCTACACTAACAAAAGGTCCGTCTCTCGGAGGTGCCGCCCGGTCTCTTCCCAGTGAAGTAGTCATCTGGTGATGGGAAGGATGAAATGAAAATAAGAGTTGTTTCCTGGTGTCTGCCATTTTGGATTTAATCTAATAAACAAACTACCAAAACGTACACGGACCATACAGCCTACAGGTCGTTGCAGTACACACAGATTATAAAACAGCAGTGTTATCTTAACAGAATGACAGCGTTTAAACAGTTTGGTTAAATCTAGCATATTCTTGCTGTGCTGTTAGATAGTTGGGTTTTTTTTTTTGTTTATTTTTTTGTTTTACAGCTGATGACTGTAAATTTACATTGTATGGACCCAGTAGTAGAGGTGAAATGCTATTTCTTTGGAGCGTGTGACATGCTGCACCTTTAATAAGACTTAGCTGATACTCTTCATGACAATAAAGAAATCGTTCAGGAATGAATGGGAGTGTATTCAATACTATTAGTATTTTCTGAACGTGTGATGTGATCCTCCTGATTTCTACTAGTGGAGACCTGACGGCTGTCGGCTGTCTTCTGTTGTGTTTTAATGCAGCCCAGCGTCAGCTTTCTATTGTAGTCACGGATTAATACACTGGGTGTGTGTGGGTGTTTATTTGTTGTCATAAATTAATGAATTCATAATGAACTGATCTCCATCTGCTGCAGCAGACATAGAACAAGAAGCATCACAAATACTTGCTTTGAAGTTTCGTTTCATTTGGTTTTTACTACAGTCTTTTGAAATAAAAAAACATTATATTTAGGTTTTAATTAACTTTTTTCTTCATTTATTTAAAGAAGTTTTGCTTTGTCATTTATTTTAATTTTATGACAATTTTCTTTGTATTTTCAAAATTTTACATTTAATATTTTAGGTATATTATATTTCATGTTATTTAACTTTGTTTATACATTTTTCCTTTTATTTCTAAAAATTTCTAAAATTTCTTAGATTTTAGTTTAATACTTAATGTAGTTTTAATTGAATTTTACTTCAGTTATTTAACTGCATTTTACTTTATTTTATTATTTTATTTTTTATGTATATATACATATATGTATATATACGTATATATATATGTATATATACGTATATATATATATATATATATATATATATATATATATATATATATATATATATATATATATATATATATATATATATATATATATATATATATATATATCTTTTATCTCTTTGTCAAATGATCACTATTGTTCTTCATGCAGTGTATTTGCCCCTGTGGTGGTAGCTGACAGTTTAATAGTCCATGCTAAATGCACACACACTCAAGATCACAAGGTGTTTGACCCAGAGAAATATAAACGACTCTGAGCTGACTAACAATAGGAAGGTAAATAGGTCAGTCATTTTATAGCCATGCATATCAAATACCACAGGGGGGGATGGCAAAGTTACAGTAATTAGATACTGTTTAATTCTTCAAAGGAACGCGTACCGACACACTCCATGCGTTGAGTTGTGAAGTATGTCTGACGCACTTGTGCTATCAGGAGTGTGATAGCGTTTGGCATAATGACAACATGGAAAATTACTTGAAAAGAAGAAGAAGAAGAAGATCAACCTTTATTAGTCCCACTAGGGTAAATTCAATTTTTACACTCTGTTGTAACTTATACACAGTACATGCAGGACCCATATACATGCATCAAATGGAGAGGTGTCAGAGTGAGGGGGCTGCTCCTGACAAGCGCCCCGAGCAGTTGGGGGTTTGGTGCCTTGCTCAGGGGCACCTCGGCAGTGCCCAAGAGGTAAACCTCCTATAGCTCTGAGAGAAAATAAGCTTTTCTTTGAAGCACCTTTTCCTCTTCAGTGTCTTTGTACATTAAGTTACTATATGATTCACTGATGCGATGAAATTCATTTTTATCCACACTTCTCCTATTTTGTAACAGTTTTTATTTCAGCTAAAAGGTTACATCACAGTGGCCCAACAACAGTAACCTGAGTGACTAAAAGAGCAGCGTGTCTGTACTGTACAGGAGTTTAGATGACCAGGAAAGTTTTGTTTTTTACTAGCAATAAAATCACTCTCCCACTCAATAGACATCTCCTTCCCCCAAAAACGGGAGTGAATGCTGCACTATTGAATTACTTCAGCTTTACTGAGGGCTATGGTAGACTGTTGCACACTGAGCTATGTGTAATGGTCAATAAATAATACAGCACAGGCTGGAAGATGGTGAGAAAGGAGAGGAGTGGAATGCCTGCTTTGGGGATCTCTTCCCAAAGTTAGCATTGATGCCACATCTTGTATAAGCTGTGAGCTGCATCCTCCAAAATAATTGCAGTTTTGAGTACAAGCATTAGCCGGAGGGACAGGTAAGTGATGAGATTCTGAGATGCTCCTGGACAAGCATCTGAGCGAGGAGCATCGATTGGTAACAGTACCTCACAGCTTCGATCGAGCAGCCTGAGTGCTGGCTTCACTCTAAAGGAGCTCTGATGCAAGTGGCCAACCATTTTGGCTTCAACTGGCAATGTCAAAGCACACAATCAGATAATTTTCATGAAAATAGCTGTGCATATGCATGCTCTTTCATACTTACACAGACATGGAGGTAGTGACGGCTCCGATGGCAGAGAGAGAGAACATTAAATCAGCCCACAGACTTCCTGTCAATTCATTCAATTAGACAAAGCAGCGAACGTAAGAAAATTAGGACCCACAGAGGGAGTAGAAAAAGGAATTAGGCTCTCAAATATCATCCACTTAACAAAGTTGGTACTGGTGAGAAACTGGATGTTTTGTGTAAAAAATCCTTAAAAAGGGAGAATAAACTGGCAGTGGTCCATGAGAGGAAACTTGGCTTTGGCTGATAGAGAGATATTTGTTGAGTAGGTACGTAAGCTACTGTCCACTTCACATGAGAATACCATCAATTACTCTGAGCTGATGATGTATAACTTATATTAAGTAGAGAACCAGTGGAACAGGGTAAATTTTGACTTCAGGGAATGGTGTTTTGGCTGTGAGGTATGACAAAATGGTCCCACAGTAGTGATAAAGACAAGATGAAGGTGACTGTGTGGCCCCTTGTTTGATTAAAACAGCACAGCAGGACAGGTTCACTTTTATTTTGAAGAATATTGGACCGAGGCAGTTCTGGTTTAGTGAGAGATTGCAGTGGCATTTGCTTAGAAGTTAGAAATTGAGGCTTAGGATCAAAAGGTCACTGGTTTTAATCAACAGACCTGCTGGGAAAATGCAAATGGTGAAAATTAATGAATAATGCCTTTACCTCCTTCAACAACTTCCATTAGTGTGTCCTCAAGCAGACCACGAACCTCCAAACTTTTCCAGTGGAGTTGCCAACATGAGAATGACTGCACACAACGGCTTCTGCCAAAAACCCAGCAAGTGTAAAATTCACATTTAACTTGATTATCCCAGAGAGGAAACCACATACAGGGTGAATATTGTATAAGGTCAAAGTCCACAGAATGCATAAAGTAAAACTATGAAGACAAAAGCTAAAGTATGCCTCGTCCTCTTATGGTGTTGAGTCAAGTGTTGTTGACAGACTCTGAAAAGCTCTTGTTTTAGGGTGTTTTTATACCTGGTGTGTTTGTACGTTTGTTTCAGTCCATTTAGGCTTTTGAAAAGCTATCATTCAAACTCTGGTGCAGACAAAATAACTGCACTGAGATCACCTGAAAAAGAGAGCCTCGGTATGGTTTAAAACCTGGACTTTGTTTGCTCTGATCCAGCTCAGTGGATAGGTTGGTTTAACTTGAAGTGAGACTGACGCTAGATGTTTCTGCTGCATGAGCTTGAAAGTAAACACAGGAATGTCCTGAAGAAGGTCCAGTCTTCCCAGATATCAAACATCAACCAGCTTATAAGCAGACTGTAATGGGTGTTTGTGGCGGGGAAGAAAAGTAGACCAACCACAGGATTTTAGGACAGCAGATAGTGATAATAATATGAGGCTGAGTTGCAATATCAACTAATAATGCTCATGATCATTTATTTCTTCATTAGATTTTTGGGACGGTAGAGAAAGAGAACCATGAACCAGAAAGGAGGTCACAAGAACTGATACTTCAGAATCAAGTTGATGCGAAAATTGAAAATGTAACAGTACTTGTTTTTCTACAGTACCGCAGGTACCATAAGGCTCAAGACTATTGGCGTCCTATCATCCCAATAGAAAATGTGTTTGGGACGCAGTAAAATCTATTAAAACATTTCAGGGACACATCATATTTTTTCCCTGATAATGGTACAAGGGACACATCATATTTTCCTCTGACAAAGCTACATTGCAAACAACAGTTAAAGTTTACAAGCTCTAATCCTGCCGATTTCAATACGGGAGGGCTGATTTATACTATGATGCGTTCAGGCTCTCTTCAGTAAAATGAGTATTGGGGAAGCTAAATTCTAATCTTGTAAAATTTAGTTTTGTTGAGAAACTTGAATTGAAGTTGTTTGATGGAGAAGTTTTCACACCAGTATAAAATAGATAATAGAGAGGGAATCATGACCTGTTTAACTTCCTAACGAAAGCCAGTATGCAAACAGTAATAAAGCAGTGTATGTTGAAATAAATGGGATTTATTGTTTTCCCATGTATCAAATTGGTATGGAGTTGTGAAATTTCACTGGTATTGGTATCGACTACTAAAGTTCTGGTCTCATGACATCCCTAGTCCGAACAAATCAAACCAAACTCGAGAAGTATTCTTTATTTATTTAGCCCACAATTACTAACAACAACACATATAACACTGTTTATATGATATAAATTCACAGTTGACTGCAGTAATGCCCTGGCCACAGTAGCTCTATGTGTTGTTATCACAGACATCCATATTGTGTATAATCGCATTGTATGCCAAAATGCACTGGTAGCACTTTGTCCACTGAAATGTGTTGTATTCTTTTCTGAGTGACATTATCGGGACTCCAGCTTCCTATTTTTGTCTCGCTGACCAAGGACTTGGACTACGTGGGTGGCTCATTAACATTAAAAGGCCAGCCTTGCTCTCGAGATGAGGAGAGCCTCTTTTTTTTAGGTTGCTCTGTGTCACTTGTAAATAATGAGACTTTTTGTAATGTAAGCCTCATGGGCAAAGCGGATAAGTAAACCTTATTCATGTGCTTGGTTTCCGCCAAAGGTTGAGTCTCAGAGTTAACACAACTCACCCTGACGTAACAGATACAGTTAGAGTCCACTTGAGAAGCATTGTGGATATTTTTACTGAACATCTCACTACAGTATCTGGTTTTGGCAGCACAGCAGTCACTCCAGGAATTTACACTTTTTGCTAAAGCAATAAATCAAGAGAAATTCAAACATCCCTAAAGATTTATCAATGCAACAAAAGGAAGCTGCTTTATTTTATGGGGTATTAACAATGCTAATTTCAGGAGTACAAACACTAAGTAAGCGGATCATGAAAAATTACTTTACTTGGCTGAAATAGCGTGTTTGATGGTTGCCAAAAGCTTCAAAGCCTATAGGTCTACATTTCCCTTTATACTTTAATTCATGTGCAAAATGGTCTCCAGATTTTCATAAATCACGATGTGGTAGTGAGCCATGTTTTGAGCAACACCCAAATTCAACAACACACAGGATAAAGCTTATTATTGCAAGTTAAATATTGTTTGCTTGGGAACAACAGAACATGTTGCTTTATATGGGTGTCTTCTGAATGCTGTTATTTATGATTATTAATTCCTTATTAACATCAGTAGAGCAAAACGCAGCTGTGTGTGCTTTTTTTTTTTAACAAACTGTTGATTTTGATTTTCCTGTGAGGGTACAATTTACTGTTGCTGTGATATAAAGTGTAAAGCAATTATTTTGTCCCACTTTTTTTAGGAGCATCGGGTTCTGTGTTTTTGCTGACCTAGCATAAATTATCAAGTACTATAAATTACCTTCATGGTAGTGTACATTTATTTTCACTGTATTCATTACCTCAGTCCAGCTGACTAAGACACACTAATTGGGATTCTAGAGGCAAACTATAAATATGCCTTTTCAGGCTTCGACAGTAATAGCCGCCAGGTTGCAATTTGCAATTTTGGTTGCCATCAGCCAAAGGCTAAAAAATATGGACAGCAAACAGCAAAACATGAACCCCTAAAACAACATACAGAGTATTTTGAATATTTGTTGCATGAGCGATACTTACATATTACTGTTAAAGTCAGAACCAGACAACAATGCATGTGTATTGGTGTGTTTACCTGCGTGCTCTTTTAGAGACAATGGCGAAGCAAATTAAGTTGTTTGACTGTCGGGTGAAAATTTTGACATCACAAACAAATGCACAAATTTATTCACCTCATAAAGACCCAGAAGAACCTAAACAAAAAGGAAATCTGTGAAGTCTTAGGAGGCAAAGTATCCCGGAAAATGATACTACAAAGAATATACAACATACACCTCGATAAGTGAAACAAGTTCACTAGCTCAAGGTAGCACATCCTAGAGAAACACAAGGCTGGACAAGCATGATCTATAACTGCATAGTATCGTAATTACTCAAAATATGAGGTGACTAAAAACGGCCACCATGTTTTCAGTTTCAGCAACCAAAATCTGATGTCTGGTTGCCAGCCTGGCATGGCAAGCACTTTTAAAAATTAGAGGTGAGCCCCGTATTTCTAAAAGTATCTGACACTAACAGCTGAGGGTATGTGTAACCTTTGTCATGATTATTTATATTGTCAATAAAGTATTCATGAAGTTACTAATGAATCCCCCACCCTCCAACCCACACTTCACTTCCAAACAGTGGTGACATATTTGGCAACAGGAAGCTCTCTGGATTCAATCCATTTCCCGTAACACTTAATCAGAGCTGCTGAAATTAGAGTCGCAGGTATGGGTTGGCTCCAGCGATACGCAGGATACAAATTACCTCGCTGTATCTTTGTCTTGTTCCACATAATTAAACTGCCAATGCCAGCGTAAAAAGTGCCTTCACAGCATTACTAAGACATATGAATAGATTTCTTGTAAATTAAAAACACGTCCGTATATTTACACCATTTCAATACTGCGAGCAATTTGTTGTCACCCGTGGTGCAATTAGGCGGGACGGAAGTTACACACTAGATGGGATTTCACGATGCAAACAACTGACTGTCTATGAGACGCAAATAACGAGATGATGGACTAAGGCACAGTGCAAATACAGGCCCATAACGTGATGAGATATAATGGAAACAAAAATGTAAACTGTATTATGTAAACAAGCGTAATGGCTGTATAGCATGAGAACCATTCACATGAGCATAACGATGGAGACTGCGAGAGGTCACGAGCAGCGTTGGGCTGTGCAGTGATTTTGCCGCAGGTCTGACAGTTGGAGCAGACATCCACACACATCCGTTACAAAGGAACAGTGGTGGACAGAAACTAGGCTACGTACATTTACTCATGTACTGCACTTAACAGTAAGTACAAGTTTGATATATTTGTACGTTACTTGGATGTTTCCATTTTTATGTGACTTTATACTGTTAATTCAAAGGGAAATATTGTACTCCACTACATTTACTCAACAGCTTTTTCAGTTGCATTGCAGTTTATTGTATTTTTCATCCATCCATCTTCAACCGCTTATCCCCTTAGGGGTTGTGGGGGGGCTGGAGCCGATCCCAGCTGGTATTGGGCGAAGGCGGGGTACACCCCGGACAGGTCGCCAGTATTTTTATTATTTATTAGAAATTATGATGTAATGTCGTAGGTTAAACTAACAGCATATAAAGTAGTTTAAAGATAGCTCCACCTTGACAAGCTGCTTCATAAAAATGCTGCGTGCCCATCATTAATGAATTTAAGTGTCCTGCCATTTCATGGCCTATCCCTCATGGGATCATAAGACACCAACACATCAGTATTTACAGGACAACAGAGAACAGCTCCCAGCTAGTCTGGTCACAAATCAATCTAACAGCCTGATAAAGAGCAACAACAATAGTAATCATATATCCCTTACTGACACACAAGGTTTTCTTCCTTACAGGCATTCACTGAATAAACAGTCAGTTTGAAGTTTCCTTTTTCAAACAACCATTTCTGGCGATGTGACTCATCCATATCCACTTTCATCCTATATATCATTAAATAAAAAAATCACAAAGTCTACAGTATAAAGGGCAGTAACAAACAAACATAACTACTTTCCATTTTTACGACATCACACAGTGAAAGGATTCAACTTTCTTCTTCCAAAGCAGCAACCAGTTTCAATAGAAAGAGGTAGCAGCTCAAATCAAAGTACAATACCTTTCTCTCATCGTTAAATTATAAAGAACATAATTTTCATAAATGTAGTCGTAATAATCCAATAGTATAACATGTTCACATTAATCTACATAATAATAAGGCTTAAAGGGGTTATTCTGCATATCATTGTTACAGTACTTTTTAATCGGAAGCGAAGCGGCTGTAAAACCAAGAGGGGAATTTCCCTTGCAATTTGAAGATCAAAAGCATTTTCAAAAGCAATCACGTGTGTTAGGAGACATAATTTACATGATCTTCATGCGTGTTGTGGTTAATTAATATTGCACGCAAGCAAATAAATGAAACATAACTAAAGTGTGACCATCAAAACCAAATAAAACCACTTTTATCAAATATGTATCTAAATAAATAAGTGAAATGTGAACTTGTAATGATGCTTCAGTGGAGAACCGACACTGTTTCTTAATCAAGTTCCTGCTAAAAAGTCTACAACATCTGTGCCTTTTCCAGCTGTACCACTGCCTCCCTTCTAGGGATGCCAAAACACCTGAGATTTAGTCGTCAATACTAGAGAGCACAAGAGGTGCCACTGATTTACATTATGATGCAATTAATGCTGGCTGTTAGCCAGTAAGCAGAGCACTGCAGGGACAACTCTGGTCCTGTTCATTTCAACGCAGATCTTTTGTTCACACTGTAACATTATCAGAGAAAACCACTGGGCATCGAAAGTGAGTTTACTGTATCCCAAACACATTTTCTATCATCCCCGGGATGACGGTATGCTGTTTTGTCTCGAGTCCCGACTGTGCTTGAGGTACTTGTGGTACTGTAGAAAAACAAGTACCGTCACGTTTTCAGAATTTTTCCATTGACGTGGTATCAAAGTGTCAAATCTCGTGACATCCCTACCACCTCCTGTATTTCCTCCACCTCGTGAACTCGGATAGTGCACTTTCTGACAGAGCCGACAGCGGAGACTCCCCTTCAGGCAATTTGTCTTAGAGTCAGCAGCATGCAATTACCTGCCATCTCTCACCATATGGGGCCACGCTATGGCCTCCATGTCAATCCCAAGCCTCTAAGATGTGGAGATGAGAAGACCTTTGACACACACACACTGTACATTCATACAGTAGATCTTTCTGACACTCTACAGTCACTACGCACACACATTTATTGTACACACTGCTGTCATGTACTGATGACTTTCTGGCTAAAGAGGACTACATTAGTCTGCTTTGTTTGGCATTGTTCTTCCCGGTTTGTCTCTGCCAGGAAGACAGCCAAGAATCATTGATTCAACCAGCTAGAAGAAAACTCATGAAAAATAGGCATGGCTCTAACGTCATCCGTAGTGACGATGCTATACACGAGGAAAAAAGGCATAGTATGCAAAGAACTGTGTGTACATTTTTATCACAATGGGAAGAAAAGAAAACAGGACAGAAAAAGATGCTGCATCTTTCAACAAGTCATGTATCCAAGACTCCAAACTCCATCCCAAGATAACTCGACAAGCATTCTGCAGTGAATTATTACAAAATTGTACTGCAGTGTCAGTACAGCAATAACGCATACTTCTAATAGTTATCGGGTCCATAAATAATCAGAAAAGTATCATGTGGGAAAAAAAACATACAAAAGTGGCCCACTGGAGGTCAGAATTTGCTAATGCATTTCAATGACATGATCGGACAATAAGGATCTGCTGGTTGGTGGTTGAAACCCAAGGTGGGCAGAAATACACTGCCATCAGACAGCCTTTTCTGACAGGAAACTGAAGCCTTAATATCGCTGTCTTTAAAGCCGCCACACTCTGCTGGTCTACTGCTGCATCAGTCAGTTTGCTTGGGTTATGACTTTCGGATATGAGGCCCGTACTACAAAGCAGGATTCGGGGTTAGCGAGGTGACTTCAGGTTTAATCCTGGGTTTTCTGTCCTATAATGGTGGTTCACTTCTTACCGGGGTAGATCGTCATGGTAACTTATGCTGAACACCTAACCTGCTCCAGAGCAGATTATGTTCCAGATAAGAGATCATCTCGTATGAAAGCACCGCCTGGTGCGCAGATCATATGATAATGTAACACAAATGCAAAGAAGTTACAGTCATAATCCACGCTAAAAGCAACACAGTGTAGATGTATCTAGCTTACTTTTGAGTATTACGTTAAATTATTAAATCTGTTAATTTAGGAATTCACATAGCCAGCTATCCTTGATGCATTTGGCAGCTTCATGTGATACTTTTAGTCTGGATTATGTGTTTAACTTTGTCGTATTTGTCCAATATTATAGTTTGCTCTTGGTTTGTAAAATGTGCCACTCTTCTGACAGATTTTGTGATTGGTCATATACTGCAAACCCCGCCCCTTTCATGTGAATGTGCTCATAGCCAGACTGAGAAACCCTGGGATAACTTACAGAGTTGATAACCACTGTTGTAGGACCACTTAACAGAATCACGGTTGTTGGCATTAGTTAAGCCAGATAATGAGAAGATACCCTGAGTACATTGAACTGGCTTCGTAGTACAGGTCTCTGAACTGATGTGGCATCAACACAGCAGTACACTGCTTAGCTTTAAAACTGAGCCTGCTGTAACCTCTGAAAGACAGAATAACATCTAACTTATATAATGAAAGACTGATATTTGATATCCATGTAGCTATACAAAATTGCAAAACATCACAATACTATGCTGTCGATTTTTGTACATATATGTAGAACGTCATCATGGAGAAACTTACGTCAGGTCACATGGTGAAACGTTTTTAGAAGGGCTTTGAAAAATAGGATTTTGATGTTAAAGTATATGTACTTCAACCAAAATTTGAATGTTTCGATTTGAATACATAGGAAACACCCTGGGGAAGCTACAGAATGATATCAAACCCGCAAAAACTTAAAATAATGGACCTGCAAACCATGAGATGGCTTCAGATGGCTGTAAAGAGACTCACCACTGTAAAGGATGGGAATTTAGGATTTAATAGTTCACAGCAGCTCTGAGGCTACTTTGGTGCAGCACTGCTAACACGCTCACAATGATAATGCTGATGTTTAGAAGCTAAATTATTCACCATCTTAGTTAATGTATTGGCATGGTAATATCTGCTTATAAAACACTAAACAAAAATCACATTACATTCTCTAGGTTAAAATTTATAAATAGTTGTTTATAGGAAAAAATAAGTAAATAATCGACTGTGAAAAAGTCGCCACATGGACCTTTAAATCAGCTCTAAAATAAACAGGCATGCCAGGAGAAGACGGCAAAGCAGGGGAGGTACTGTGTGGTCCTGTTTCATAGCTAAATCCTTTGATGCAGCTTTTTGAATACACTGAAGCTGTTTCAACTCCTCTTGGCTACGGCAGCTGCACAAGTTGCACAAGTCAAAGTGAGAAGAGAAGATAAAGGCACATATAATCCTCTCTGTATCACTAAAATGGATGGTGGTTCTAATTTTAGCAGAGCACCTGAGATGGAAAAAACATGGCCAGTTTTTAGCATCTCTTTAAAAACTCCATCAGCCTCCTCAGTTTTTGGAGGTTTGTGTTTACTTAACTGACCAAGAGGAGGTGGCATTTGGCTGGAAACAAAACAACGAGGAGCTTTATCTCGCTTTTTGCTTTTAAATACTTAATGTCACATTGTTAATACTATTAAAAAATATGCAAAGATGAAAATATTATCATCGCGTAAATTCATTATATAATCATTTGTCTTGAGTGAGAAGTGAAGCGGGGTGTCATCAGCAAAATGTAAAAAAGTGCACCTAAACTGTGATCCTAGATGAATTTTCAACTATACAGTGAATTTAAAGTTTCAATTCCATGAGTGCAAATGAGTCCAAATATAAGCTAAAATTTGGCATGCCATCACACTTAAGTATATAGTTTAAATATGAAAATGACCGTTTTTCCACAATACTTATCTAGCAGTCACACAATAAACAATCAAAGTTGACCAAATTGTATGTCAAACTCATGATAATATTCCCTGAAGTTGCTCTCCACTCTACTCTGCATTTTGACTGCAATTTTTCCAAACCACTTGTCTGATCTGATTTGAAATTCTAGCTTTTATCTTCATCAGCTGAACTGGTTAGTTGAACAAATGACACACACACAACCCTCACAGAAATCTAATCAAACGCTGTGTTTGAGGCAAAGTAGAAATTAACAATTTCATCAATGTTCTTAAGTTATGTAATGAGGGAAATAACAAACTCATCATCCAAACAACATTACAGTACAGCAATTTCTGGCAGCAGTTTAATGTGGAAGTTGGAAATGTGTGCTGTTTTTATTTCGGCATCCATATTAACAATTCAGAGCAGCCACACCACCACATTTGACTGTATGTTGACATCTAATTAGCTATATAACTACAGTTTCAAAGTCTAAACATCTGTAGTATATGTCACAGACAATGAAGGTGATCTTCTACTGACATCATATCGGCAACGTTACTATACTTTCAATGTCTGTAGAAATCTGTAGAAAATGTCACAGACAAGAAAAAAAATCAAGATTTATTTTAACACTTCCTGTTTTCATTTCAAAATAAAGCCCCTCAAGTTTTTTTCTGTGGGCAGAACTCCTAACATGAGGCATTTATTCTGAAATATGTGCAGGACAGTGTTGCAGAACATGCAGTGACTTGCAGGGCTCCATGAATGAATATACTGTAGTACAGGATTTTAATAGTGGATTTTATTTTTTTATATTACTTTTTATTATTTACAAATTACCACATGTTTCTTGACCTTTCTCTGTCTAAAATAAATCTAAATGATATTTATAATGAAATGAAATGGCCATTATGAAAGTCAAACTCGACGTTGCAGACATGCAGCTGACACGCAGCTGGTGTGGACAATGGTCTGGCCCAGGGCTTCAGTCAACAGTCACTTACATAGTAATTTTAAGCCAACCAATAAGCTTTTTAACTAAACATAACCAAGTAGTTTTGTTGCAGTTTCTGTTCTGTTTTGTTTCAATTTACAACATTAATCACGTGTTGAAAACTGTTTTTTGTAATCTGGGAGAAAATATGCTCCAAACGTAATTGAGAATGCAGTTTACTTGTATGGGAATGTCATTTTATAAGAGGCAGAGTTGGATTGGAAGGATGTGGTTGCATCCCATTACACCAAGATATCGAGTGTACAGTATATTGCAAGCAAAGAAAATTAAGACGGTGTACCAAAGGATTTAGATTGAGATGATTCAAACCACGCTGACTGTTACTGTTTGAAGAAATAAAATGTATGACTAATATACGGCAAGCTTGTGTGTAATTTCAGGTTCATTATACAGTCTTTAGTTTCGTGCTGAATAGAAAATGAAAGGCTCTTCCAGGAGGAGGATTGCTATAATCAGCTGTTAACCTTCAAGGAGTTGGTCAGCTAACTGAAATGCCAACAAATAACAGTTCAAATGTCAAGCTAATAGAGACGATGAGACATGAGCATTTTGTCTATTTCTTAACTGATTGAGGTTGTTTTCCAGCTGTAAACTCACATTTAACTGCATTGGAAAACATTCATACTTTAGACTGAGTTACTATTAAGTATTCATTTATTTGCATTTTAAAACGACCTGTCACTCAATTAGAAAGAGGAAGTAGGTTGTAATCTTGTGTATTGATTTTTCTTGGTGGGGCCCAACGTTTATTTGTAGTGCAAGTGCGGAGGGCTCTGATTTGACTTGCAAATGTGATGAGTCATCAGAAAAGTGGAGGTCCATGCGTTACAGCCAGTGAGCCGGACAGACGTGACATTTCCAACAGTAGGATGATGGGAAACTACAGGAGCTGTTATTCTACTGTGCACTAATCACTCATTCCCTCCTTCTCCTCCTCCCTCCCTCTCTCTCTCTCTCTCTCTCTCTCTCTCTCTCTCTCTCTCTCTCTCTCTCTCTCTCTATCTCTGACGTCTGTAGTCAGATACCGAGTTCTGGGATAAGATGCAGGCCGAGTGGGAAGAGCTCGCTCGGCGGAACTGGCTGACGGAAAACGAGCAGGCGCAGATTCCCTCCTCTGTCTCTCCACATGAGAAGGTCACTACTATCATTACAGTGTTACACTCAGCTTGTGCAGAAATTTGTCTTGATGATACTGATACAGACCCAGCAGTTGAGGAAAAAAAGTGATAGAGTATGTTTACTGTACTTTTGAATAAGATTTTACGTAAAAAAAAAAAAAAATACACCTAAATTATACATGACTCCCAGAGTGGGGTTCCAATATAAAAAATGCCTTTTGTTGTTGTGTCTCATCTGCAGACTATGAAGCAAAAACCTTTAGGTTATATTATTATATATAAATGCCTTTATTTTGTATTGAGCATTAAATACATTAGAGCTGCTTGATTATGGCAAAAATCATAATCATGATTTTGGTCAATACTAAGATCAAGATTATTCAACACTTATTGATTATGGAAATATCATGCATTTTAAAAGAAAATTTAGGAGCCTCCATTTTAAAGTTAAATGCGTCAATCTGGTACAATTTGAGAGGAAAATGAAGAGGCAAGGTCTATGAAGAACTCCGGTAAACAACAAAATTATAAACACAGTGGTTATATAAATATGAATGGTGAAAAAGTCACACCCACAAAGCATGGTGAACGAGACAGGGTCTGTATTTCAAGACAGTTTGGGTGGGTTGGCCCTGGTGGACAGTGGTGCCAGCAGCAGCGAGAGGACACAGTGAGCACTAAGCTAGTTCGTTAGTTAGTTAGTTTATTGTCCACAGTGTGGAAATTTGTCTTCAGTCTCATATACAGCAACAACACTTACAATGGCAAAAACACAGGACAACAGTACAAATACAATACAGACAGGTTCAACGAGACATGCTATCATTTAGTGCAATAATGGCATTAGGAATAAAAGAGTTTTTAAAGATGTTACGATTAGCTTTTGGTACTTTATACCGTCTACCGGAGGGGAGTAGTTCAAACTCCCTGCAGAGTGGATGGGAAGAATCGTTTGCTATCTTAATAGCTTTTTTCCAAATTACTTCCTCATAGATACCACTTCATTGTTTTCGTGTCTTACAGATTATTTTTGAGGCTAGCTTCACTATTCGCTGTAACTTTCTTTTTCCTTTTACATTTAGATTGCCATACCACATTGCCATGTTAAAAGAAGATTCCCTCAATCAGGTTCTTATAGACTGTTTCCATAATATCTTTGCTCACTCCAAAGGAGTTAAGCTTACGTAATAGGTGGAGGTTAAGCTAAGATGTAAAGCAAGTATGTCAAAAAATGTAATCTGAATTCTTTGGCAAAATGTTCTATAAAAGCCAGAGTCTGTTTTGTTGAAGTACTTTACCAGAGAACTGTCAGAAGTGTTCATTGTTTTTGTTAGTTAGTGATGCCAGCTAGATTTGGGCTGATCACAGCTATGGAATATTAACTCATCCTCCTCAGGTGTGCATAATAAACTACAGGTTGTGAACTCATCTTTAAAATATAAAAAGGTTTAATTATCAGCTCTGTTATTGGTTTCGTCCATGAGAAGCAGGTAATTATCGCTTATTGGTATTGGCTGATGAAACAGTCCATACTGTTCAACCCTACTTGCTGTCATTCAGAGCCCAAAGTTTGCAGAGCTGCCTTGTACAGTATTAAGTTTACCAGGGAATTCAAATCCTTAGTTCAAAACATCACTTTAGCTACCTGGTTACTTTTTACTTCTTCCTCAAATAAACACATAAAGAACATTATGGAATAGGATGTAACATAGTCTATATCCAACTGTACTTTATGTACATATATCATCATCATATATGATAACAAGTAATGTTTGTGGGTCTCAGAGGACAGAGCATATGGCCGAGCAGTATACATTATCGGTTGACCTTCTTATATAAGGAAATCATATGAGATCAGACCTCTGGGCTTTCTGATTGATCCCAGCGCAGGAATTAGTTCTTAAAGAAAAAGCTGTTTCAAAGTCATCGCGCTCACAAGCGGTCAACAACACACCAGGGTAATCTCAGTTTGAAAATGCAAAGTTTAACATTTAAAGAGAACAGGCGAACTCCAAGTGGCTCAGATGTGAGGCAGAAAAGATCAATTCCTGCTGCTGGAGCTTTGCTTAAATATACAAGTGCACAGGACAGTTGCCCTGGTTTGCATTTGAATATGGAAGAGAGAGAAACTGACATTGCCACTGTCCCTATTTTTTTTTTTTTTTTTTTTTTTGCTGACAGGGTTACTACTTCCACACAGATAATCCTTATAAAGACTTGCCTAACGCATTTGAAGAGGGACAAAAGAAGTCTCGAGAGGGAGACTTGCAAAATGCTGTGCTTTTGCTGGAAGGAGCCGTCTTGCAGGATCCTCAAGATTCAGAGGTGAATTAATTTAGCGCGCACACACACACACACACACACACACACACACACACACACACACACTAGGCATGTTAACCATGGAGACCTTCATATTTACAGCTGGGGGATGGAGGCACAGCACGGCTGGCCAATAAAACTGCAGCCCTGCACCGGTCAACACGATGGAGCTTTTGGGTTTTCAGCACAAACGTGTGGCTAAATCCAACCCCAATAAGTCCACCTCATGTTGAGAGCAGCTAGAAAGGAAGAACGCCTCACTGACCACACGGTCTGTGTGAAGCAGATTTAGCAGGCAGCACCCACAGGCCAGACGCTGATGTCTGTAGAGGGCAAAGTAATTTTTTTTTTCTTCTTGTTAAAAGAGTTGTTTACTGTAGCAAAAATACTTGTTCATACTCTTGATGAGAATTTCCATTTGCCCAGTGAGCTGAATAATAGCTCATTCCCCGGGTTTTCTCCTTACTGTATTCTCCCCGTTTCTAAAGAAGTGACCTCTTTGCAGGCTGAAAGAGCAAAGCCTTCATACAAAGTACTTTCTGAATCCCCTGGAATATACAGAAATGTGCCAGTTATTCCGAGGAGAGGATTATCCCGCGGTGTATGGAACTAATACGATTCCAAAATTCCTCCTAGGGCGCTTAGTGGCTTATTGCCCCACTGTGAAGACCTCTGAATCATTCAGAAATAATTTCGACCCTCATTTCAAAGACTGGAACAAAAAGGCATCGACAGGGATGAGCCGTAGAACAGGTTATTAAGTGTGCCCTTACAGACACAAATACAGAGGCGTAATCTCATAATCTCACATTTTGGATTTGAGGTTAGTTATATCACTGTTTGCCCTCTTGTGCTGATCAAGAGTACTTTCCGTATGCATGTCCCCGACACTGGCACAGAGATCAACCGCAGTGCCTCCCACACAGTCACATTCATCTTTTACTGAGCAAAAACTCAACATTTAGTTCATAAATCTATAAGCCAAATGAATCTGCAACTATTTTCAGGATCACTTAATCATTTGAGTTACTGGAATGGTTTAGCAAAAATGTCATTTACATTTACTTTGGTGCTGCAACAATTCAATCGACTATTAAATTATTCGCCAACTATGTTGATAATTGATCAGTTTGGCTCATTGTTTTTACCAAAAAAGGAAAAATTCTCTGATTTCAGCTTCTTAAATGTGAATATTTTTGTTTTTTTTTTACTCCTCTATGACAGTAAACTAAGTTGTGGACAATTCAAGACATTTGAGGACGTCGTCTTGGGCTTTGGGAAACACTGATCGATATTTTTCAGCATTTTCTGACATTTTATAGACCAAACAACTAATCAGTTAATTGAGAAAATTATCAACAGATTAATCGACAATGAAAATAATCTTTACTTGCAGCCTTAACTTGCTTGTGTGTGAGGATTTGCTGCTTCTTTATTTCATATCATCGTAAACTGAATATTTGGGGTTTTTGCACTGTTGATAGGACAAAACATGATATCTGATAATCTCCCTTTGGGCCGTGAAAGTGTGACTTAAAACGTGTAATTTTGTCCAACCAACACTCCAAAACCCCAATATTTTCAATGAAAAAAGTGACTTAAATGATAAATCACAACAGTCCCTGAATAATTTTCTGTTGACTGACGAATCATTTGGCTCAAAATAAATGAGTCCTCACCTAAATTATCACTTTTTTTAAAGAGATAGCGATGTCAGTAAGTCATCTCTGATAGCTTCACTGAATTAGAAATGGCTTTCTGTTGCTAGGATGATATCTGACAGTTTCTAAGGACAACCCTCCATACTAAAGACTTTTTTTTTTTTTTAAACACAATTTTTAATCCTAATTGCATGCGCCCTTGTTTGACCTCGTAAAAGTTTTACATTTGATGGAGTTCTGAATGTTTAAATGTACTGTAGCTCCTCTGTGTTGATGTGTCTGAAACACTGGCTTCATTCGCTCTGTGCTGGATCCCACTCATTGAGCCTGACAGACAAGCGCTGAGCCACTGTAGCAGAGTTAAACTTTCAGCCTCTTGGGAATACCTGCTATGGAGTCCAGGTTTCCATCCTGCTGTTTGTTTACTGCGACCTGTATTTTGTGTCCCTGCAGGCTTGGCAAGTGTTGGGGACCACGCAGGCTGAAAATGAGAATGAGCAGGCAGCGATCGTCTCCCTCCAAAGGTAAGGAGAAACAACGGCATCAAGTTCCCATTTAAAATCAAAAATCGCTCTCAGACTGTCAGCTGTTGTTGCTCAGAGACACCATATGTTTGCACAAGTGGGACTCTGTGGAAATGTTAAAAGGTGAAGCCAACTGCCTGAGAGGTTTCAGTGAACTTTTTGGCAGCAGTCTACTCAGAGAGAGAACTTGAAATTCTGATGTCATATTTATAGTCCTGAGGAAGAGCGGCATCACCGCTTTACTTTTCTGTTTTACTTTACCAGCTCGCAATTGGAAGGAAACGTTGTGCGATTTTTATTCCTAAAATAGAGACACCCCACATGGATGGTGATTGCACAGAGCCTGGGTATGAGTCCTCAATGGGAGGTGGCCCACTTTCATTCATAACACCAGAAATTGCACCTATCTGAGAGTGTGAAGTCAACTGAAAACACAAGAGACAGCCATTCAGGAAAAAATAGCATGCTTCCTTTTTTTTTTTTTAAAGGGTGACAAAGATGGTTCATTCTGTGAATTAAAAATAATACTGAGGAGAAATAAATAAATAAAAACATTTAATTGCTCTTCTAGGTAAATGGGATTCCAGCTGATGTGAATAATTTATTTTTCAGTTCCTGCAAGAATCTCTTTTAATCCAATAGAGTCGTGCGTATTTGGAAACTCAGATCTCAGATAGTTCGCACGGAGCACATTTTATCTTTTATTATGTAATAGTGCCATCTGTGAGGGGACTGTTTGGCTTCGGACTGAGATTAGATGTTTAACTGGCATTAGTCCTGTTGTTGCTACACTGGCAACACTTCCGTTGGCAAGCACCATGTTATCCTGCTCTATTCAGCTTTTTTTTTCTTTTTTTGTTTACCACTTCATTAAACATTGCCGTACGGACAAAATAACATATTGAAATAAACATTTGGTTTGGCTAGTGTCTATTTTTTTGCAAAAAACTTTTGCTTATTTTATGCTTCATTTTTGATGCACAAAACATTTCAGCTTTGTCTCCACAGCTCTCTATGAGATCTGAAACATTTTCTGAAGTGCTGTGGGTAACAGAAGAGACTAAATGTGACTGATGTCTGGTTATTTTATGTTATTTAATGGGGCGGCCAGTTTAATTCTGTACACAAACAAATCTGCCAAATATAGGACTTGTCCCAGGATAACACAGTTGTCTGGTCACTCTGGACTTAAATATGGATTAATTTAATTTATCTTTCCATTTTTTAAACCTTGTACACATGGGACGCACAAAAACACATCCTTTAAAGTGCAGAGTGGATTTGAGTGGCCTTAACCAAAGTTTATGTAATATTCACCTACAGCACATTAGGGGGGGGGGGGGGGGGGGGCTGATATAATTTGGTTTGACTGAGATTATCAGGGTTTTAAGGAAGTTGGCACCACAGCTGTGGCAAATCTGTCTTGAAAATTATCTTGATGAAAGCTAAAGCTTGTTTTGGCATCTCCGCGTTTCTAAACTAATTCAAGTTGTTCATCCAACACATTCTTGCTCTGCTCCCCTTTTCATTTCCAAAAGCCGGCGTGGACCCTAGCGGCAATTGTCCAAATGATATAACCGGTGACAGAATTTTAGCATTCACTACAAACACACTTTCCATCTCTAGTCCTGGAATAATCACCTCGATAATTTCTTTTTTCCTAAATGCAAACCTAATGCAAATCATCTAACCCTGCTGCTGAGCTGAGGGCAGCATGCAAACCTGCAGGAGAGGTGAAGCTCATCCATCCTGACCCAGAAATCATTAGCCCCCATCTGATGTTCCCTTGCTTTGGCTTGTCCCAATTAATGCAAGTCAAGTCTACATTTTCCTTTGAAGTGCACATCTTATAGCATCTCTTCTCTCCCACGCCCGGGTCCTGTCTCCATCCAGGTGTTTGGAGCTCCACCCAAACAACCTCCCAGCCCTCATGGCTCTGGCAGTGAGCCTGACCAACACTGGTATGCGAAATGATGCCTGCGAGGCCCTGCTCCGCTGGCTGCGACACAATCCAAAGTACAAGCACCTGCTGAAGGGCAAGACGCACCTGATAGGATCCCCAAACTCCCAACGCAGGCTGTCGACTGCTCCCAACATGGGCCGACACGACAGGTGGAGTATTTAGACTGAGTACAGTACAGTGCAACAAAGATGATGTTCGGCTGATTTTGTTTTTTTTTTTCCTCCATCTGATAAAATATAACAGCTTAATAATAATAAATGATACACAAAATTTCTCAACTTCAGTAAACATTTATTGAACAACACCTATGGTCTGTCTCTCCAATCTACATTTTGTGTCTGCATTGCACTTATATATTTTAAATAAAAATAATGTATAAACTACATATTAAATACATGAAAGAGGTAATCAAAAAACTAAACATGGTCAAATAAACTTTTGGATGAAAAAATAAAGTTTTAGTGCACTTAGCAGCATTTATCACAATTAAAACATAAAATATAAACAAATATAAAACAAATAAATAACAGTAGTGCTGCACACAGTAGTACCCGGTAGCATTTCTTTGTCTTTGGTCTGAAGAAAATGCTACAGTGGGCTGAAGTGAGATGGCAGCTTTTTCCTCCTGTGCCTCTCTTTAAGTCTGGAGGTGGTGATTCAACATGTTTGTGGAGTTTTTCTTCATCACCACATGGTTGCAGATATTGCATCTGTCCTTCCCTGGTGTTGGTTCAGTGAAATACTGTCATAAGGCGTTAGATTTCTGTTCAGCCATCAGACTGTAATTATAAAAAAAAAAGAAAAAGGTTAGTATCTTATTTTACAGTAATATATCCTATGATTCCATTATTCATATTATTTCTAGTAGTGCGCATGGTGATTTATAGTAGCAATAGTATAGGGCTCAAAACCTTTTAAGCACCTTTCCAAAACCATCTTAAAGCATGTTTTTATTTACTGTTACAAGTCATATGGTCATAATCTAAGTGATCACAAAATAATAATAAGGTTTAGTTTGAGGTTTAGTTTTCTCCGCCATAGTGAAGAGCAGAAGCTCTGTGTTGCGCTGCAGCAGCGTGTATGAGAGTTGCTAACGTTACCGCCGGAGAGAAATTCTCTGCTACCAAAAACAGATTTGATAATGTCGAAGCTCATCATTACTACAGTCTGTAATAATGTAACCCCGGAGCTTGTTAACGGGTGTCAGTACCCATCCCTTGCCTGCAAGCTACAGCTGGTTGGAGCCTCGCTATCAATACAGTTCCAAAGTATTTTCTCTTTAAAAGAAACATTTAATATCTAACCAGTTAAATATAGAAGGCCTTGAGGGAGAGGAATGTAAGCCTTACCTTTTTCCTGGTTTCTCCCAGTTATGATGTCGACTGCCGGGAAAATGGCAGTTTGACACAAGGGGCGGAGTCACACGCGACGTACAGCAACAACACTGGGCTGCCCGCAGATGCGCCTGCTTGGTAATCGGCTTAATATGCTCAGACATCGGCCGATGCATATTTTGAAAAAATGACAAATAATCGGTCGACCTCTAGTTCAGAGTCTCCGGAACGGTCAAGACCTGCTCTACATGAAAAGTGTCTCGAGAAACCTTCTGTTATGATTTGACGCTACAGAATAATAAACTGAATTGAAATTTTGCTGCATGTTGCACACTCAAAAACAAGATCCTTACTAGCCGTTTCACATTCTCATTTGTTTTACATAAACTGCTGTTACTCTGTCAGGGACAGCACAAACATACTGTATATCAAAGTCTCTCAACCACAGCTGGTATCGGTGTAATTTCACTACCAACACGGCATACATGGAGCTACGTGTATCCATCTCGCCAAACCACTCTGACTGCTGTAGAAGGCAAACCTGTTATCTTGGAACAGAAAAAAATGAGGCTGTTAGATGTATCAGACTGTAAAGGCCTAATTCCTCTCCCAAGGTAAAGAAGCACTTTATCAGTTCATTAATCGTCTAGTCAATGTTAAGAGATACAGGTACATCCCAATTAGTGGTCTCCCCTCTAATCCATGCAACATCACCCTTTTTGGCTCTGCTTCTTACTCCATCCCCCACACTTTACATTCCTCTTTGCAGTTCTCCACCATATCCCTTTGTTATGACTGACCTTGCAGAAACCAACATATAACATAAAGAGCTTGGTGCTAAACTCATTACACTTCCTATGACATCTTCCAAATAGCAGTAACTTAACACAGCACCTATAGAGAGCTGCAGGAATGAGTCCTAAAACCTGGTGATGAGTTAGCATTTGAGCACTTCTGGTTCCCTCGTCAGGAAGTCAAAAAATTTGTTGAATGGGCTTTTAGTTAGATGTCTGACATAAGGTCTGTGGTTAACACAAGCTGAAGATATTTAAAATATGTCAGTAAATTTCCCATTCATGAATACTGAAGGGTTGAAGATGTCTTAAAAAGGGCCGTGGTAGCCCCCTGTCAATCACAAGGCAGTATCGCACTAAAGCATACCCTGCTCTTTATGGTCTACTTTACATTAAACCATAATTTACTAAATTAACATCATGCTGTATTGAAGAAGACTTCAAACGAGTGATTGAGACCTTAAACCCATGTTTTCAACATGTACTGAGTTAATAAATCAAGTGAGAAGTAGGCTCATTTTCTCATCTTCATCACCAACTTCTATACTTCAAGACTCAGAGGTTCACATGTGACTGTGGACCCTTGCTGCCCATCTCTCTCCCCACATTTCCTATCATCACTCTGATTTTGGCTATCAAAAAAAAGGCATAAAATGCCCATAAAAATAAATTTGACTGCTTCACCGCTTGGTCAGAACACCAAGCACATAATGTGAATAACAAAATGAACTAACATACCAATAAACATAAAATAAAAACAACATACAAACATATTTCATTAGCTATTCATTTCATTCACTAATGACGAGGCTTCCATATACCACACTACACTACATTTTTCTGCCAACACTGAGGACATGATTGTCAAAAACTGAACCAATGAACAAAAACAAAACTGTATACTACTGGCCCTTCTCTTACTCAACTCTCTGCATTTTTCTTTGCTTCTTCCCTCACTTTCTCCTTTACTCTCCCGTCATCTCCCTCTCTCTCATTTTCCTACACTCTGAATAAAAGTTGACATGCAGTACAGTGTACAGCATAGCTCTGCAATCTTAACAACGCTCACTCAGCAGCCTTAAGTCACATTAATCCTGAGCTGTGTGTGCGTGTCCACAGCTCCCTGCTACCAGAGGTCAAGGAGCTCTTCCTGGAAGCAGTTCAGCACAACTCTGACAACATTGACCCGGATTTACAGACGGGCCTCGGGGTGCTCTACAACCTCAGCGGAGAGTTCAACAAAGCTGTGGCGGCCTTCAATACAGCCCTGTCAGTGCGGCCGGAGGTAGGACACACACACACACACACACACACACACACACACACACACACTTGCATGGAAACATGCAGATTAGACAGAGTGGAGCTGTAGTTGTACAAACACTTGTCAGAAGCAGAGATGCTCTGCAGGCAGAAATAATTTCATTAGTCAATTCAAGCCTCAGTGGGAGGAAACATGGAGGAAAGTGCAAATGACCTAATTGGTAAATGTAAAAGGCAAAAAAAAAGTTTTAGTTCATTTAATCATAATTTGTTCCCTTTTTGTCATGGCTCAAGGCCCTGGCACACCAAGCTGACGGTCGGCCATGGGACAGTTTGGGGCCGTCGGTGAGCGTCTGTCGGCCTAGTTTTTTCAGTGTGTCCTGCACCATCAGCTCTAGTGTACTTGTGTTTGAGGTTTTTTTTTTTTGGCTGATTCAGCAAGCAGGAAGCAGGTAGAGCCCGTTGGTGAGAGAAAACACTGTGACTGGTTGTTCAGCTTAAACAAATCACAGCACGAGAAGAGAAACGGAAGTGAGGAAAGCAAGCAAACAACAAGTGCTTCATCTCATCTGATCATTTATATATATATATATATTTATATATATATATATATATATATATATATATATATATATATATATATATATATATATATATATATATATATATATATATATATATATATATATATATATATATATATATATATATATATATATATATATATATATATATATATATATATATATATATATATATATATATATATATATATATATATATATATATATATATATATATATATATATATATATATATATATATATACATAGGATATTTTCACAGTGACATGGCCAGACAGATAGAATGAAGTTAAGTGGTGAGTGCAAGTGGTGTGAAAATGATCAGCAAACACTGATTTATTTAATGTAGGTGTCATAACAACGGCTTGTCTAGCTGCAGTGCTCAGCCGACAGGTTTCTCCTGTTAAATGACTAATACGGTCTACCTCCACCTGCTGGTAGGGAGAGGTATTTCATCTCACGCGCACACAGAACATTCACACTAACTGGCTGTTAGCTACAGTCTTTCCAGTGCATTCAAATGCAACTTGTTGGTGAAAACCAAGGCGACAGCAGGCGATGCAACAGTTGATCTTCATCACCACTAGTTCTTTGATGTTCTTGGTGTGTCTGGGCCTTTATGGAAAAAGCATCCAGTATATTGACGTACTGAGAAATACAGTATATGGTAATACAACAAAAATCTAAATACACTCCTGATCAAAATCTTAAGACCAGTTAAAAAATTGCAAGAATTTGCATTTTGCACTGTTGTATCTTAAGAAGGTTCTAAGTAGAGTTTCAAAATGCAAAAAGAAGAAATGGGAACAAGAGACCAAATGTTTTGAGCAGGCAATTTATTGAAAAGAACAATTTAACTGAAATAGGCTGTTCATCAGCTGATCAAAAGTTTAAGACCACATCCTTTAAAAGCCCAAATCTGTGCAAAAATTTGGATTCCATATCATTTTCTGTCAAGTAATCACACTGTCAAGACCTCTTGATGGGAAAAGCAAAAAAACTCACTGCCTTCGAACGTGGCAGGATTGTTGAGCTGCATAGACAAGGCCTCTCACAGCGTGCCATCGCTGCTGAGGTTGGACGCAGTAAGACAGTCATTTTGCATTTCTTAAAAGATCCTGAGGTTTATGAAACAAAAAAATCAAGTGGTAGACCCAAAAAAATCTCACCGGCACTGAGCCGGAGGATCCGAACGGCTGTCCGTCAAGACACGGGACGATCCTCATCCCAAATTAAGGCCATTACTGGTGCTGACTGCAGCCCAATAACCATCAGACGGCATCTGCAAAGGAACGGCTTCAAAAACAAAAAACGTCTTCAAAGGCCACGTCTCCTTCAACGCCACAAAATTGCCCGTTTGGCCTTTGCAAGGGAGCACCAAACATGGGACGTTCAAAGTTGGAAGAAAGTTTTATTCTCTGATGTGAAAAAATTTAACCTTGATGGTCCTGATGGCTTCCAACGCTACTGGCATGACAAGGAGATGCCACCTGAGATTTTTTCAACACGGCACAGCGGAGGGGGCGCCATCATGATCTGGGGTGCTTTTTCCTTCAATGGAACAATGGAGCTCCAGGTTGTGCAGGGGCGTCAAACAGCAGCTGGCTACGTGGAGATGTTGCAGCGGGCATCCCTCATGACTGAGGGCCCTCGTCTGTGTGGTGATGACTGGGTTTTTCAGCAGGACAATGCTGCAATTCACAATGCCCGTCTGACAAAGGATTTTTTTCAGGAGAATAACATCACTCTTTTGGATCATCCTGCATGTTCCCCTGATCTAAATCCAATTGAGAACATTTGGGGATGGATGGCAAGGGAAGTTTACAAAAATGGACATCAGTTCCAGACAGTGGATGCCCTTCGTGAAGCCATCTTCACCACTTGGAGCAACATTCCTACGAGCCTTTTGGAAACACTCGCATCAAGCATGCCAACACGAATTTTTGAAGTGATCAACAATAATGGTGGAGCTACTCATTACTGAGTCTGTTTTTGAGACTTTAATTTCTGTTTTAGGGGTTTTTTTGAGCTATGGTCTTAAACTTTTGATCAGCTGATGAACAGCCTATTTCAGTTAAATTGTTCTTTTCAATAAATTGCCTGCTCAAAACCTTTGGTCTCTTGTTCCCATTTCTTCTTTTTGCATTTTGAAACTCTACTTAGAACCTTCTTAAGATACAACAGTGCAAAACGTAAATTCTTGCAATTTTTTAACTGGTCTTAAGATTTTGATCAGGAGTGTATATGGAGGATTCTCATATACTGTGTATTGGACAATACATAACAATGTATTGGTTTATTTGAGAATACAGTATATTTGAACACAAAAGCGCCATGCAGTATGATACAGGACACTGGTGTTGTAGATCTTCATGTTCTTTAAGGGTCAGTTCCTCTCAAAAATATACTTTTCCAATTACACCCTGTAGTATCTAACCATGCAAATATTTTTACTGAGATTTTGAAATGTATGTATATATACTGGGGTCTCTCTGGCAGCCTGAACACATGGATGCTCTGGTTTCCTTGTAGACTAGACAACATGTCTGACAGCTGGTTGACTCCAGCTGGGACTCAGTTGTGCCAATGATGCAAACTCTGCGCCTTTCATGAAACTCTATTTACAGATGATCCAAGGCTCATTCAGATATTCACAACCAGCCGATACATCTGACAAAACTAGAAATCAGAGCCCTGCTGGTTGGTGTGGTTTTATATCCCAGCTGGTGGCTGTTGATAGGTTGCCACTGGGGATGCTAATTTTGAAAAAAAAAAAAAAATTTACCCTTAACCAACCCTTGTTAACTGATTATTAGCCATTAACCTACAAGAGTAGTGCATTGCATGCAGCGGTGCACCAGCTGCAGTATATGAACACAACAGACAACTGAGTCCCCTGTTCACCCGTCCGGGAGCGATAATGTAGAAGCTATGATGCTGCATGTAGTGTCGTGGAAATGGAGCCTCTTTCTCCACCTCACATTTAATTTAGCTACACAGGTTATCAGCTGTGTGTCTGCCCAGTGTGATTTTAGCAATTGTCGGACAACCGCGTGTGTGTGGCGGCAGTGAGTGTGGGTTTGTCGGTGGCGTTATAACTATGAACGTAGCTGTAGCAGACAGTGTGTGTACAGTTTATTAGTCAGTGAATAAATGCTACAGCTCCTCAGCTCAAGCGAGCTCGAGAGACCAGAGCCGGCTTCCTGTATCTTGTAATGCCAGCTCAGACTCTCTTGTGGGCTGTTAAGGTGGGCCAACTTTTCTCCTTTAAGTGACCAGCCACTTTTTAATTAATTATTAATATTTCTTTTGACCATTTAACTGATAGCGTTACGTAATGGTTAAACAGTTAATCATTAACATCCCTAGCTGCTGCACACATACATGTATGATCTTCACCAAAATTATCCCTGTACACAACAGGGCTGGGTGATATGGCCAAAATCCTCTATCCCAATATAGGTCTCAATAACGATATATCACAATATGGCATGTTTTATGGTAATGCAATAAATAAATAGTTTATATGAAAAAACTACATGGTTAAACCTATTTTTGTTTTCCTGAGGGAAATAAATACAAATGAAATGTACTGAGTATTTTCTCATTTTAAGAACTTAAGTGCAAAATGAACATAACACTTTTGAGTGAAATTATAGAGAAGAAATAATTAAATATAGGTCTATACAGCAATATAAACATATAAATTAATATATACATATAAAAAAATATATACAATAGGCAGTTAGCAGTGGTTAATGTGGCCCGGGAAAGGGAGGTTTGGGGTCCCCTGCTGGAGCTGTTGCCCACATGACCTGACCCCAGATATGTGCTTGAAGATGAGATGAGACAATAGGAATTTTTATATAATTTTGACAATATATATCACCATATTGGCCAGCCAAAATACACATATACACAATGTTATCTCAGTAATTACTGAAATGGGATTTCTTTAAATACTATTGCAATAATTACTGTAATAAAAACAGAAACTTTGACTGCTGTACTGTAACAGTTGTATTGCAAGACCAGGTCCAGTCGAGTCCAATTCAAGTCCAAGTCCAAAGGCAGGCGAGACCAAGTCCTGTTCAAGACCATACTAGGCAATAGGGTCTTTCCAATGCTAGCATAGTGACTAATGAGTTAGGATGGACAGAAACATTCAGTCTATAAACAGTATTAACATATCCTCTACCGTCAAACTGATGCATAGAATAGTTTCAGGATCATTACAGGTTTCTTACGGAAATTTTTTATGCATCTTGTTGGTAGACTAAATAAATAAATCATGAATACATCATAAATAAATCATGTTGGTACGTTCTGTACAACTGATCCTGAATCAGTAGCCTGGGACAATTTGACCAATTCTCAATAGCAGAGCCCGAGACCAAGTTATTTCTGAGTCCAACAAGGCACAAGACCAAGACAAGTGCAAGACCTCTAAACAGTTGTCTCAAGACAGACTCAAGTCTGAGACTGTACTTGAGCACTGCAGCCCTGTTGTAAATGTATTAGTGAATAAATGTTATTAGACCTCAATATATAAAGTTTACTGTATGTTTCTATTAAATACAGGATTCATGATAATCAGTTACAGTTTAATCTCCGAGGGCCAGCATGCAAGCTTAAATGAATTTACTGAGAATATTATATGTTTTGTTTTACTTTGTAGTAAGACCACTATAATATTTACAATAATAATAATAATAATAATAATAATATGCATAATATGGGCTATCTTCTACAGTTGCTCTGTAGGACACTAAACTGATTTGGCCTCTGAGAAACACATTCAATGCCAAAGATCTGCTATAAACACACAACACCACAGCCCACACTTGAAAACTATGATCTGTCACACACCACATGCTCCCGTGCAAACACATACAGCAGACATGAAACCCTCAAGCTTGCACATGTCCTCAGAGAGATGGAGCTGCAAATATCAAGGGAGAGCTCATGCAAACAGATGCAATGAAGCACATCAAACTGTCACAGCAATATGTGAAGCAAGGAGCTGCCAAATCTGGCCTCGTGAACTCCTGACTGGCACACAAGCGCGCTCAGAGTAGAAACATCTAGTGCACGCATACACACATTTACACAGAAAAACGAACACAGACTTTGACACCTATTTAATACACACACAACCACAAAGTCCCCCCCATCTCTGCATCTCCTTCATGTAAATCAGTCTCTGTCCTCCCAGCACTGTCCCAGGCCGGCAAGAATATTACTCACTGTTAAATCCAACCTCCCACATTTGACTTGGTAATATCTGCTCCCCTGCTGGAAAAAATAGCACTGAACACAAAGGGAGATAATCATACCCTGCTGCTAGGCTTAGCCAAAGATGAAGGACTCCTATACTGTGGCAGACCATGACCTCTGTATGTGCCTGTCTGCCTGCAGGTGGTAAACAAAAGCAAGGACACTGTGTGATGTTACTCAGCTATCCTTAAAACACCTTTGTTAGGTTGATTCATAGCGGGCAGCTGTGTAACGCTCCAAACACATCCTTGTAATTTGTGCATAAGAAATTAAACATAAAAAACAAAATCACATCTCCATTACTGAGTGTTGTGTAGCAGCAGCACAGATTATTCACCTCTATTTCACTCACACTTTCATGTTATACAGACACTGTCAGATGCTTGATCAGGTCTTTCAGAGGTGGAACCATTTAACTTAAGCTGTCAGAAATCCACCAGTGTGTTTACTAGTTAAATACTAAATATTATAAAAGCAAGAAGCCACATTATCAAGGCTGACAGCATCTAATAACAATCATTACAGTGAATTTTACTAACCTGTCGCTCTCTGTCCAGGACTACTTGTTGTGGAATCGCCTGGGGGCCACTCTGGCCAACGGGGACCGGAGTGAGGAAGCGGTGGAGGCTTATACGCGAGCTCTAGAGCTGCAACCAGGGTTCATCAGGTCCCGCTACAACCTGGGCATCAGCTGTATTAATCTGGGAGCACACAGGTGAGTGACTTGGGGCTGCAAGACAGTGGACCAAAGCTTGATGCAGTGGAGTCGAATTAATTAAGGTAGTCAACAATGACAATTGGGTTGTCAACTATTAAATTAATCACCAACTATTTTGATCATCGATTAATTAGTTTGAGTGAGAAAAAAAGACCTAAGACCTTTCAACTATGCAGCAAAACATACACAAATATTCAAATTGGGACTGTGATTATTGATTAATCTATTTTCTCAATTAAGTGATTAATCACTTGATACAAAAAAAAATTCAAAAAATTCCTTAAAATATGATTACTTAGCATCAAATCATCACATTGAAGAGATATTTTGGCATTTTTGCTTGGAAATGACTGCAATAATTAACCAATTATTAAAATGGTTGATTATTAATTTACTTTTAACTAATCCTTGCAGCTCTAATTCACAAAATGTGTTATTTGGAGCAGACAAAATTAATAAACGTAATGTTTGAACGTAACAGTAATGCTTTTGAGTGGTATTTCTCATAAAATGCTTGGCTAATTATGAGAAAAAGTGTGGAAAAAATGTTTATTTTGTGTGTGACAAAGACCTGTTGACCTTCCCATAAAGTCAATAAAGAGACATAACGTTAATTATGATATATAACTGACTAAAAGAAAATGTGCTGCCAAAAACAATTAAACCCATAGCATTCATAATACATGAGTATTCATTTTTCACAACTAGCTAACATACCTTTATCAATAACATGACTGACTCATAATGCACCTGACAGACAACAACCTAAAGAAAACAAGCCTCAAAAAGCAAATACTGCACACAGTACAAACAATAAGGACAGAAATGATGCTGGTATAATAGATATAAAGATAATTTAGCATGCTAGCTCGAGAAATAGCAAACAACGTACTTAGCTTGTTGAGAAGCAGCAGTTGTCCTCAGCCTCTCATGGGAGAGTAATTAATCCTGTCAATGGGACTTCCCATTTAAAGGTTTAAAACACGGTCAGACATGACTATTCGTTCACAAACTTTCCTGAAGCGACATGACGTGCCGTTAGCAGCTGAGCTTGCTAGCTAGTTTATGACATTATATGAAAGCGATAGCATTATCATTTAGCTCGCTTATCAAATTACTGCATTTATCGGTGCCTTCGAATGGGGTCGTGTTTACCGCGTTTACGAGAAAGTCGTTAACACGATGTGCGTGGGGATTAAGTGGTTAAATCATGAACGATGCCTCTGCGAAGCGACGACAATATTAACGTTACAGGGATGATGCCTTCAAATCTGGTCGTATTTCCCGGTTTTACGCGTTTGGCCCATATGAACGCCCCCCTCATGTTGCATTCATGACCACCTCAGTGGAAAGTTTCTGATGGCTCACGTTCACGATTTGTGGCGTGTTTGTTGACATTGTGAGAAATGATGGAGCCCATGGAAGTTCATTTATTGGTGTATAATAAGTTAATATTGTACAGTATATTTTAATTTTAGTCCTATATTGTTTTTGTTTGTAATTTTGCAATATGCCTGAGGAAAATGTTGATGTTCCCAACGACTTCATCTTTCTCCTCTGTTTATTAACGCTTTGTATTTCCTGCATTATGTTAACCACCTGCTAACATGCTGAACTGTTAGACTCTGTGGCTTCTAGGCACCAACAGTAACGTTAATATTGCATTGCTTAGCAGCAGTGTTCTTCACGACTTAACCACTTGAACGCCACATATACATGATTTTTCATGTAAACACAAGCTCACCTTTCAATGAAGGCATCATAAATAAAACTGATTGCTATTGTTGTTGCTTCCCTAGAGAGGCGGCCAGTAACTTCCTGACTGCTTTAAGCCTTCAGAGGAAAAGCCGGAGTCGCCAGCAGTCCCATCAGGTGATGTCTGGAAACATCTGGGCCGCGCTGAGGATAGCTTTATCCATGATGGACCAGCCTGAACTCTTCCAGGCTGCAAATATTGGTGACCTGGACCTTCTCATGCGGGCCTTCAACCTAGACGTTTGAGGAATGGGAGGTAGTGACAATAGCATCTCCCCTTTCGCTTCCTATTCGATTTCTACCCAACAGCCAAAAGCCTAAAGTGCACACATCAGAATGGATTGGACCTGATGTTAGGGACAATAGTGTGGGTTTTTTTTATGCACGTCACAATTAACAGCAGTCGTCAAAGTTGTCATAATTTTTCGCCCAAGTACCTTGGAGCAGATGTGAGGACAGGTTCTTCCAAGCGCTTGAAGTAACTGCTTTGTGATGGATTTGCACTGCAAGTTGTGATTTCCCTGAAGAGCACAAGGACGGGCAAAGATTGTACGAGCAATGCCTTAGAGAACACATCAATTAAAAACTGACTCATCCAGTGGAACAGAGCCGAGCCGGGAGAGACAGGCAGCTTGAGTCTCACACAGGATGAACCCTCGCATGCTGTTTGCAGAGAAAAGACGAGGTTTTGAGGAAGAAAAGAAAGGTTTCGTTACCCAATTACCTTCAAAGACTCAAGACTGCCTCGCCGTCCTGGAGCATGGATTTAGTGAGCAAATGATAAAGACTGCACCATACGACCTGGAGCTCCAAATTCTGTTCCTGGCTTGTTTTCATCCTCTTTCAATGGGGAATAATGATACTGCATGAATAAGCATTTTCATAAATGGAGTCTTGTTTAGAATTAACATACTTTTAGAAGTTTTCCCTTTGCGCTTCAGACAAACGGATAACTTCCTCAACCCAAGTGGAATGTGCAAGCCAGGTTGTAAAGCCTTACTCAAGTGCATGCGAACAACAATATTTTTATTTATAATGTTTTTATGGCAACACAAAAAGAACACTAAGCCATTTTCAGACTGGTTTGGGTTTCTTTAAATAACTGCCATCTTCTGAACTTGAAAGCTTTCTGAGCCATTAATTTTTTGTTTTGTTGGGTTTTGGCTCCTAAGCTAGCTTCTCTTTGTTCCCTTTATGCTGTCTGGTTGGAGAAATACACACTAACGCTGGGCAACATTGGTCTGCAAAACATCATTAGTGTGGACAACAAAACAAAAGTTGTGACCAGTCTAAAAACATCTCTTTCATCTTGTGGTAAGGCTATAGTAGCCCTCACATTTCATGTATGCATTGAACTCTCATTTTCCAGACTGTATTAATTTCAGTACAGTATAATAACATTACAGGTGATATATGTGTAGCTGCTACATCTAAGAAGCTTGGGGTATTTCTTAATGCAGTCATTTGTAACTTTGCTGTGCCCCCGCAGGCAGCGAAGCTCAAACATTGAATTAAATCAGTGTGGCTCAGCTATCATGCATGATTTAAATATTTATGTAAAGCTTGGGCACATATTTGAAAAGCTATTTGTTTCATCTGCAAACTTCACATGAAAACGTTAAGTTATTGTGCATCCACAGAAGATATAATTATATGGAGCTAGTTATTATTGTAGAGAGCCTATGTCCCGCCCTTTCCTGTGGACCCCATGGGACCTTATTTCAGAAAAAATATGAATGGTGTTCAACAGCAAGAGACTTGAATTGCTCCACGAATCACACATATGATGTCTGTCAATTTCAAACATAATTTTGCAAGTCAAAAAAGTCGCAGTTTGTTGTAAAACTGTCAAAGTATAAGACTGAAAATACATAACACTACATACCCAAAAATCAAGTAAGCAACCTCTCTGAAGCTATGATTATTGTGTGTTTCGTAGCGGGTTGTACTCCAGCAACGGGAGTTGCAACTATACCAGCAACGGGTCTGCTTGTCCTTTCTCTCGACCAGAAGTCGCTGTATAAAACACATCAGGTCAGATAAGACTCCATCTATGCGTGGAACATAGCTAAGTTAGTTAGCTTGCTAGTAGTTGTCTGAGACAAGAGATATAGCTCACTGAGCATTTTCACAAAAAACTATATGATACTATGACAAACCCACAACAAACTGAGACTTTCTTGACTTTAAAAAAATATATTTTAAATTGACAAACGTCAAATGTGTGATTCATGACACAATTGAAATGGGATCAAAAAGTGATTTGTCTCTCTCTCTCTGCATTGACTACCGCTCATATTTTTTTCTGAAATAAGGTCCCATGGGGTCCACCATAAGGGGGGTGGCTTAAGCTCTCTATTACATCCGCCAAGGAGGGTTTTCGGTTTGATTTGTTTGTCTGTCAGCAGAATTACGGAAAAACTATCAGCCCGATTTTCATAAAACTTAGTGGAAGGATGTAGCATGGGCCAAGGAAGAAGCTATTAAAATCTGCAGCGGAGCCGAATCACAGGGCGGACACAGGCATTCATTTTGGAAGCAGCCTTGGCGGATGTTTGTGCTCTCTGAGCGCCCGTCTAGATCCAGAGAATTCCTCTGAAGCAAATCTTTTAAACATGGCTCCTCTAGCATCACTGTTGCTGGTTTGAAAGTCACTCTGTGAGGAGAACATCATGTTACTCACCCTGCAAGCAAGTGATAGATAATCTGCTGTTCTGTATAGCTCAGCACCTTGGTGTTTAACAGGCGTGTCCACAGTTCGGGTGTGCTGTAGAGAGTAGGTTTTTATTCTCAGATCCTATGCAAAATGTCATGTTTTATGTTGCCACGCCGTATTTTCAGTTTGTCCCCGTCTACCTCGGTGGACCAAAAGGCAGTGGAGATTCTGTGCTTTGAAAGGACGCTATCAGGGGGAACCAGAGACCAACACGAGAGCCATTCATCTTCCAAACTGTACAGCTTTGATGTCATGGTCTGTATGAGAAGAAGTGTTTCATTAGGAAGCTGGGGGGAGAACAAACACAAGTGTTCTTTTTCAAGACAGAAATATGGTCGATACACAAAAAGCATCCACCTAAAGTGTAGCCTTCATGTTTTATAACCCTGTTGTGTAGAGATATGACCTTGCACCTGCTGAATTCACTCACATACATCAAGCTTTGCTGTCTGAAACTCAACTTAGATGCACTTTGGGAACAAAACTCTCCTTTTTAAGTGCACAACTAGCAAACTGTAACTAGCCACATTAATAAGTTATCCACTTGTACATTCAACGTACCATGATATTTCAGGCTGAAACAGATGAGTGGCTACTGCAGATAAGGAAAAAAAAATGTTGGCTGAGCGTCTCTGTGGCCAACTATGATGTTTAATAGATCAATGAGGCCGAGGAGCCCAGTGAGACGCAGCACATACAGTATGTACATGCCACTAACAATCTGCATCGCTGGGGCTGATAGTGGACGGCACAATGGCAAAGGCAATGAGGCCAGAGCAGCAGTACATGGACAAATTTATTCAGAGATTTTCTTACAATAGAATTGGCAGTGTTACTGAAATAATATCGGTGATATCCTGTTAAATATTCTATTATCATTCTGTTACTAAATAAGTTATTTTTCAGCCATGCCAGGATTTCCATGAAATTTGGTTCAGACATTTGTGTTCACCAGGGGATGACTCCTGCTGACTTTGGCAATCTTCTGACTTTTGCTCTGGCGTCACCATTAGAAACATTTTGAAACCAGGTCTGCCTAAAGTGGGGCCCACAGGCCAAAACTGACCCATCTTCAGGTTTGATTTGGCCCATCAGATGTTAGCCTGCAGGATCACCGGCGATCCAGACCAACTTTACTGTTACAGATGACATGATAGCTTGTCAGGAAGGAGGCTCAGTAACACTCCAAAACTGGCATGGCCATTTTCACAGGGGTCCCTTGACCTCTGACCTGTACAGACATGCCCACTTAATGATAATCAAATGCAGTTTGGGGCAAAACATGCAGTTTTTTATTGCAGTATAAATGTGTTATTTTCACCTATTCTAAAATAGTGTATATAAATATTTATGCATACTGAGGTCCCCAAACAGTTTTGGAAATGCATGAATTGTGTATGACTGATAATAAGCCCAGTTGTTTTAAGCAGGTGGGTTTTAAGGGGTTAATGCTAAAATAATATTTAATTAGAGGAACTTGGGATCATAGTACCATTTTGCATCTTCACAATACGATACAATAGGCGTTACCTTTTAGCCTGTGGCCCATTTTAATAACTTTGGTGATCTCCTGACATTTGTATCCTGTATCACCATCTGGTCAAAATTTGAACTTGTCCAATAATTTTGCGTTATGACCAAATACCTGCCATACTGTTCTAATGACAATCTCATCAGCCTCAGCTGTACTTTGTGTTTAGTACTAAACAATATCTGTTAGCATGATCACCCTCAAAACTAAGATGGTGACAATGATAAACATCATACCAGCTATACGTCATGTTAGCAGTGTCATTACAAGAAACGGTAAAGAAACTGTCAACATGAGCACCACTGTACAGCATCACAGATCCTCTTAGTCTTGCTTGCTTTTCAGAGGGGTCCCACTGTACATCTGTTTCAGCCAAGTGTTTGCTTCTGCTGACATCCACCTTAGTCTTGTATTGTGTATGACGTGCTAATGCAGCTGGCTAGAAGCACACTGGGCCAGCATGCTGAGCACTGTCTCCATTTCATTTGTATCAGATCAGTCTCAGCACGTCCAAGAAAAGCTTTTCTTTCCATAAACCATAATCCACACAATCACCACAAAATCCAAAAGTTCCCTGAGAGATCACTTAGAGACATGGGAATTATTCTTCAGGCCTCCATCTTTAAACATGAGCTCCTCTCCTGGTCCTCCCAGCTGTCTTTTCTGTTAATGGTGAGCTGTAGAAACTCAAAACATGATGTCTGCTGGTAAGTTGTGATTTCCAGATCAACTCTAGTTTTTCTTATGAGGTTGTAGGCCTTCGCTTTTTTGCATTTCAAGATACTGTAGTTGTGTTAAAAATGAGAAACTTATTTTTTTAAAGAACCTTTAAACAGCTGGCTTCAAATCTAAACTTCTACTGTGTGCGCCGCATCGCAGACCATTGGGATAGGATGCCTGGTTTCTTTTTGTAGAACCTACCTACTGTATCTTCTCAGGTGAGCTGACCTAGCTTAACGCATGCTCCTAACGAACAGACCGAGGCTGATCGCATGCAAGATCCTCCAACATTTATTTTTTGAATGCTTTTTTTTTTTTCATTTGTATGCATGAAATACATGGAAGTGCTTTCTTTCGCTACCCACTAATGTAGAAAAATTGAATTATATCACAAGGTTTCCTTGCAATATTCCTACAATGCACTTTTAAAATCTGCAACCTTGACAAAAAGTGATGTATATATTCAGTATATATTCTACACAAGATGCTTTTTCTTGCATAGAACGAGCAAGTGCGCACGGCTCGAGCAGAGAAAGGAGTGTGAGGCATTAAACACTTAAATCTCTGCCAAGCATGCCGAGACTTGAGCTTGAATACTGGTACATCGCTATAACTGGGTAATCATAGTTAGAAATTTTGTAATTATGGCTTCTACAAATTATGAATGTACTGGTAACACTTTCAATAACCCCAGCCATTAGAGCTATCTATCTGTTACCAGCTGCTTTTTAATGTTGACACACCTCATATCAATAAATTGTCATGCACACATTCATAAAGCTATTGTAAACTATTAATAGCTATTAATATCATAATTTTATATACTGTAAAGCATTACAGCTTCAATGGTTCTGGTTACACATGGGAACAAAACAACATTTAAATCAATGATGTTAATATGAGTGCTGAGTTTACACAGCTTTGCTCTTAATGATTTATATGCAGAGACCCAAGTGTTAAACAAGTTATATATATATATATATATATATATATATATATATATATATATATATATATATATATATATATATATATATATATATATATATATATAAAAGCAGCAGAATGAAATAACATTTCATGAGACTTTTCTAAATTTTTTAATTTGTTTTCAGTATTTCATGGTTATTAGTATATTTCCATAGTATTATTTATTTCATTATATCTTATTTCAGAGCTTCTGCAGGATTCACCCTTAAATTTAACACCACATACAGTTGGAGGTGTTTTAATACCTGTTTCATGATCGTACCAGCCAAAATATGAAAGTATGATGGAAACCATTACAGACAATATGGCCTTAAATTATTCATTATCATATCATATTTTTGTAGTAGTTCCCAAGTTTTGCAGGATCAAAACATTTTTTTTTTACCTGTTTCACAGATGGGAAAAAAAGGACATTGGAAATATTATCCTGGCAAAACATTTTGTTCACCTGTTTTTAAGTCACAAAAAAGGAAAGAAAACTATTTCAATCAGACCTAGAAAATGAATAACCAGATTATTTTCCTTGCTTGCCTTTCAGGGCTTCTGTACATCAATGACTTTAGTTTAATTTCACGACTTACAGACACACTGTATTTATGAATTAAATTGTAAACACTATGACCTGTCCACATTTATAAAGCTTTATGAGTGTGTCAATATCAATTTATAGATTTATTTCGTTTTCTGCATTAAATATCAAGTTCTCACACTGTAAGATGTTATTGGTGGCATCATTGGTTGGGGTTTATAAATGTTATCAGTACATGCTGTGTACATTTCTTGCTTCACTCCTTTAATTCAACATGTGTACAAAAACAGTTTGTTCTGGTTTATTTATCAATGCATCAGACGTATACGAATAAAATGATATTTTGATGAATGACCTTAGAAATTATATACTTTATATACAGTATGAATTACTTATTGAAACACCTACTATAATGCATATTACTCTCCCTGTATAATCACAAGGAAAGCATTAGCACCTTTGAAACGTACAATATGAAAGTACTCTTTTAAAATAAACTGTTGTTATATATTCTACGCTCTTGTGTCTTTATTTTCTAAAAGAAAACACTTGAACTGCAGCTTCTCTTTCATACTTAAAGAGGCCAAGTCTCAACAAAGGTGTAGTTTATTAAATTATCCAAACATCGTAAGTAAACAGTGCCAGTGAGTGTACTGCCATGACTCTATTCACATACACCTAAGCCACATTTGGATAAACGCATACATTACAAAAGTCAACTTAAAATAATCCCTTCTATGTGATGACAACTACAGAATTGGCACAAACTTGTTTGCAAAAAGGCAACAGAGTAAAAACAGGTGAAGAACCTTTTTTTTTTTGACATTTAGTTAAATGAAAAAAGAGGATACAACTCACAAAAGTACACTTGTACAATCCAAATGACTAAATGTCAACGTCTAGTGCACATGCTGACAGTGAATAAGCCTTTTTGTGACAAATTGAACCGTTTTAACAATGTAGAGAAAAAGAATGGAAGAGACCGAGCTGAAGGGAAAGCTGAAACAAAAAGACATGAAATACAAAACGTAATCAGAAAGATGAGGGGGAACAAAAGGTGCAGCGAAATTAAATTAATTGCACAGAATATCTGAAGACATTTATGACTAAACATCATTAGGCAAGACGACAAGCTCACCCATTCACTGGTGATGAAGAAACACTGATTACAGAGCACGGTTTGACAGGATACATTTGGTTTCTGACAAAATAATCACTTTTTATAGGAAGAACGGCAGAAACACAAAACTTGCATAGAGAGACCTTATAGAATTACCTGCTGCATAGACAAACAACACTGCAGCAGTTGATCAAGTAGTATCTGATGAAGATGGGAGGTCGAGATATAATAAAACCAAAGGAAGTCTAGTCACAGTGTTGTTAAAGGGGAGCACCGCTGAAATATGGATTTACTCTATAAAATGGATAGTCATCTGAAAGCTTCCATGACGATGTTTTTGCCTGCAAAGATATTAACCGTCGAGAAAAGACACTCGTATGACTGTCCTGAAAATCATTACCTGATAATGCTGAACAACAGTTCTAAAAGGACAATCACATTCTTTTACTATCCTCTACAGTTTTTGACAGATTTGCAGTAACATGCCTCGCATTTCCTAAGAAGGTTGTTCTTTAAAAATGTCAGTTTATCGTCAAAGGATTGTCCTCCCCTTGAATATGAGAGGTAATGAAATAAATATTAATTATTAAAAGGAACAGTGTGAAGGCTTTGACGGCATCTAATGGTGAGCACCCCTCCGCCCACTCCTTTTCCATGACTGTGGTAACGTGAGCGGCCGAGTGTAAAACTGTGGTAACGCTGTTCTCCTCGCTCAGAGGCCATCCTTACCCTAATAACACTACTTTATGAGCAACGGAAATTAGACGGCAGCTGGCGGTAGCAGTTTAACACTCACAAGCATGTTGTAACGAAAAACATAAAAGGCTCTAGCTAGAGCCACTGTGCGTTCTAATACCCATACTACCTCGTATTTAGTATGCCAGAAAAAGATCTAGTATGCCCCAATACATTGTATGTCAAATGCAGTAGGCCAAAAATACCAGGACGTCCTACTACATGCGGTCGCATTTTGCAGTATGTAAGCAAACATGTTTTTCTGGCTATTCTGACCCACAATCCTCTGTGCAGCGAATATATGAGCAAGAGGGTCAAAGTTCAAGACGCAAAGTTATGATGAAGTATGTACTTTGTACAGGTGGCAGCTGCAGTATGTACTAAAAGTAAAAAGTATGTGATTTGAGCAACATGGCGGATTTTGTGAAGAGGTCCCGCTCCCTATGTAGATATGAAGGGCTCATTCTAAGATAATGAAAACACATTTCTGAGTTTCAGGTGATTATACACTAATGAAAACACAGTTATGAATATTATATTGTATTTCTGCAAATACATCTCTCTAAATCCTGCACACTGTCCCTTCAGTCTCAGCAGAACTCCCCTTTAAAATATGCACCCAAATGTGGACCATGCAGTTTCACTGCATGCCACCAAAGTCACCAAACTGGAATCAAGTGTTTGTGCCACAGACAAATACCAACATTATTACACTGCCCTTTTGAGATGCAACAGATAAAACAAGTCGGAGGCTGCATATTCACGAGTATTTGACAAACAATCACATAATGTTGAATCTATCCGGCACATTATGGACATACCGAAAAGATAAACCAGAAGAGTACAGAGTCGGTAGATAATCCAGCATGAGGTTAGTTATAGTGACTAAACAGCAAAGGGCCAGTTGTATGTTCACTGTGGTTTCGGAGTATTGAAGCCGAACAGGAGGTTTTGGTTGCAGTAAGCACCATGAAGTCATACATTCAGCCCTGCACCACGTCTGTTAGTACAAGAGATCACCCAACAGCTTTTTATTATACAGCAGGTTTAAGAGTAGATTTGGTTGTAGTTGCATATATTGCTTTAGATGCATAAAATGAATTAACTGACCTGTAAAAAGTGGCAACAGGTGAAGAAAAACATTCATTTTAACTTTTGGGTCACAGTCTGAATCTGTCAGAGTGATAAAGGAACTAAAGTGGACCAGCTGCAGCCGAGATCAAGTTTTGCCTACTATGAGAATATCTTGCAGTTTGGGCAGCGTAGTTAATGAAAGAAGCTCACCGCACTTGTGACTTGACAGCGATCAATCAATTATATGCTGTACTGTCATCTCTTCAGACTGATGACGACTTCAAGGATTTACAGGTTCAGCAGTATTGAAGTTGAAATTTAAGCTATCACATTCAATTGCTCATAGCTGGTGAAGAAAAAGTCCAGTTCAACTGCATCAGCTGCAAAATATGACTTGTTTTAGTCAAAAAGTGCGTTCAGGGAAGGAAAACTATTCTATCTTGAGCTCTTAGCCAGATTACCTCTGAAAGTTTCTCATTAAACGGGACAAACTTGCACGTCATCAGGTAGAACTGGAGCAGGTTTGGGCCATTACTCAACCGGTAATACTGTATTTATAACTACAGTTGAGTTAACACCTGTTCATGGCCTTCCTCTCCAGTCTGAACACACAGTATGTTGCTAATTTCTTTCAGTGTTCAACCAAAAGATTTTAATTCTTAATGGCTTTTCTTTTTTTTTTTTTTTGTATTTCAAAGATGCAAGAACCACCACCACCACCACCACCACCACCACCACCACCACAGCAGCAGCAGCAGCAGCAGCAGCAGCAGCAGCAGCAGCAGCAGCAGCAGCAGCAGCAGCAGCAGTGATTTCTTGCTTGTTGTTGCAGTTTCAGAGCATTTCAGGGCCGGCAGTGAAGCCATTTCAATATACATTTATAAAATGTACCACTTTGAAAATACTGGCACAGTAGCTGAAGGCAAAGAGGAGGAACAATGAGATTTGATATGTGACATTATTTTGTGTACAGAAGTGGAAATTGCACACATCCCTCTGCAAGTACACCGTCAAGAAAATGTCTTGTCTTGACCATAAACACTGAAATACACATTTAAAGCGTAACATAACACAAATGCACAAGAAGCACATTGCTTTCCCTTTCTGACCAGAGTTCCTGGTTGCTCCTGAATGACATCACGGTAAGGCGAGCAGCTGGTCTGAGAGGCTGTTTCCATCATTATTGAAGTTGTCTGCCAGTCTTCGGGGTGAAAGACTGCGGTTCTTTAAAAGGTTGCATGGTGGAGGTGTGGGGGGGCGGTAACTTCAGTTTAACTGCTAGACAGTCGATGGTAAAAGTAGATGTAGCCCAAGTCTTTTGGAGGCCTTTCTGACAAACACACTTTGTGGTCGTTGTAGATCACCCACCTACAGGAGCCAAAAACACCACCTTTTGTTTTGCAGCATGAAATACTTTTAAAAGGTCACTTCTGTCAAAACTGACAACACACAAAATGGGTCAATTTTTATTTATTTTTTTCCATTCAGTCTAAAACAACTGACTGTGATTTTGAACGATTCATTTTCAGACTTCTGGTGGCAAAAACGTTATAATAAAGCTGATAATTATTATTATTATTATTATTATTATCTCTTTAGAAAACATATTTCCTGAGATGAAAACATTAAGATTAGACATACATCCATTTGTACAATGGAGCTTTGTACTTAATGTCAATTTATTGAAAAAATTGATTACAATTGTATCTGTTGTTTGGGATTTACACTACAATTAATATTGCTGTCAATGTGTACTTAATTTATTATCATTAATTTTATTTTAATTTATCATTTTTTTTTACATTTTCTTTTTTTTTCAAAATTGATTTTTTTTTTTTGTTTTTATTCTTTTTGCATGGCAATGGCTGGGGGTTAGGTAAGAGGGGGCTTAGGGGGAAAAATACCAAAATATGGATGGACATTTATTTACATTTGTGCTTTATTTGTCTGTTTCTGTACGCCTGATGTTACTTCCAATAAATTATTACAGAAAACAAAAGATTAGACCATTAAAAAGAGACATTTTGTGACTGACCAGGAACTCCCCTCATAGTGATCAACAATACGCCGTCAGTTTTGTACCACAAAATGAAACTGTGTGCAACTCACCTTCCCTCCTTTTTGATGTGACAAACATAATGTCCAGACATTGTGGATGCTCCCATGTGACTGATGAAAGCAAAGAGCTCATAACCTGAAAAACAGGAACACAGAGTCACATAAAGAACATATATCATATATTAGATAACACAGCAGTGTTGCACAAATACTTAAACATTCTGCTACACAACCTGTTTAAATCAGCAGCTTCAGTCGAAAGACATGTAAACAGCAGGCATTCAACAGCATACATGCCAGCCTTGGCTATAAAAGACTCAATTAAAGCCTCACCACAGGTGGACACAGTGAGATTAAAGGGTTGCTGTTGATGGCAATGCCTTCATGTTACAGATCAAGCACACAGTAATAAAAAGGACCAAAAAGATAAAACATACAGCTATATTAATAAATAATTCAGTTTTTACACATTGGAGAATTATTGTATGTTTCGTTCCAGCTGCAAGAGCACACTGTTTATTCTAATGACCTCTGGTGGCAAGGACAGTTCAGGATATGCTTCTGTGAATAGTAAAGAGAATCAATCAAAAGTGATGAATAGACAGAACGTCTGCATTGCTAATAGAAATTTCATCATTTTAACCCACAATTCTGTGTGGTGTATCGCTGATATGCAAGTATGTAGATGCATTATTATATTGTACACATTTTCTCCTGAACCATGTCACTGTATTGGTCTGGCAGAGCAGAAACCTGAACTACAAAGCAAGTAGCCAGGTTAACTTCTCGTTATCAGCCTCAACTAACCCTAACGAACGTGATCCCGCTAAACGGTCCTATAGAACGACAGTGGTTACCAGCTCGTGAAATCAACCCAGGGTTTCTCAATCTGGATATGATCGCGTTCACACCAAAGGGCCGGTGTTTGCAGCATGCGAGCAATCGGAAATGCGGAAAAGTCTACTGTCAGCCAAGTGGCACATTTTACAAACATATTATTAGACAAATAAGTTAAACACATGATCCAGATTAATATTACCTCAGTTGAGGCTGTCAAATGCAGGAAGGACAGTTGGCAAAAGGTTTATTAATGTAACAGAATACTTAAAAGTCAGATATAGTCGCCTAGATGGGGCATTATTAAAAAGTTTCATAATATAATGGATGAATAGATTACAAATTACATCCTTAGATAAGAGCATGGCGTTTATGACTTTTTCAGCCTTCTTTCAGCTGCGTCCCCGACCAAATATAAAAAAATAATTCAAAGCGGTAAATACCCACAGCATACAGCTGTCCATCCTGCATTTGTTTAATTTAATCTATGTTGTTTTTAGTCTGGATTATGACTTAAATTTCTTTGTATTTATGTAAGATTATCATGCCATCTGTGCATTGAGCTGTGATTGGTTGGTCAGTAGGCGGTGCTTTTATACAACTTGATCTCTTATCTTAAATCTAACCTGCACCGGAGCAGGTTTGGTGTGCAGCATAAGTTACCATGGCGATCAACCCTGGTAAGAAGTGAACCACCGTCGTAGGACTGAAAACCCAGAATTAAACTTCAAGTTACCTCACTAACTTCAAATCCTTCTTTGTAGTTCAGACCTCTGGTCGGTGCCTTGCAGCACCACAGCTCACTGTGTATCAGCATCAAACACTAACTGGAGGTAATCTGGAGGTAGAAAAAACCCTCTGACACTTGTTTTGGACTCTGACCCTGTTTTAATTTCATTTTAATGCAGGTCTTTGTCTTGTAAAATAATATGCTGAATGTTTATGCTGGATCTGTCCCAATGACCAGGCTTATTCTAAATTTGTCTTCTCCTTTCATTGCACATCTACAACAGAAGGTTGCTAAAAGCCAACCTCTCATTACTTGATGTACCTTCAGATAAGGATCAATAACAAATAAAGTCGAGACCGAAATGGCAGCTACAATCAGTGAAATCAGTCAAGCAGAATCACTCACGTCCCGGTCCGTCTTTGACCCGCGGGCCCGACGCGTCTCTGTCTGGGGACAGCGTGGAGTCGCTGTGCGAGTTGGCGTTGGAGAAAGCGTTGTCGTTGGGCTCCGTGTCCGCCATGTCTGACAGGGCGTCACTCTCCTCCTCCTCCGGGTGGGTGAAGATCCAGTCGAGTGCTCGTTCTAGGTTATTGTTCTGAAAGAACGTTTCCAGTTTACTACGTTACACTAACAGTGTAATTCAAAACAAAAATGCATCTAATATATCAGAATTTTAAGAAAATTTGCTTTCAGACATGGCGGTTTCAGTTAATTGTTTTTTGGCCAGTTAAGAAAACCTGCTGTTTGAACATGTGCTGTGGGAGGACATCGCCCTTTCCTGGGAAAATCCTCTGCTGCACAGAAACTGGTGTATAAAATGTTGGAGGCAGCACATAGAAAACATATGGCCTACAGATACAACACATATGAGGATAAAATCGTTTCCTGTGGCTGTTGTATGTTCAGGTTGCTCCTCAAACTGCCGAACATGAGAAAGTCATTTACTGAGGAGACAGCAGCAGGTATCCATCTGTGCTACATTCCCCCGAGGATGTTTGCTTTTAATCCAAAATAGAGGTGTGATTCCTGGAGAATGTGTCTTGACTGACGAATGAAGATGCCAGCTTTTACCGTCTCTCCCAGTCAAGTCACTGATGTTGGAAAAACTAAGTTCCTCCTCCTAATTTTGGACTAATAATAAACCGGGCAGTGAGACCCCTCTCTGCCTCACACCTCCACCCCCCTCGTGAGGAATATGTGCTTCAACATCATGGATGGCAGGGAGTTTGGTGGTACTGGGGATGATAAACAAGGAAGCCTGGTGTCTATTTCTGGGCCTTACTAACAGTCTGCTGTGCTATGTTTTGCTGAGGAGGCAGTTTGAAATATGAAACATGAAATGTGAGAATCGGAGGCTATTTCAAACCAGGAGAGATAATGAATTTACTGTAGCTGCATTCCTTTTGATTCACACACGCACCAAAAAACAAAACCAAACAAACAACACGCAACGTTTTTACTGTGAGATTTAAAATTAATTTGTGAGATGTGATGATAAAATGGCCGGACATGTCTTTGAGGCAGATCCTGTTCCTAAAGGCAGCACTAGTGTCCATATGCTGCTGGGACTATTTGTAAACACCATGTAGAGCAGACATCTTTAATCACTCTGACATGTAAGACCTATTAAATTTGCAGCTTGGAAAGCAAACAAGCAGGCCAGCCAAGTCCATTTATGAGTGACAGAGCTTGGTTTTCATCATCTCACCCTCTCTTTGCCCTCTTTTCAAGCACCTCACCTCATCCCCACCTCCCGCTCTGTCATAAACTTTTGTTTGGTTTTGAACAGGAAACCTTTTTCTGTGGTGTCAGGCGGTCTTTGCTGTGGTCTTTTTGCACTTTCCAAAATGTGTGGTTGGTTCTTTGTCCTCAGATTTTCTCTTGACTTTGTTTTTTTTCTTCCATATAACCTTTTATTGTCTCTGTGAGCCACCATCATCTCATCTGATCATTCAAATACACAGATATTATCACAGCAACATGGTCATCTGGAATGAAGCTAAGTGGCGAGTGAGAGTGAAGTGAAAATGGTCGGCAGCTGTTGCTTCGTTTTATCTACGTATTGGCATAATGGCTTGTATATCCGCCGTCCTCGATATTCCAGTTTCTCATTTTTTATTGACAAAAACAGACTACGGCCACCTGCTGGTAGGGAGAGTTATTTCATCTCACACAGGCGCAGAACGCATGTGGTAGCTGGCTGTCGGCTGCAGTCTTTTTTAGTGTGTTTACGTGCAACTTTTTGGCCAACACAAAGGCGATGTGAGGCGACTCAACAGGCGGCCTTCGTCGCTGCTAGTTTGCTGATGTTGGCTTGGTGTGTCCACGGTTTTAGTGCTGCTGTTTCCTTTTTCAGCTCAGTCATGGTGACCATCACTACACACACACACTAGTATGGTCCATATGGTTTATAAATAATATCTTGAAACTTTTAGGCTCTATATACCAAATACATCAGACCTATAACAGATAAATAACAGATAAATTATTGATAATTATTACATTCTGACAGAGCGTTTCTATTTGAACCTGTGAAGCTTTTCTAGCGTTTACAGCACTGGTTTAGCGGCTCAGGAAACTCACGGATTGGCTACTCAGCCAATCAGATCTGTGCATCCTGATAAGCATTGCGACTTGCATCAGTGAGTGAGACACTCACACGCCGGATAAACAAGACAAGAGACAACAGTCTCAGAAATAAGTAGCGCCTTTAATGCATATATTTGTACATATGCCTTATATTCTCATTTCTTCTTTTTATTACTTACTTATATTTCTCTACATATATTGTACTCACCCAGGAGAGTGTGTGTGAGAGGGAGAGAGCTGTGAGAGACGCCAAAGCGAGTTTCATGTCGGCATCTTAAAAAATTACAAGTAATACTTAAATTTGACGTAGGCGATATAGTCATGTAGAGCAAGCCGTACATCGAGTACACAGTATATTCCATATATCGTCCACCTCTACACACTAGCTATGCTTCCTTTTCTAGTCATTCAAATAAAACAGTTACCACAGAGGATTTTAGTGACAGCAGAAGATGTGTTAGGCCTGAGGCGTTTACAGCAGCAAATGTAGAAATGATGAACAAAAACAAACTACTCTTTATAACAAATGTTGGGGATTAAGACTCATTTGAATTAGCTGGCAGAAACTAATTATTAGAAGAAAAAAAGATGGAAAGCCTTGAAAAGAGCTCTCTCTGCCAGCTTATGTGGGAAAAAAAAAATTATTTATCATCATTGCACACAAAGTGAAAACAGGACCAGAGTGGGCAGGAGACTGACCGTGGCTTTGAGTGCCTGGATGCTGTGAGCGCGGGGGAAGCCCATTGAAGTGAGGATGGCGATGCTCTCCTCGGGGGGCGAGTTGCCCAGCGGGGTGGCACCCATGGGGCTGTCGCTGGTAGACGGACCGGGATCCATCATGGAGGGCAGAGTGAGAGGTTCTGCAAAGTCTGAGAAAAGAGAGAATAACAATGAGATGCTGCAGCTCTCCATTTATTTTTAACCCAATCTGTGAATATATTTGTGCTGGAGGTCAAAGTTATCAGATTCTAGACATATATCTGCTGTTGAGTTGTGAGTACAGGAGAGCAGTTTCATGAAGAAAGTTGTACTGTTGTTTTACATACACAAGTAAAACATTTAAAAGAGAAAAAGATAGTCCTTTATTAGTCACCAAGGGGAAATTCAATTTTTTCACTCTGTTTTAGTTTTATTTATTTATTATTATTTATTTTCAACATTATAATTGTTGGGATAAATATATGGGTGACAAAACATCTGGACATACAGGAGGAACATAGATAAACTATTTGTAAATATTTACAGCCTCTGCATTAAATACATTTAAGAATAAATCATTTCTAATTTCAAAGTTAACTACAATCATTTGTGCTCTTTCAGTAGATTCAAATGAAAGTGAAGTGACCCTCAACCCGGGAACAAGGACACTCCAGCTGTAATTACCCGACTGCTGGCCATAAACACAGCTTTCATTACCATCCTCGCCATAAATGAAAATGCGTACCACTTATCTCTCACTCCTGTTTCTCCCTCTCAACCTCCTTGTCTTGTGTCCTTCTGATTTACCCATAATACAGTTGTTTTTATGCAACAGGAAGAAGGCTGTCTTAATTAAAGACTGAACCACTCATGGCTGCATGTTAAGTTAAATTACTCCTAAACTGGTTATTGTTTCACTTGTAACCTAAACTACTAAACAGTTTCAATCTGTGTTTAGATCTCATCACAGCCTTGTTAAAAGACATTCATGAAGTGAACTCTTTTCAGGCTCAATTTCAGTTTTTACCAATTTCACTGAAAAATACTTTCAATAAATAAGTATAATAATTGAGTGGCCTTGCCTGCACAGTGCTATGGAAGTGCACATCTTATAAGAAGGAGCCATTTAGTTAAGTAAATGCAGCACTCAGTAAAAAAAAAAAAAAAACAAACACAGCCAAAAATGATTAAGTGAAAAGATTAGCTGTAAAAAAAACAAGGTGAAGAGATGTTAATGGGAATTACATAAAACCAAACAAATGTGTGGGAGGAAAAAGACGAAGAAGTCAAGTCAATTTTATTTATATAGCCCAAAATCACAATTTTCCTTCAGTCGGCTTTACAATGTGTACGGGACACGACACCCTCTTATCGAATGCGACCCTTTTATCGGATAAGGAAAAACTCCCAAACCAAAAAAAAAAAAACTTTTAGCAGGGACAAAAGGAAAAAAGGAAAGAAAAAAGTAACTGTTGTGCAGCAGGAAGGGACGGAGCGTTTCACTGATGTTATTGAGCCTGAATGCAGCCCATTCTGCAGATACATTAGGCCCATTTAAAAACTAACAGGCATGGGGCTGCTCTAATTTCTCTCCACAGTGGAGGCCCTTAACAGCCAGTCAGGGAAATAAAAGTGACACGAGCCGACGTCTCAGGGGAGCCTCTCTACTGCTGAGAGGCTCTACAAGAGACAAAGTCAGCCCTGACAAAGTTTCACACACACACACATACAGTGATAAACACCTGCGGTTCACAAAGAGATGCAAAGTGTGACGTTGGCAAAAACAACTTAACTGTAATGGAAGAAGTGGAGATGTGACGCGTCTCTCACTTTGAATTACCTTTGTGCTTAAAAAGGTCCCATACAAATAAACTTGCCTTGGCTTTGTATACTTGCTGCAGACATGTTTTTGGGGGGTTTAAATATATACACAGAAACAAGCACAACACAAGCTTCATGTGAGCTGACTGGCTTTACGGACTAGTCATCTTCTTGGCCGACTTGTGTTGCCTTGTTTGTCGTCCACATCTAACGCTCATCTCTTAGGGCGCTTTAAGTAGTCATAGTATGCTGGCTGGTCCAAATCAGAGTGAAATAGATATGTTTGCTTCTTTTTCTATTTAATCAGGTTCGGTTTTGTACACAAATTTTAAAAAATAATTTGCTGAGGGATGTCTATAAAAGAGCGAATTGATCTTTTTCATCTTGAGAGCTGCCACATCTATGTAGACTTTGCTGTTGGAAGTTTTTCACTCAGTACTGATCAACTGCAAACAAATCGCTTTTCCTCCAGTTTATCTGGAATGACTGTACAAACATCTCTACTTTATTTATCATATTCTGTATGTTCTCTTCAGCCCAGATGTCAAGCAAACAGCGGACTTCTGCAGAAGCCCCAGTCAGTCCTTTCCCATTCATGTTAACTGTCATTTACCTGAGTCCATCTCAACAAATGCCCACACAGGCAGCCTGCATTTGGTCCACATCAGAGTATGATTACTGCAAACGAACCGCGCCAGGAGTTGAACTGTGGCGGAGTTCAATTAAAAAGGACTAAATGTTGGCTTGTGAAAGCGCCCTTAAAGTTTATAGACTAAATTGTTGGAGAACTGTGTCTCTTTCAGTGCAGCTGCTGTTCGGATTATTTGTCACGAGTATTTTTGGGTTACGTTACCTCTTTAACCTTCAACACTCACTTAACACGCCCTGTTTCTTGTCATCACCATTTTGTCTCGACTATTTTTGTTCATTAGACCCTTAGCAGGAATTTGGACAATAGTTTTCATTAATTAAGTAAATTATTGGACCTCTTTGAAGGCAGGGACACCATATTTAATTTTCAATTGAATATTCTGACTGCAATATTTTCGATCTTGGCCGAGAGTAGTTCCATAACTGGAGCCAGTTACAACCCTTTTAACACTACTGCCATGCAGATTCATTTTACTGAACAGAAAAAGGCTTCAGCCCCGTAGTCCCACTGAGGGAATCGATGCAGCATGTTAAGCTCAGCAACTGTTTGTGCAACCTTGAAACATTCAGGAAAATGGCTGATCTTTCTGAATCAGTTGGCTCTAAACTCTGTCCATTAAATCAGACACTTAAGTGATCATCTTAACCGTTATATGTAAACTTGGGCAGTCAATTGATTACAATAATTAATCCTGATTACTCGCAGGATTGTCCATAGTTAATGACAATTAATCGCAAATTAATCCCACATTTTTTATCTGTTCAAAATGTACCTTAAAAGGGAGATTTGTCCATTATTTAATAGTCTTATCAACATGGGAGTGGACAAATATGCTGCTTTATGCAAATGTATGTACTGTATATCTATTATTGGAAATCAATTAACAACACAAAACAACAACAGATATTGTCCAGAATACCTCACAGGTACTGCATTTAGTATAAAAAATATGCCCAAATTATAACATGGCAAACTTACTATCAGAAAGTGGGCATGTCTGTAAACATGTACTAAGAGAACTGGATACTGCGTTGGAGGCAGGGCTCCGTTCATTCCAATCAAAGTTGCTCAGTGGTTAGCGTGCATGCCTGACATGCGCAGTAGCATCCGTTCGGTCAGAAAGAAATGGGTGGCGTTAAAATGAATTTGCGTTAATGCGTTATTGCGTCACTTTGACAGCCCTACTGTAAACACGTCACATTGCAATTAACCTTAAACTAATTAATTTTTCCCTTTTGTTACTCTCATTTTTACAGTAAAAAGTATAAATGTGTGTGTTGAGCTCTCCATATTTAGGCTCCATTTGAGTGTAGTGATGTTCCCTTACCAGGCTCCTCCATGTGGGCTATGATCCAGTTGAAGGCCATCTCTGGGCCCATGTTGCCTGTGTAGTAGACTGCCTTCCTGCAGGCCTCCAGCGGGAAACCCATCTCTGCCAGCTGCATTACTGCCACCTCGTCTATTTCAGGAGCTGGGGACACAACAAAACCAACATCAATAACTAAAAAAATATAGCAGTTGCTGATTCAACACCACCGGTAACCTCCCAGTTTAAACAACCACACGGATCTCTCTTCGGGACTCATTAAACAAAGAGACCAGAGGAGAAGCAGCCCTGGGGACGTTTCTTTATTGAAGGATGATTTATCAGGGAGAGAAATGAGTCTGTCTGAGACCACATGGAAAAGTAAAGTTTGTTTGGAAGAAGAGAGCAGCTGCAGCACCTGCTCAAGTATTACATTGTCAGCACCACTGCTTGGTGCCCAAAATACATGTTTCATGGCCATAACTTAATATAAGGGTTACATAGTCATATACATAGAAGTACTCACAGTCTATGGAGCCCATGGAGTTGTCTGAAAGGAGAGAAGAAACTTATTTCAGGTGACGGCACACAATGAGATCACACACTATCACTGTGCTTTTTCCTTTGTTTGCGTATGGTTTTGTGTACTTCCACTTATAATAATTTTAATTCATCTACAGATAACATTAAATAAACCTAGAGAGATTCTTCTTGGCTGGCAACACCTAGGGCTGCCCCGTCTTGGTCGATTAATTGTTTTGGTCTCAGTCGACTAAGATTTCTTTAGTCAATTAATCGTTTTTTCTACTTTTTTCACTTATGAGCACAACTCTGATAAACACACACATTTTCTTTGTAGAGGAACTGACTTACACAGATCTGTCAACTAATCCTTAGTCAACAAATTTGTATGAGCGTTATTGAATTTCTCTGGTGGTGGACAGACCTAGTAACACCATGGCCGGATTATCCTGCTGAGGGGCCCCAGGGCAAATAATTAGTCACTGGGACCCCCTGCTCCCATCATGGACTGACCAGTGCAACCCACCCGGCCCATCTTGAAACATGGACCCTGTCTCGTTTATCATGCTTTGTGGGTGTGACTTTATTACCATTCATATCTATACAGCCAGTGTGTTTATTATTGAATTGTTTACTAGAGCACAAAGTTCTTCATAGATCTTGCTCTAGACATTAATGCATTTAACTTCAAAATGTACAAAATATTTTTTCTAAATGCATGATGTTTCCAAAGTCAATGAGTAATCGTGTTTAATAATCATGATCTCTATATTTGATGATTGTTTTTTGCGAAGGCTGAAAGATTTTTGAAAAAATATCAAATTGTGATTATTCTGACTGAGTGTGTTTTAAAAATTGCAGCAGGCCATATTGCAATTAAATCATTAAATTGCATTGAAATTTTGATTGTGCAGCCCTAATTTTTGCTATTATCGAGCAGCTCTATGGCTAATGGTGGTTAACATTCTGTAAAATGGACACTGCTGAATCAGTTTGTTGACTATGACTCTTCGGTACTTGTGCTGTTGTTACACTATGTTTTAAGATTTACCATTGGCTGATAATTGTCACAGTGACTGTTGTTCAATCATAGTAAGGACGTCCCTTTACAGACAGGGTCGATTCAAGTTAGATGGCCTCAAGCTAAGATGTCAGAACAGAGTTTTGGCGGCGTCTCTTCACCACCTGCAGTGAGCAGATTGATCGGCCCAACTGTTCACAAGCACTGCAATCACAACTTCAAACCCTATTTCTCGTGTGCTTCCTCCCTCTCTTTTATATTTTCACTGAATTAAAAAAAACACACATCAGGCTTCATCTTAAATACCCAGTGGGTATTTGAAATTGAAAAATGACTGACTTTTCCAGTTTAATCTTAAGGGAGACAGATTAGCGACCAAACCACAAATCAATAACTATGAAGGTCTGAACAGCTTTTGTTTGTTTTGTGATTTCGAACAGAAAAATAGAATCACAAAAATCCATGTCTTTGTCTTCTATTTTCTTAATGGCCAGCAATAATCGAGTGAATGGATAATACACAGACCAGTGAGAAATAATGTGTGTGAAGCAGCATACAGGAAGACACATTTGTGCGGTGCTGTGTAATTAATGAGAAGCACTGATGCCGTTTGGACACAGAGGGGTGACCAATGATTAATCACTGCCGATGCCAGCTGGGGGATAATGGGCCAGTGGTTAATTTGCAACTGACAAAACCCATCATATAAACGTGACATAAATAAATCAGAAAATGCATTGAAAACAGCACATTGTTTCCTCAGACCTCTTTTCATTTCACAGTTTAAACGATAAACACAATTTACACTCTGCTACTTGTTTTAACCTCTCGGTTAAACAGAGGACAGAGACAGAGGAGCTCTGAGGGAAATTAACTGGGCAAAAAACATAGACTGTATATAAGAAGTGGACGTAGTCACTGTGAAATCACCCACTGGTTTGTGTTTAGTAGTTTGGCTGTCGCCATCTGTTTTTTGCAACCAGAAGTGACACAAGATGGTGGAGCTAAATACAACCGAATGCTGAATAAAACATTTTTAGGCGACCAAATGTTACAGTTAACTTGTGAAAGAGTTAAAGCTGTAAGACGAAAACACAGACAACACCCAGACTAGACAGCGCCGTGGCAGTGACCTGTCAATCACAAGGTAGCCATGCCCTAAAGCATACCCTGCTTTACGGTCTATTTGACTCTAAATGGGACCATAATTTAGTAAATGAACATCATGTTGTATTGCAGAAGACTTGAAATTAGCGATTGAGATCATAAACTCATGTTTACAATGGTTACTGAGGTAATAAATCAAGTGAGAAGTAGAGTCATTTTCTCATAGACTTCTATACAGTCAGACTTCTTTTTGCAACCAGAGGAGTCGCCCCCTGCTGGATATTTAAAAAAAAAAACAAGTCAGAGGCGCTTCAGCATTGGCATCATTGGCATCATTTCTCAAACCTGTAGGAAGCCCACTGGGACGAAATAAGATTCAAATTACTCCTCTCCTCCTCAAACTTACAACATCCAACAAACATTTACATGCGTCAGTTTCAGGGTGGCCCTCTACTCTAATACAGCTGCATAGCTTGCTGCTGTCAGACATAGATAAGCTGCCTAAGTAGGGTAGTTTCAGCTAAATGAAAAGACACTCTATGTGACAGGCTGAAGAGATTGAAGTAGATACTGCACTCTACCAAGAAGCCACTTTCATCTGTTTGGAGGTCTGAGATAGCGGGTACGGCACATAATGTTCAGTCTTAAAATATTAAGGTAATGTGTTCAGAATTTGGGTTTGAGTTTCCTGTTTTAAGAAGGAGCCGGCTAAACGATTCAGTACAAAAAAGCCCTCCTGAGTCCAAAGGCTTCTGGCTGCTGTTACTGTGTCTTTGCACTGGACCCCTTTTTGTGTTTGCAGTTTGAGACGGCACAGAGCACTTTGTGCTTCATGCCTGCTAAAATATTAAGGAGGACACTGATAACTTGATGTAGCTGAACTTTGCAAACAACAGAAGGAGGGATGAGGAGAGGAATGAGAATTACAATCACAGACGGGACAAACGCAGATAAACAAAAGGAGGGAGGCGGTTTTGACCTTTAGGAAGTGAGGCAGACAAAAAAGCCAAAGTACACTGTATTCATTGCTGGAAATATCACTAACCAGTCAGCAAACAATCTGATGCGTCAAAGTTTCAAGAAAAGTGACAACAACACCGTTTGAGCTCTAAAACACACTCGCTGGCTTTCTATTCCCAGGGAAGTGCATTACAAGGGGGTCTTATAAAATCATTATAACTTATTAGGCTTAGCCACACTGTGAACACAACAACTTTTCAGTAATTGATTGAGCATGCCGTTCCCATGGGATTCCATTCAATATGCTCTTAAGAGAAAACCTGGCTGGCTTTGAGCAGAACATCATATTAGAGACAATTTCACGGATCATTTGTCTCTGTCACAAAAATACCCCACACCTCCTGAAAAGGATGTTAGGTAGCAGGTTGGGAACAACACACATCTGAGTTAGCTCACAACAACACTATATCCCTCTTTACTGGGAACAATCCGACATATACTGTCTCACATGTTGAAGGTGTTTTTAATATTCTGCAGTGTACAGAATATGTTTGGCTAGCTGGGTGAAGGAGCTTGGAGAAAACAATGCCCTTTAAAATTAATAAAAGGACTGTGAAATTGAACATGAAGGGCCAAAAACGCCCCAAGTAGTTAAGAGCGCTGTTTTACGTTTTTTTTCCAAGTCGTTACGCATGAATGCAAATATATCCCTGTGGGACACTGTAGGTGAGTCATGGCAGCTTGTGACCAGGGGATCCTTCTCAGTGAATTCTGGGTTAGAAAAACAGAGCACTGTCTGATCTGAAAACAGCTGTCTATATCTGAAGCAGCAACAAATGTTGGCACCAATGTTTATTTGCAAATATGCAATGGTAACAAATGAAGAACAAAATGTCAGATTAAAGAGGCAAAACATGTCCTTTACGTTGTCCTAGTTGTGATTGCAGTGCTATGCCCCAAGGCGCAGTTTGAACTTTAAGGTTGGGGGTTCACAAAAACTAATCTAGAGGGAATGTAGTGTGTACAACGCAGAGAGGTCTAATGTTTTAGGATGCGTGTAGCCTACACATTACTCTTTCCAAACACAATACGACGCAAGCAAGCATCAGTGACCAAATCAGTTTGATCGTATTGTTTTCTATTGAAATGTCCTAAACATCTGTGAGCGGTGAAGCGCTGCATCTTGTTGAGCTGAACATTTGACTTTTATTCCTGTCGCTCGGTTAGAAAGAGCCACAGCAGATGAGGAACGGCTGATTTGAGGTTGTAGTGAGGAGTTATTGTATGCCATTTTTCTGTCAGCAAGTATCACCCATCTTTTAAGTGATTACTTCTCTTTTCTGATCTTGGCCATACAGTTGATCGGTACGTGGTTTGTTTACATGGCGTAACAGAAGTGCATATTTAACAACATGTCTGATGTTATTAGGCTATAAGTAAATAAAAAGACCAGAAATCTATCTTCTTATCTTGTTGCTTTCTTATTCTACTAAGAAGACACAACAAGGTTAATATTATTCATCATTACAATTAATTGTTAGATCTGCATCATCATAAAAAAATATAGAGCCATTTCTAGGGAACCAAGAAAACCCAACGCAAACTGCACCTGTGGCTACGCCTTGTTGAACAGCACCACAAAAGTATGTTGTCTCAACTGTATCGACATACCTGTCAATGCATGCAGCTGTATCACACGCACGCACGCACGCACACACACACACGCACACACACACACACACACACACAGTGCATAGATTGGACTTGTTCTGTACCTCTGGTGTCTTCAGGTAGCACGATGGGAGGCATGAGGTCAGGCAGCTCCTCTTCACTCGCCTGCAGCCCAGTGGCCCGCAGCCGGCTCAGATCCAGAAAGTCTGGAACATCAATGGCCAAGTCTGTGCAGGAACAGACGCATATAAAAGTTAAACTAAGCATTGACAATGACAATGCAGTGACATCAATGCTGCTCAGAGCCTTCGCTGCAAGTCTTAGCCCATAGACCAGGGATGTCCAACTTCCGGGCCACATCAGCATAATGGTTGGCCTCAAAGGGACGGTTGTACTTGTAAAACTATAGAAATATATCTACTCTTCTGCCTTCTGCCTATCTACTCTGCCTCTGCATTTTATTATTATTAGTTTTACTTATTTAATAACTTGCTCTGAAAACGGAAGTCTAGGAAAAAAAATTGCAAGCAGAAATATTCTATAATTTATTCTAAAAAATCACCAATATTATCAAACACAATTTATTACATTAAATTTGTTTAACTTTGTGGTCGGAGTTGATTGGGGTTGAGTTATAGAACAACAAATCAATGTGTGGTATATAAATTGTTTGTGGTCCAACAGCTGATCTGCTGAGATCATGTGTGGTAGATGACAGTTCACCTCGCTCAGAGGTCATCCTTCCCACAATAACACAACTTTTAGAGCAACAGAAGTCAGACAGCGGCTGGCGTTACCATGGTTTTGCACTCAGTGGCTCACATTACCACAGTTTCACAAGCATGTTGGAGAACAACGGTGACCTTCAGGTAACGTACCAGTGTTTGGTTTATCCGTTCTGGACTACTGTAAAAACATGGCGGAGCAATGTGGTGGACTCCGTGAAGAGGACCTGTTGTTTGTGTAAATTATGCCCCACCCACAAAACACAACTGTGACTGTGGGCCATGTAACACTCCCAAATATGATACTAAAGATTTACATGATGAATTATAAATAGCAGTTTACATAATGCACTTAATATGTAGCCATATCTCATTAGTGAAAACTGCACAGAGTTAAACACTTTAAACCCTTGGCAAAGCGATGAGGGCACACAGAGTTTAAGATGCAATTTAAAATGCTGCAAGACACTCATTTGAATTTGATGAATTTTGGTGTGTTGACAAATTTAAAACTCCAGCAGCCATTTATAGATATGGACAGGATGAAAGATAAAATACTTTATATATTATTGTCCAAAATTGCATGTAAAGCCAGTTAAAAATGTACAGTTTCACCTGCTACTGTACTTGCTTTGTGAAGTGCAGTTTGATAGTGCCATCTGCTGGGCAATTCTAGCACTACATATAATTATAATCAAGTCACAACATTGGTGAAGGCCAGTAAAAGAAAAACCCCAGGGTGAAGGCTGACAGATAGTTACCTAGTTTCTTCGGCACCCAGTCAACCCCAAATGTGAATTTCTTGATCTGCAAAATCAGATACTCTGGGAAGGAGGCAAAACGGGAAGTTCTGTAGAGGAAAAGGAGATTTAAAAGAAAGCAATTCACATTTTATGCATACAACTGGTTTTAATTTGTTAATTAATTTATTTTTAGAGAAGTCATTCAGGCCCGTTGCTTACTTGACTCCAGCTGACTTGGCCTGCAGCGCTGAGCTCCAGAAGTCGGGGACGTTCTCCGGCTCTGTGAAGGCCTGCAGGCAGGCGGTGAAGGGGATCCGCGCTCTAACCGGCTCAGGAGGAGGCCGCATGTTCTCCTCAGCTTCCCTCCGCTTGACTTCATAGGCCATCAGCTCCTCTGGTGGAATAACCACACAGAAAGACAAACACTTTGAGCTGTGCAAAGTGTTAACATCTGCAAAACGCCATAATATTCTGCATTTTAAAGTTCTGATTTGAGTAAAATCAAGAGCGATACAAGTTACATTTTAATATCAATAAAAGATTTAAGGTGTTCAAGATGGCTGCTGATAGGAATGGCAGCCTCTGCTTTCTTCTACACTGCATCAGACAGACTGTCATCTTTACCAGGGTCACAAGGCTGCAACCAATATTTTCTTGATTAATTGACTAGTTTGGTCTAAAAAATATCAGAAAATAGTAAGAAATGTTGATTAGTATTTCCCAAAGCATTGTCACGTCTTGCTTTGTCCACAACTCAAAGATATTCAGTTTACTGTCATAGAGGAGTAAAGAAACCAGAAAATATTCACATTTAATAAATTGGAATTTTTCTCTTTAAATATGACTCAAACCAATTAATATATAATCAAAAAAGCTTGTGATTAATTTAATAATTGACAAGTAATCAATTAATTGTTGCAGCTCTTTGTTTATAGTAATTAAACAAGACCATCAGTTGTCACTATTATAGACAACATGTCCTCCCTCACTCTGAACAAGACGGCTCCCAGTCTGGCACGCCGGGACCTTCTGTGCCCTTTCAGAGCAAAACCTGCTGATTCTCCGAGCGGCTGGTGCCACCTGAGACCAACGTTGTGCCAGCTGTTTCGACCACAAACAGCTGTGGCTTCCTGCTGCAGGAGAGCATTGTGTGTGTGTGTGTGTGTGTGTGTGTCCTTTACCTCGATTGGAGGCCGCCTCAATGGGAGCTGGAAGCTGGATGCAGTAGTCCACCCGCTGAGTGTAACGAACCCGACGTGTCTGGCAGCACTGAACTCGCTCCTCAACCAGGAAGCGGAAGACGTCACTTGGGTTCTCCGAGCCTGCGCTGTTCCTCTGTGAGACAGCAACACAAAGGGAGGATGAGAGGGTGAGTTTGAATATCAATTAAATCCAGCGATGAGATTAGGCAGTCATATTCACTTTCTTTAGGGCTGTCAAAGTTGACATGATAATAACGCGTTAATGGGAATTTGTTCTAACGCCACTAATTTCTTTAACACGTTAACTCAACTTGTGATTGTTAGGTTGTAGTGGGCTCAGTGTTAAAGCTAGACCTAAGGAATCTACTGATACTAACCATGTCATACTAGCTTGTCATGGAGGTTAAATAACACTCCAAACTTGTGCTAAATTTTGTTGAGAAAAAAATGACATGACCATTTTCAAAGGCGTCCCTTGACCTCTGAACTCAAGCTATGTGAACGAAAATGGGTTCTCTGGGTACCCACAAGTGTCCCCTTTACAGACATGCCCACTTTATGATAATCACATGCAGTCTGGGGCAAGTCATAGTCAAGTCAGCACACTGACACACTGACAGCTGTTGTTGACTGTTGGGCTGCAGTTTACCATGTTTTGAGCTGAGCATATATTTTATGCTAAATGCAGAACCTGTGAGGGTTTCTGGACAATATTTGTCATTCTTTTGTATTGTTAACTGATTTCCAATAATAAATATATACACACATTTGCATAAAGCAGCATATTTGTCCACTCCCATGTTGATAAGAGCATTCAATAAATCACAAATCTCCTATCAAAGTACATTTTGTACAGATAAAAAGTGTGGTTAATTTCCAATTAATCACAATTAACTACCAACAATCATGCAATTAATCAACAGTAAATATTTTAATCAACTGACAACCCTACTTTTGTGATGAACAGTGATGTGATCCAACACTGATAAAACAGAAGTTCCCCCAGGCTTCAGAACATATGCAGTTTTATTTTTACTTAATTTAAACCAGACAAATGAAATCCTAATGGCAGTCATGCTGTCATGTGTCGCATCTGTCCCTCACATTGTAATGGCATTGCTTGGTACGCTGCGCTAATGCACCAATAATCACATAAAGGTTATAGCGTCTTGTGGCCTAAAGGCTGTTACAAATACTTTTTAAGACTGAGCTATGAATATTTAAAATACTGTTTATAGTTTCACATGTACCATGAATATGCAAAGCTTCTGTGACACATGACAGCCAGAGGTTTCAAATGCAACGCTATCTATGAATCTATTACAGTCTCCTGGCACGACTTCAACCCAACTGCCGTCTGACCCACATCTCTTAATACAGTCATTCATAATGTAGAAGTTACTTTAGGATCCCCCTCAACTAACCGTACCATCCATAACTGCGAGTGTTTCATCTTTTTAGAATCACAGACAAATTAATCATTGTTCAGCGGCTCTGTGTGTCCTCGCTGCTTATGAACGGCAGGGGTCACTGAAGTTTACGGTGTGTTTATTTGAAGACCGTGATGAAAGATGGCATCACGACTTAACACACCGGTTTGCACTGCAGCCTTTCTGCAACCCAGCCCTTCTATTCTAAGAGGCTACAGAAATACACAAGTTATAATTTCACTTGGGCCAAGTATGCAGGCTGACATAGACAGAGGAAAATATTGCTGATGGCTGTGGCTTTAATCATGCTAACTACGTCTGGATAACTAAATCTGTGTCTGGTTCAAAGACAGCTGAAGGCAAGTAAGTGGACTAAAGGAGGGGGGGGGCAATGATGGCCAGGTCTGAGCCCAGGAGCTGTAAGCTTTCTACAGATAATGGCACAAACATGGATATGTTGCTGATCTTCACAACATGAAGTGTCGGGTCCGAGTCAGGACATGTATCATGGCTGGGGCAGAATAGGAATCATTATCTAGCCCCGCTGTGTAACAGATAGCACAGAGCTATATATATCCAGGTTGAGAAAGGCACATCAGAGCCCGCCCATGTGTACGTACCAACTAAAGGCACAGTGTGCTGCTGTGTTCAGTCAAAAACAACCTCCCAGTCAACCTCCATGTGTCCATGTGTGTCAGGGGTCACATGACACCTGGCCATTTTATATGTTGTGATTTCACAGTGGACAAAATTTACTTTCAGTTGTTGTGAGAGGCAGCATCCCTTCCTGTTGTTACGTTAACTGGAATTATCTGCCAGTAATAACATTCACATGTCAGCAGGTGCTTAAACATACATGACACAACATATATGACTTGACATATTGTAACATAAATGTTCCCTTCAAAGTTATAGTTAAAAATCAATCAGCTGATAAAGACTGTGAGATGGGGTTGTGTTAACATAGTTTGGACAAACTACAGTATATAAGAATAATAACAAAATAATAATCACAATACTTTTTCATCCATATTGACATCATTATAGATTATTCATTGACTTTAGGGACAACATAGTTCTTATTGCACTTTCACATTTTATAAACAGAGGACTGCTTTTACTTCCATACGGTGCCACATTCCTGCTACTAAATAATAATAATAATAATAATAATAAGACTGCTCCTAAAACTTTTTACCCAAAATTAAATCAACAGAGCATGGCTTTCACTTTCAAGTTGTGCTGCATTCCTGCTTATTAACAAATCTTTGCATCAAAATAAGACAACAAATACGGTTCTTCTCCACGTGAATTCAGTGCATTTTCTTTTTGCCTGTAAAATATACAGCGTGTAACTCTTCTACTCTGAACTACAGCCGCAACATTCAGGAACGTTTTGCACAGGTTGTCACTGTAGGGTGCGTGTGCGGCGGCATGACAGCTCCCCACAAGTTAGGCAGTCAATTTAGGAAGCACCTGATTTGATTATGCAGGTGAGATTTCTATGACCTAATATATATTTTAAATATTAATATCGCAGTTGATCATGTTCATTTAATGGTGGGAAGCCAAAACCCTGATCACAACCTTGTCACAGACAAAGAGCTGGTGGAAAGGACATTAAATGTCAGAAGGTCACAAAAATCTTAACAACCAGCTATTGCAGTGAACAATTCTTGACACAATTTTATCAACAAAAAAAAAAATAAGAATAAAAAAATCTTATCATTCAAAGCTTGAAAAATGCTGAGCCCATTTCTGTAAATGCAAAAAAAATTGGACAAAGCATATTATATCATATATTATATCATATTATGCTCCTTTGAGGTATCAGTGTTACTTTCATGATGCCACATACACCAACATGACTTCTCCGTATAAACACAGCCTACTGGCTGTGGTTTCAGCTCATTTCCAATCACATATTGTAAAAGTTTTATACTGCACAGAGGTTTAGCCTGACTCACCTCCACCACGTTGATGATGTGTAGGAGAAACTCGTGGGCATCTTGTTGTCTGTTAGAGGAAAACTCTGGGTGTCCCCTGCTGACCAGGGCCTTCAACATCCGGGGAGAGACGCCCTTCTGCTGGTGCTGGAATGACAACATTCAGGAGTCACACACACTGATAGCGCCTTATCACTCTGCTGTCTCAGAGGAAGTACAAGACCAGACAGCAGAGCAGTAGTGGTGAATATTACAGGTCCACAGTGACAGCAGCATCGGATGGTCTGCCAGTACCAGGCTCTGTACAGGAGAATTACAAGTGAAACCAATATGAACTGCAGTGTCACTATGAGCCTTTACAGCGTAAAATAACTTGCTTTTATACAATGTGAAGAATTTAGCATCTCTAAAATATCATATTGAGACACTGTAATGCATGTTTTACTATGTGATCCAAAACAATGATCAGACATGATGATGCTAAGCAACAGAGTGGTATTGGTTTAGGTTAGTGTGCAGAAAAGCTACAGCACAGAGTAAAATAAAAAATTATAAAACTGTGTCTGGCTTATCTGTCTGCTGGTGTGCAACACTTTATGTTGAAAGATGGAAGTATCAGTAAGTCTTCATATGCCACCAAACACAACACAAGCTCTGATATCCCAGCAATTCACTTTAGTGGCTTAAAGGTAACGTTACTCCATACAACTGAAAATACTCATGGCAATTAACTTCACGTTCAACTTTATTGCTAGTCCTAATGGTCTTTATACTAACTAATTTTTGCCAGATGATTGAACTGAAAAAGCCATTTTAATGAGAATATGTAATTACAATGGCTAATATTTCTTTAGTCCAGACTGACCACAGCTGCATGCCAACTCCAGCCCCTTCCCAGCTGTCAATACATATCCAAACCTGACCCCAGCATCACATGTGTAGGAAGTGCAGGATCACAGCTCTGCCCTATCAGTTACTGTGCCTGGTAGGCTTAAAAGAAGCCCGGGGCTTACAGACCAAGTGCTGGGCCTCATTATGCTTTAATGGCTTTTCCTCTGCTAGTTTCCTGGCAGCTGTATACTGTGTGGTTGAAAAGGCAATGATTTCATAGCATGTGTATTTGTATTAGTGAAGCAAAACACAAACATATACCAAAATCAATCAATTAAACAGGGACTTAGAGAGATTGCAGGAAGCAACAAGACAATTATTAACCACAGCTAATGTTTGTGACAAAATTAAGCAGTGATGTGTGGATTTAAAAGCACATTATTTGGGACGGCACACGTTTGGGACGGCAGCCAATAGCTATTTTCAGACTAAAGGAAAAAGGTCAGAGCACAAGAAATCTTGACAATATATCTAACAATGACATCTTCCTCAACATTTTTCCAGCGGTCAGAATTAGGGTTCAAAAAAAGCTCAGGTGTATTAATAACACAGATGTACTGCATTATGAGTTGTTTCATGTTTAAGTCTCTGACAACCCCAACAGTTTGGACAATAGATGAAAAAGACTCACTCTGCTACCACTCAGTATCAACATGCTTCTGTTGGTTATGGACCCAGTTTTGGAGCTGGACATACCCAGTTTAATACCTTGTATTCTTCTTTCATCACCTGTTCAATGAGCTCAGATTTCATGGGTGGTTTGGAGTACTGGCCTGAGAGCAGTCCGTGTCCCAGTTTAGCCCTGTCGGAAAAAAACAAAATGCATAAACATCACAACATACAGTATAGTCGGCCTGTTAGTTTCTTGGATTACACACCATGTGTGTCTTTACTCATCAGAGAAAAGTGTTTCAAGAACACACCAGAGGCCTGGTAACAAACCTGTAAGGAATATATATATATTTCTGTTCTCTGTCTTTTCTGAAATCCCTCTAATTCACAGACGTGGTATATATAATTTAAGTGTGAACAGTATGTTTTATTCATAACATTAATCTTTGTTCTTTCTTCAGATTACAGACTAAAAAGTATTTCTAACGTAACATACCAGACATCAACTGTAGGGGGCAGTCACTCAGCCAATCAGTTTCATCAGTATCACTTTCCTCAAAACCTCTATTAACATTCATAGAAGTCATATGTTAGTTTACACATATTAAGAAGTATGAAAGCAAAATATATCTCAAGATCTACATCGGAGCATTGAGCTGATTTCAGCTGTAATATCCTCCCAAGGCTCCAACTGTGAATATACATGTGGGAGTCTAGCCCACATCGCCCCTGTGCTTTAGCCTTGATATAGATCACAGGATTTATTGGCTACTTATAGCCTGGTTTTAGACCATATTCTAAAAACATCACAACATATTTTAAAAATAAATATAAACCTATAAATATTTAACATAAGCACTGCGTACCCCCACATTTAGTAACTGTTTATTTTTGTCATATACAAAGATTCACACAACACGTCAGCTAATACTAAACATTTACAAAACTTTCACCTTTCAACCTTGAAAATCTGAACTAAATGTCTACAGACAAATAGATGTATAATATACATTCATGAAACATATTTTCAATGTCAAATTGCTCAGTGGGTATATATGATTTACATTAAATATAATTAATGAACATGCTTTTCATTTATATTTCAAGACACCACTGTTAATTAAGGTTTCATTTTACTTATAATCTTATTTAATCTTTATCTAACCAAGAAAGCCTCACATAGATTAAAAACCTCCTTTAAAAGGGTTTCCTGACCAAGACAGGGATTTGTACCAAATATATATATATATATATATATATATATATATACACACATACAATAAATACGACAATTTTTTGTTTTTGTTTTAATTGTATTTAATGTATTTTTCCAGAATAGTCCCATTGAGATTTAAATTTTTCCAAGGGGTCCTCGCCAAAATGGCTGCATAAAAGTTTTACATAAAAGTACAAAATACCAGATTTAATAACAAACCAGCAAAAAGTTAAAAAAGAAAACAAACAACAGAAGGGATTTCACATAAAAGAAGCAAGCAACAGGTTTAAAAATAAACAACAAATCAAACAATGAATTAACAGTGCTCCGTAACAGGACATGTACTGTACGTTCAGTGTTCATTTAGTCCTTAATCCTGTTTAGAAATCTTGCCTGCTTATAAAATAATATAATTTAATAGAAAATTAATAAAATATTTTCTATTATCTTTTGGCATCATTTATGTTTCCAGCATTTAGCTAAGATTTAGACAGTGGAGTGGTTGTTCATCCTGCATTAAAATAATCTAATTTAAAATGAGTCTGTCTCTCACATAAAGATGAGGGTACAAAACTTTAAAAGGACTTTCAGCAAAAACAACCTAAACAACAGTTAAGAGTAAATATGGTAGAGTACCATTTGAAACAAGTAAGTTTTCCAAATAATCATAAGATCATTGTGAAAAAAAAAGCATTATTTTCACAGTACCAACAAATAATTGCTAATGCAGGATGAGGATTATTTTTTACACCACAGCAGTACTATGAGTTAAAGTCTAAGGCTGTTTCCCATTTCATATGTATCTCGAAATAATTTTCTGAATCTCTTTCTGTACTTTCTTGTTTATTCACATTTGTATCATCTGTATCAAATGTAAGATACAGGGTAAGTTATGTATTTAATTAACTAATTAATTACATTATTTAATCAATCCGGGCCAGACGTACAAGGAGACAGATTTTCTTTCTGAATGACCTGATTTGTGCTGACAGGCGATCAAACACAAACAGGGACGAGTATAAACAAGTTTATCTGGCACTGTGCCTCAGCATATGACACATCTGTTGCTTCACATATCTATGTAAGACTCTACTTACCTTTCATCATGACCACAGCACCTGACTGTCCTCTTGCATCACACCGGCTTACATGACAAGTATATACCAGATTATGTATTATTAATTATCTGAATTAAGATTCATAGACAAGACTTGGTCCTCTTTTAAAACAGCAGAGTCACTGTATACTTTTTTAAAGCATTTTAACAACAAAGATACACATTTGAAGTTAGTACTGATAACAAAACCTCAGCCTTTTTTCACCCACACAGACAGCAGCAGTTGTTTAGTGTATTTTAACAGCATTATGTAACTCTGGAGTCACTTACATTTGTGTGGCGAAGTCCTGGCTGGGGTCAAGGGGTGAATAGTCAAATATCCTCTGCAGATTACCCACATACCTAAAGATCAAAATACATGTCAGACGCTCACCTCAGACGGCGCACAGACACAAGACCATTGAAAACACACACATGGTGGCACAGAGAAGACATCAACACCTTCTGCTGGAGGCCATAGTTGTTATTTAAATTCCCAGAGTTGTTTCAGAACAAGTGTTACTCTGCTTTATTTGGGGAGGCCCATCTCACACTTTGAAAAGCTCTAGCGAAACTCACTTATCAAAAATGCTGGTTTCTCTGCTGGTTGCTCAACTAAATCTCTTTGGTAGCTGACAACTGCTAATCAACTTAACATGTTTCTTTTAGCAGCTTTGGTAATTATTATTAAGCTTTGATACTGTTATTAAGTTAAGTCCTTTATGCTATGATTAGAGCATATCTTGTCTGTGTCTTATTGTTATAATACTGAGGGTCACAGACAGTATTCAGTGCTTTAAAATAGAGAAATAAAAACAGCCATGAAATCAACGTGTTTGCTTTTGATTGATCAAATTGAGACACAGCATAAGACTCCCTAAAGATGGCTTTTTTGTGCTATGATTTATAGATGAATAATGTAAAAAAATAACATAAAGATGATAACATATTGTATAAACTTTATACTGTGAACTTGAAGTGTACTCACATCCTCTGGAAGTCTGGGATGCTGAAGAGGACCTGCATCACTGTGCCGAGGTAGCAGCTGTTGCCCAGGTTTTTGATGCCTGTGTAACCAGAACCAAACACCGCTTTCAGCTTCATGCCCGACTCCTGGATCACCTCCCATTCACTGACCCGCGGCCGGGAGTTATTGTCTGTGTGGTGGCCATTCTCTGTCTACAGGGAGAGAGAGAGAGAGAGAGTGAAACCTTCACCGTGGAAGCCTCGCATGTTGGTTTTGTTTGTTCACAGCTTACCTTTTTCTGCATCTGTAGCATGTCTATTCCAAAGTGTGACAAATGTTCTGATATGTGGGGGTCCAACACAGCTTCCTCCTCCTCGAATGAGTAGACATCTGAAACCAAAGCATCAGTCAAATCACTATGAAGGGCCCATGTTTAATCTGACTTAATAGAAAATGTTAAACAGATTGCTGGTCAGCAAATCCAACATAATGTACTCTGAAATCTAATTAAATCTGACAAAGTCAATACAAACTGAAACTGATGAGCTTCATGACAGACACAAGAATTTGTTGCAGGGCTGGATTGTAGTAGATTGTACAGTTGTACCTCATAACCTGGTAAAACAGCGTATATCATCCTGAAATCATGCCATTTAAATACAATATTACACAATTTTTAAATGTGTTTTCGGCGGTGACATTATAGGAAACTTTCCCAGATGTTTCACTGTGTTAGTGAAACTAAAACAATGTATATGTAAGAACTCAAGATTCTGCAGTTTAGATGTGAAGAACCATGTGACGCATCTCCGACCTGCTCCATCTGGGGTGATGGTGTCCATTTTGACAGCCAGGGGGTATTTGGTCTCTTTGTAGTGCTCCAGAGCATGGCCGTTGCCCCCACTCCCATCAAAGAACCACTTCCCACAGAGCACTGATCCATCTGTCAGGTTCAGCCACAGGTTTTCTCTCATCTCGCACTTCTGACACTTCCAGCCACTGATAGCAAAGGAACAGAGATCCCCGTTACTGTTGTGTTTTTGTTTTAAATCGTGCAAAACCTCACTGAATGACTGCATTTTACTCACAAGCAGGCAACGACATGATCAGATTTAAATTTGACTGGATAAACAAGGCAAACATCAAATGCACTCATTGCTGTCTATCCAGAAATCTGCAGCCCACTGTATAAATGGTACAGGAGTGTATCAGTGTCTTGGTGCCTTTCCTACCTGGGTGGGATCCTGACCCCATTATCCAGCTGTCTGAGGCTCCTGGCATGTCGGGACACCTGGATCTCCTCCTCCCAGGATTCAGGCTCCTGCTTCTTGTAAGCTGATGGTGCATTGAGCACTGCGTCACAGGCGATGGTCACCTGAACGCCACAGGAAACAGCAGAGACAGAATGAACATCCAGAAGTGGGTGTGATTCAGGTCATACTGAAAATACATTAACCCTCTTAAAAACAAAAATCCCTTTAAACCCTTAAAAATGTAAGGGATTAAAGGGATAATCCAGGTGTTCTGAAGTGGGGTTGCATGAGGTATTTATCCATAGTCGGTGTTTTACCTGCTGTAGATGACGGTCGGCAGAAACAGACATGAAGTTACCGCAGGGAAGCAAAGCAACATACTGCTGCGACGGGGTCGGCAGCAAAGTGTATTTTAGCCAGTTATACAGTCTATGTTTCTAACAGGGAACTTAAGCCATTATCTATGCTCTCACCAAAGCCACCAGACTCCCTTGCAAAAACACTAAGTTTAACCTTTACCTTTTACTATATCAGTTTAAGTGTGTATAGCTGTCTCACAGTAAGGTAAACCCGTGAAAATATTCTAAACATAGCTTCCACTTGAACTGATATTTATTTTTTTAGGCGAGTCTTTCTTTTTATGTGACTAAAATATGTTTTGCTGCCGGCCCCGTCCACAGCAGTACATTGCTTTGCTTCTGTGCTAGTAGTCATGTCTGTTTCTCCAAACTGGGGGCGTGTTGACCGTCATCTACTGTAGGTATGTACAGTAAGTCATCAATAACAGTAAATAGAAAGGACAGTCGTCATGCAAGACATGCAAGATCTATGCAAGACATTGTGAAGCTGTGCCACATAAAGCGATTGATCTGTAGGAAGACAGGTGCAGTGCAGAAACAAACCGTGCAAAACAACAAGCTCATCATCACAATTTGTGCTTTCACAACATTAAATGATACATACATAAAATAATCTGAAAACATGTAGAAGCACATACTGCTCTTACAACAAAAGAAAAATGAAAACAGGAGTACAATGTCTCCTCTGGACTCCATGCAAGAAATGAAACACAAAGCCCAAATAGCTACAGTACGTGCATCCAGTGGCTCCCCAGAATCGTTTCTTGGCAAAGAGTAGCCTAAAAAGCAGCCTTTACACTAAAATCTTCCACCAAGACACATCCAAATGAAAGGTTTTGGACAAGCTAACAGCTACTAGAGGTTAGGTGAATCAGAGGGGGAAACTCTGAGTTTCCACATAAAATATTATATTCTTACTTTCGCACTTAAACCTAAACAAAATATTGTCTGTTCAGTGCCAGGGGAACCACTGAGAGCACCCTCGCCATCCACATTTATGGAAACACAAAGGAGGCCGTGCAGCACCGACTCACTGACCAGAGCGGGCAACTCCTCAATATTTGGTAAGGGGATCTCGAAGTGGTCTGGAAAAATGACAAGCTTGGCCTCGTCTTCGTATTCATAGTCCTCTCCGTTAAAATCACGGTTTAGCTCTAAATCTACAGGGGAGGAAGTAAATACTGACATCACTTCATTGTTATGCATAATTAATGTTTTCTTCTTGACTGTGAGCTCTTTTATATGTTCGTGCTGTGTTCCTTCAGTCAGCACCATAATAGTCTAGGGGTGCAGTGACAACAAACAGACGAATCCTTGAACAAGAAACCCACCTTTCTTTTTTTACAGCGGTGACAGGATGACTTCACACAATGCTGATGACTCTTTTGCACAAACACAATTCATGTAGAGTTATATTTAGCCATTTATCACACACTCTTATCACCAGCAATTTATAGAGTTACTGAGGAGTACTGAGGATCTCTGACATTTGCAGCTATGGCACCCTCATTTCAGCATTGATTACTGACTGAAGAGACTGAATTATCAAAATTAGGGCTGCAACTAAACATTTTGCTTATTGATTCATCTACTTGGTATTTTATCCACTACTCATTTGGTCTATAAAATGTCAGAAAACAGGAAAAATGTCTGTTACACTTTCTTAAAGCCCACAGAGTTATTAATATCCTATCTTACACTGGAAACACTGATGATTTGCATCTTTTATGAATTTATTAGACCAAAAAAAATATTGACAATGAAATAATCGTTAGTTGCAGTCCAAAACCTAAAGATATTTAGTTAATATGAGCAAAACAATTATAATAATAATAATAATATTTTTTTTAGACCAAACAATGAATCAATGACTCAAGAAAATTATCAATTTTAATTATCAATTATCAATAATGAAAATAATTTAGCAAGAGGTGTCAGGATATACTGGCATTGACAATAACTGATATTTTTAAAATTAAATATTGATATAATGTTAATAATACACATGATGATAATATTGTGTAAATATAATCCAGCGCTTCTTAGGTCATGTTATATAAACAGTTATGGTTACAGACCCTCTCTCCACCTCCCTATTTTGAGTGTAATTCATTTGCCAAAAAGAGACAAAATGCACAGTAAACAAATTAAAGGTCAATTTGACTGATATTATTTTTATCTAAAATTTTACAGATATTGTGATAATATCACTATCCTGAATTCTTTATCATGAAGTAAAAATTGTACCACCCCTACCTTCAGACCTAGTTTACTATCAAGTACAACATAGAGAGGTGATGAATCCTCACAATGAAGACGTTTTGTCGATGAACTAATCATTTCATTTCTAATCCAAATCTAGAAAGAGCCTCTCCTCTTAAATCACCCTCCTAACAGAGCTGTTTGTTCTCCTCTCCAGCCTAAAGTCGTGTAATGACTCATGAGAAACAGGATCAGAGGTTATCCCTGACAACTGACATTGTTATGGTGCCCACTGGCTTCACGTCTGACGTTACCAGCTGGATTAGATCACTGCACTGGTATGGAGATGACGCCGGATACATACATGCCCCGCTGTCACATCAAAGATCCAAAATGGACGACGGAAAGAATCGTCCCTTGGGGAGAATCAAAACAAATTTCTGTTCAGTCAGATGTCTAATAGAGGGCTGGTCTAATGTACAGCATCAGCAAAAGGTGCTAGATAGTAAAGTCTGTTAATCTGTGGTCGTTGATAAAACAGACACATCATTGCATTGAGGGTGTTGGAAGGAATTCCTCCCCGGCCAGGCCAGCAGTGAGGGTGGGTGGGTGGGTGAGAGACACCTGGTTCAGAGCAGCGTCATCGCTGCAGTGGAAGTGTGTCAGGGAGGTTGACAGGTGGCGGCAGCTGAGAGGCCGACGACCGCCGGCCCCCTCCCCACGCCGAGGAGGAGTGCACCAGGCTTTGATTTAGAACAGTTACCAACCACATATACAAATAAATGGGCTATATTTGGAGCACAGGAGGAGGAGAATATCTGACGCTTTGGGTAAAGGCCGGCTGGAGAGGCAGCTGGTGGGTCACCAGTGTAACAAACAATAACACCAGCTTATAACAGAGGGGCTTCTCTTAGCACAGGGACGCATTTCTGACCACACAAATCACATTTACTTTAATATTAAAGGTCTTATTATAACATTTTTAAGTAGACACACTTTTTTTCAATAATACATCCACAAAGCTATTAGAAAAGTGCCAAATAAAAGTACAAAAAAAATTATGACTGTGAATTAAGCATTTTAAAACTTTTGGTGGGTCCAAAATGAATGTTTTGTTTATATCTGTGGAAGATATCTGACGTTTGATTCCCACTTCTAACAAGGCTTGTGATCAAATAGTAAAACAACGATACAAATACAATACAAACCAATGCCACCAAAGGGACATTTTTCTTAATGTCTCAGATGATATCATTTAAAAAAACTTCTCAATTTTTTTTCTTGTAACTAAAAGACTAAACTATTTAACTGTAGAGAACGTAGTTGAACTTACAGTAGCTCCACTTCGACCAGCTACAACATTATAATGTTATATCGGTGCATCAGTGTTAATCTAATAATGCCATATATAGGGGATAATGTACAGCAAGCTGGTCATTGTTGTGAAATAAACCCTGACGGGGCGATGTGGCCCCCAACAAGGGGTTTATTTCACAACAACGACCTGCTCACCATACATTATCCTGCTTATTACATGGCTAAATGCTTAAGAAATCAATAATTTTACACAAAATGGTCTGACATCAGAACTGTGTCCATAGCAACGGTGTGTTATACATAACAACAGTATGTTGTAAAGAAATAACAGCCCGCAGAACGCCATGACTGACCAATCAGCATCGAGTATTCAACAAAGCCGTGTAATGAGTAATAATACATCAGTCACACGGGACATTTCTCTGCATAATTATTACTTTTGATACTTAAAGTACAATTTAATGATACTACTTCTGAGTTTCACATAAGCAACATTTTTGCAGGATTTTATTTGTAATGTGGTATTTCTATTCAAACAGGCAAATTGATAATTTAACTTAAAGCAGCAGTATGAAGGATTTAGTGGCATTTAGTGGTGAAGTTGCAGATTGCAGCCAACTTAATACCCCTCCACTCACCCCTATGGACCTGCGGTGACCTTCAGGTAACGTAAAAGCTCAAAGAATTTGGTTTGTTCGTTCTGGGCAGGCGGCAACCTGCGGGTGTGAAAAGTCAAGCCAACGTAGAAGTGCCTTAAACTTGCATTCTGTCTAATAGCCAGCAGGGGGCGACTCCACTGGTCTGGGATTTTTGTGTTAGAACTAATCTTTTCATATTTTGGTTGCCTAAAGATGTGTTATTCAGCCTTCGGTTATACTTAGCTCTGATAATACTTCTGCGTTATCTCAAAAACAATCAACGACCTAAAACTAAGATGGCAACAGCCAAAATGCCAAACTTGAGGTTTCAAATACATAATCCACAAACCAACAAGTGACGTCACGATAACAATGTCCAATTCTTATATAGAGTCTTCTATTGCGTCTATAAAGTTTCTGGGCCACTGTAGAAACATCATGGTATGACATGGTGGACTCTGTGGAAGAGAAACTGCTCCCTGTGTAAGTATAAATGGTTCATTCTAAGCTAAAAGAAACAACTATTTAGTTTCAGGTGATTATACACTAAAGAAACAGATATGGATATCTTTTTCTGCCCATAAATCCCCCTAAATGTTGCACTTTGGTCCTTTAACTAAAGGATTTGAGTACTTCTTCCACCACTCTAACTTACCTAGAAACACTTTTCCATTTCTTCTTCTGGGGATGGCGCCTCCTGCAGCTCCTGTGGCTTTCTGTGGGAAACAGGAAGGAAGACATTAAACTGGATCAAAGTATCTCGTCACATTAAAGGCATCTTTTAACACCTATGATGAAAACACTTTTTATGCTCTGCTGTGACACAAGGTCCAGATGGTTGTCATTTTGTTAGAAATAGATGCTGGATATTCCAGTTGCCAGGTCGGGTTACAAGGCGAGGGGAAAACCCCTTCAACGGCACGGTCAAAATTAAAGAATGATAAATGAAGCTGCTTCAGTTGAACAGTTTGATTTGTAGGCCTGGACAGATACCCTTTTACATTACGTCAAACCTCATGTGTCTGGGCCTGTTTGTCATTTTTCTCCACTACAAACGACTAAAATAAAATCATCAATATTTAACAGACAGCAACATTTTCATTTCTGACAGATGGATCAATCACAAAACAAAAAAAACACTGTCAGTGAATCCACTGATTCTGCCAAATGACTGGCTGGCAGCAAAACAACCTAGCGCCACAGACTGCTTTCCTATTAATCCCATCAGGTTGCGGTGACTGCTTCCTGTTCACACTGCAGGGAGGAGGAGGAGGAGGAGGAGGAGGAGGAAGAGCTCACAGTGGCAGACAGACAGAAAGACAGGGAATGCTGACACACTCGAGACCAAGTGGACTCATGGGAAAAAAGAAACAGCAGACACAGGAGCCTGCAGAATGTGAGCAGCTGTTTGAGGCCAGATCCAGGCATGGAAATAGCAGCTCTTTACAAAGCGGAGCTTATCTGAGGGCAATTAGAGCCAGCGAGAAAACACGGCAGCAGCTTTTGTTGTTCACCAGCAACTTTTACAAAGGAGGGGCTTGTTTGGGTTCATGTGTGATTTTTATTTCCACAAAGAAAAAGAACTTTGTTGAGAGTTTTTTATACATACAGGGATGGACAAAACAACAGAAAAGGCTTATAATATAATGCAATCCAATGCAACACCCCCTTCAAAAGTTACCACAGAGTTGGCTCAGTCTCAACAAAAATATTAGTCTTTGAAAATATTTGTTGCAGCGTTTTGAATTTGGATTGCATTATATTGTAAGATGTCCCTGTTACTTTGTCCACCATAAGTACTTTTATCAGGGCTATCACAAATTTTCCCTACAAGATTATCATGGATCAAAACAAGAATTAAATATGACAATATTATCAAGATATCTATAGAAAACTTATGAATAATAATAATATTTTTTGAATATCACAGCTATCGTCAATACCAGTATATCACAACACCACTAACTAATAAAAACACATTCTGTTACTTATAATCTTGTGTTGCATCCAGTACAATGGTCTTATTTCAATTTCAGAACTAACTTTTCAGTAACCTTCATATATTTTATGGGTATGTAATTTCAAAACAAAAGTAAATATACATTCATTGTTATTTATTATTATCATTAATTTACTCTATCTACTGTATTTATTTAAATGTATTCTTGCTGGTAAACAGATTTGACATCTTTGCATGTTTCACCTGACCCTCTAGGTCAATACTCTCTAGGTTTTCACCAGAAATGAACTGTAATTAATTTATTGGAAGGAGAGTTGGGCAATTTGGCCAAAATCGTCGATCACAATGTAGGTCACTTCATATCCTGATAACAATAGATATCACTATATAGTATATTTTCTGGTAATTAAAATAAATAGTTAATATAAAATAACCTTATAGTAAAGCCTATCATTGTATACTCATTTGTGAATTAAATCCTTGTCAAATGAAAACTACAGTGTATTTTTCTCATTTTAAGAGCAAAATGAACATAACAGTTTTAAATGGACATGTGAAAAATATATGCGATAGACATTTTTATACTGTTGATGATATGTATTATATGTATTATAGTACCAATTGAAAACTGTCTCTAATTTTCACAGTTAGCCTCAAATTACCAGGTTCTTTCTGGGAGACTTCATAAGATATTACAAGGAAACGAGGGAACCGTAAAATAAATATAAATATAGCTATTTAAAGAGCAGGATGACAGGTTATACAGTAGATGTGATATGGGTGACAGATGTGATAGTTCAGATAGATACAGAGCTGAAAACATATCAAGTGTTACGAACACTCAGACAGGCCTCAGTCTGAAGGTCAGTCAACAATATTCTTCTTTCTTTCTTTCATTAAATGTCGATGACCATGCATCTCCAATAATATGCAGGACGCACAATGTAATTCAATCAATGTTCAAAATAACGGTATCATCATATCAGTAATCGTCACTCAGTGTACCTTTTATCTGAAGCACCTTTCTGTGCTGTACACTTCTGCATCTGTCACCACAATTTAGCCTGTAATGCTGACAGCATTAATGACAAAATCTCCTCATTGAAATATATGTAGCACAGAGGTAAAATATTCAAGTACTTCTTTAAATGAAGAACTGGTAACACTTTAAGTCCTCCTGTTTAGCATTAACATTTAATAAGGACATTTTAAAGTGTTTATTAATGCACAGTATTTGTCAACAATTCTAACTTTTATGAAGACATATTTCATATTTTTACAACAGTGTTTTACTATATTATTATTCATTATTATACAGCTTGTTGAATATTCGATTCTGATTGGTCATTTATGGCGTTCTATGGTCTATTTCTTTATAGCAAACCGTTGCTATGTATAACAGACTGTTGCTATGTATAACGAACCGTTGCTATGCATAACTGACCATTAATATGTATAACAGACCATTGCCATGTATAACAGACCGTTGCTATGTATAACAGACCATTGCTATGTATAATAGACTGTTGCTATGTATAACAGACCGTTGCCATGTATAATAGACTGTTGCTATGTATAACAGACCGTTGCCATGTATAATAGACTGTTGCTATGTATAACAGACCGTTGCCATGTATAATAGACTGTTGCTATGTATAACAGACCGTTGCCATGTATAATAGACTGTTGCTATGTATAACAGACCGTTGCCATGTATAATAGACTGTTGCTATGTATAACAGACCGTTGCCATGTATAATAGACTGTTGCTATGTATAACAGACCGTTGCCATGTATAATAGACTGTTGCTATGTATAACAGACCGTTGCCATGTATAATAGACTGTTGCTATGTATAACAGACCGTTGCCATGTATAATAGACTGTTGCTATGTATAACAGACCGTTGCCATGTATAATAGACTGTTGCTATGTATAACAGACCGTTGCCATGTATAATAGACCGTTGCTATGTATAAGGAACCATTGCTATGGGCAGAGATCTGACGTCGGACCGTTTTTGTGTCAAATTATTAATTTCCATGTAACAAATGTCCATCTAGCAGGTCATTGTTGTGAAATAAACCCCTTCAGGGCAATGCCGCACCCTGAAGCAGGGCGGTCTTACATCCTGCATCATTATCCCTTACATATACTACTAACAATATTTCAACTCCACCATGCTGCTTTCCCAAATGTTGAGATTCCTCAAGTGTGTTACTAATTTGTGCATAATTCTGTCAAGTATAAATTAAATCAGTTTTTACATACTAAAACAGTTCATCTTTTAAATAATTTTTATACACTTGAGAGATACTGTACGTCCGAAGCTGGCAAAAATCTAGGGCTGCCCCATCCTGGTGAATTAGTTTTTTATGCTTTTTTCATGCTGAATGACTTATTTCAAAGAAACTTGTGAGCACATCTCTGGTAAACACGAGATTTAAAGTGATGCTTTTGTGTGATTCTTTGTGGAGAAGCTCATTTTACAGATCTGTCAATTAAATCAACTAATTGATTAGTCAACACAACCATACAAGTGTTAGTGGACTAAGAATTACTTTGGTGGAGGAAACAAGATTTTACTTTTAATATCTGTCGTATTAATCGTGTCTAAAGCTGATTGTGATTCTGGGTATTATTGTTTTATTGATTGAAAAGCCCTTTGTACAAATGATTTATAAAAGCACTATGTAAACAAAGATTGTTAATTTCATTCTTATTACTGCTCTTAAAAATCAGTACAAAATACAAGGCAGGTGTAAAACTCACCTCTTTGACATGTCGTTTGAGGTGCATGTAAACGCTCTGTCCTGTTTTGCGATAATGCCTCTCCACATGTTCTCGTCCGAAGCCCAGGAATGTGTTCATGCACACATACAGGCCTCCCTCCGACTCCTGCAGACCAAAACAGTAACAATGAATGAGTGAACAGCAGCATCAACACAACAGCACGTTAAACTCATTAAAACAAAAATGCACTTTACACAGAAAATCTATTCTGCCATATTGTGGGTCTTGGTCTTTAAGTTGCCTGATTTCAGAGTAGCTGGGAGACAGTTTTATACATTCAGTGTATTAGATATACTGTACATCCTCATACAGTGTTCCTTCTTATAATGCCTTTTTAGTCAGACACAGAGGGTGGTATTTTAGTATTTAGTTTTATTAAACTATTTTTTAGTTTTATTATACGTATTTCACAGTGAATGAGATGAGGATGAGAATAAACGTTTCAGTAAAAGCGAATGACTGTTGTGAAAAAACGATATAACATCAAAGCTAAACACAACATGTGCAGCAGAAATGTAAGTAAGAGAGATGTGTTGATGACTGTGCGAGCACATTTTCAAAAAGGCTCTCTCGCTCAGTCTTTCTCCCATTTTGTCAAACAGCCAAAAATCAGCTCCATCACTTCTGTACAGGCAAAAAAAAATCTCACTTTAAAAGGAGGAAATGCTGCTGCTGAAAAGCCTGTTTTTAAACAGTGAATCCACAGAATCACAGTCACATTACAGACTTCATTTCAGCCAAAGAAGGTCTCCAAAATGGTGCTGATATTTTGTTTCATACAAGTAATTTGATACATCAACTACATCAACTGAATATGTGCATCCTGTTACACACAGCTACATAAAAATGTATTACAGTGACAAAGTAGTTCCTCTTTGCTTTTGAGGCACTGAAGGCCAGCAGGTCTAACACAGTAACCTTATTCCTCCGAAAACTGCTGGTGAGTGCCACACGTGTTACATCTTACTGTATCTGAAACTTGTTACAGGATACAACGGTATGATCATTGTGTGAGCATGTGACCAGTGGCCCACATTGAAGGTGTTTTAAAATGTAGGGTAAATACAGTAGGACCTCTTTCAGGGGGTTAAATGTTTCTGACAGAAACAAACAACCTCCTGCACTTTCACACCTGAACAAAATATATGAAGACTACATTTTCAAAACTAACCTAAACTGTGAGCCTTACGGACCCCTGTGATAAACCTTTAAGTGGCCCAGAGTGACATATGAGCTTCAACAGTGCGAGGATAAAAATAAACCAGTCCTCGGGCCAACATGATGAACTCCAGACAGCTGAGTCACCTTTAAAAACGGTTTCAGTCGAGAAAGTAGGTTTTTTATGTTGTACGTAGAACGTGAAGGCTGCCAGCAACTCTGACTTTCTGTCTCAAGTCTTTACAAGTACAGAGAAGACTGAACTCTGCATCCAATCTGTACATTCACACATTTAAAAGTGTTGAGAAAATTATAAAAAACACAAAATTGTTCTGACACCCTATCGGTATTGCCATAACCACAGAAGAAACAGGAAATGACAAAATAAATGAAAACATGCATCACAATATGGGTCATGAGGTTTTGAACTCTCTAGTGACACAAAGACACGAAACATACTGTACTACTACTATAAAGGCCCCTACGGATAGTATAAAAACATACTCACACTACCTTGAATAGCATGAATTTTTGATTAGTCGTGGTGAACTCACTATTGAGCACAGTAGTGAATGTAAACTGTACATCACACATGAATTGAGGCTAAAGCACATGTTTAAGATGTGAAAAAATCCCTATAAATTCACTCTAGTGAGCACACAATGATAAAAAAAATGTAATAATATTATAAACTTCCAGCTAAGCACCACAGACACACTTAAAAGTCCATTTTAGATGATTATAAATAGAAAAACATCAAAAAATCCCTATAAGTTCATTGCTGTGAGCATATAAAGATAGAAATATTGTAGTAATATTAAAAACTTCAAACTAAACGTCAGTTTAAACCACTATAAATGACAGAAACACTATAAAAATCCCTATAAATTCACTGATGTGACCATATGATAGAAATATTGCATTAATATTAAACATTTCCAGCTGACACACTTCAAGTCAATTTTAGACATATTATAAATTACAGAAACTCCATATATATCTCTAAATTCACTGTTGTGAGCATATAATTATAGAAATATTGTATAAAATGCAATACTGTATTAAAATAATGTACAAAAACACCATAAAATCCCTATAAATTACTTTCTGAGTGTATAATTATATAAATATTACAGTAATATTGAAAACTTCAAACTAGACACCACTTTTTTGTATCATTATGTTTCAAAAACACCCTAAAAATCCCTATATATTCACTGATGTGACCATATGATTGAAATATTGTTTAACATTCGCAGCTGACACATTTCAAGTCAATTTTTAGACACATTTTAAATTTGAACACCATAAAAAAATCTCTATAAATTCACTGTTTTGAGCACATAATGGCAGAAATATTGTACCAAATACTATGTTGTATTAAAATATTGGATAAAATCCCCATAAAATCCCTAAGAGTTCAGTGTTGCGAGCATATAATGACAGGTGATATTGTCTTAAATATTACAGACCTCCTGCTGACGCGCTGCAAGTCCATTTTTAAACACGTATAGATGAGAAAACACCACGAAGGTGTCTGTAAGCTGTCAGCTCCCACCTGACAGGGATGCTGAGGCTTTTTTAATGAATTCACAGCTGAAGACAGGCGCGTTAGCTGCTGTGTTTAAGCGGTAACGTGGCCTGACCTGCACCGTCTACCTGTCCCTGCACAAAGGGGGAAACCCCTCCATCCCTCTCTCCCTCCCTCTCTCTCTCTCCCGAGATGTAAACAACATTTAATTATTTATTTCCTCTCGAGTTCACGGGGAAGGTGTCCACGGAGACACACTGCAGCACATTCACGTGTGTTGTCGAAGCCAAATCAGACAGTTGTCAGCCCGCCTGCGACGCACATCCACCCGGCCGAGCAACGCGCCTCCTGTCTCGGTGTGCGCGCTGCGTCTGTGCGGGGACACTTACGGGAGAGTCGAAGGAGAAGGCGCACTCGCTCTTGAAGACCCTGTCTCCGGTCCTGGGCACTCTGATGGTGGGCATGTACGGGACCAGCAGCTCTCCGAGGTCTGCAGCCATCTTCGCATTCCTGCTTCTCGCACCACAGTGCCGCGGAGCCACCGGAGCAGCGCTGTCAGACGAGAGGATGCTATTTTTAAAGCTACATTCCTCCGGCCAGGCAGGGGGATGTGACGCCGAAAAACATAAAAATAAAATGACAGACGGGGGGAGGCCGGCTGCTACACGGGCGGCGGAGCTAAAGGCGTGAACGCTAATGTTGATCTTCGGGGTGTTTTTCTCGCAGAAAGCTTTGACCTGCGCAGAAATATCATTGTTGACTGTGGTGACGCTTCGTGCGCGGGGATGTTTTAGCAGCAGGGCCCCTCCCACGTCCGAGGATGATTCACAAAGCCACCCACACCTCTCTCCACAGCACGCCCCCCTCCAGGATCCTGAGAAACCATCCATATGGTTTTTAACAGCTAGCATCCTAATATGCAGGACGGAAGCTGCCGAAATCATTAAATTAATCAATTAACTAAATAATAAAAAATTGAACAAATGTGTATTGAATAAATAAATATTATATTATATATAATAAATAAATCTATGACTCAATTGATAAATAAATGTCATTAAATGTAGCAAAATAATATTAAAAATAAAGGTCATTAATTCATTGATAAAATGTGGCAGTGATATAGCTGTTGTCATTTGCTTCTTTATTTATCTATTTTAGTGTTAATTCCCTTATTTATCTACTCTTCTACTTAATTTTCAATACTTATTGTTTTCATTTGTGATATTATTTTTGCTACATTTAATGCCATTTATTTAATATTCAATATATATATATATATATATATATATATATTAATTCACTTATTTACTTACTCTTCTGTTTAGTGTCAATATATTTTTATTATAATATAGTTTTCTTTAGTATTATTTTTGCTACATTTGATGTCATATTTATTCATTTATCGAGTAATTTACTTATTAATTTATTTATCTTTGTATGAATTCCCTACATTTAATGACATATTTATTTATTTGTGTATTAATTGGTCTTTGTATTAATTCCCTTATTTATTTACTTCTCTGTTTAATTTTCAATATATTTTTATTTTCAATATATTTGCTACATTTAATGATGTATTCATTTATTTATCAAGTCATTTATTCATCTGTTTATCTTTGTATTAATTCCTTTATCTATTTACTCATGTTTAATTTTCAATATTAGTTTTTTTTTCTTTTTTAGTATTATTTTTGCTATATTTAAGGACATTTATTTATTTATTGAGTCATTTATTTATTTATCTTTGTGTTGATTCCCATATTTATTTACTCCTGTTAAATTTTCATTATTTTTTTTCCTTTGTAATATTATTTTTGTTACATTTAATGACATGCTTATTTATTTATCAAGTCATATATTTATCTATTTACTTATCTTTGTATTAATTCCCTCATTTATTAGTCTTCTGTTTAATTTTCAATATTCATTTGTTTTTAATAGTGTTTTGTTTTAGAGGCTGTTGAATTGAAAGAATGTTCTGTGAATGTTCACAAACGAGCGAAGCCAAAATAAAAATACAGTTTCTGTGCATCCATAACAGAAACTACAACTAACATCAATGTCTCTCTTCTATATTTTGAACATAGTCTTCAGCTGACTATAATTTACGAACAAGTTTAAAAGAAATGTCTTTAACTTTATAGGTGATTAAATATCGACTCGATAGAAGCCAGGCCTTCTTCTACTATACTGTATCATCATCCACAATTTGATGGAAATGTAGTAATGTCTCTTTGGACAATTTAAAAGATATGTTTTTTATTTCGCAGCCACATTTTGTGTTAATAGGTAAGATGGAAGTCACATTTAAAAGAGACAACAAAAGGTTCATTTTGTGCACCCTACAAATAAAAGATCATCTTGTCTGCACAGCTCTGCCACCATGTGGACGCTCTCGTTAAATGCAAAAATTACAAAATCAAGTCCCGGTCAAGTCCCACATTACCTACAAATCCCTCAGCGCCCTGGCTCCTCAGTACCTGTCTGACCCCCTTCACCCCTACACACAGTCCCAGAAGCTGAGCTCCTCAGTACAGGTTAGCTCTCCATCCCCCACACCAACCTGCACCCCCCCACAGAGCTCCGCAACACCCCATTTCTAGACAGCTTCAAAAAAAACTTCTTAAAACCTCTTTAACAAGCCCTATGGCCTCTAGCTACTGTTATGCTCTGTTTGTTGTGCCTATGTTAAGCATCCTTGGTTTTCTTCAAAGGTACTATGTAAATCCAAGTTATTAATTATCATTAAATAAAATGAACCAAAAAATTGAAGAGCTGCAATGATGAACTGATGAGTTCAACTATTAATTGACAATCAATTAATTGGTTTGAATCATTTTTAGCTTCTTCAATGTGAATATTTTCTGGTTTCTTTCCTCCTCTATGGCCGTGAACTGAATATCGTTGAGTTGTGGACAAAACAAGACATTTCACACATTTTTGACATTTTATAGACCAAACAACTAATCGATTAGTCATGAAAATAGTTAGTAGTAGTAGTAGCTAATTGCAGCCCTACAAACTTGTATGTAATGTGTTGCCTGCCAGCCTCCTTGAGGATGAGAGTAAAGTGCGATGTTTATTATGAACAAAATACATGACGCTAGTATTAAAAGGCTACATCTCAATTTGTTCTCCCATCAAACTTGTGTATATTTTACAGATCAACAGTGTTACACAGGAATAAGAAATGCAACCGATAAAATGTATCAAGGGTGCCAAGTTGAAGCTAAATGTCCTGTATTAAGTGTAATTGCACTTTGGATAAAAGCACTACATAAAAAAGTCAATTACTTTATAGCCCTCATCCCTGGTTATGATTGAATTTGGGGTAAAACAAACAAATGGCTAAAACAGATTCAGGATAAAACGCAACAGGGCAATTGAAATGGGACTGTACCCATGAGCAGTACTTGGAACACATCCATTATCTGTTACCTGGTTATCCTTTGCAGTGTGGCAGATGAGGAGATCCTCTGTGCACATACTGGGTAAGAGGCAGCATACCACCTGGACAGGTAGCCAGTCTATCACAGGGCTGAAACATGCAAAGAGACGAGCACTCGCATTCACAGCTAAGTGGGGATTTAGGCAGTTAGTACACAGAAAAACTGCCCAGCAATGTAACCTAATCCACAAAGATTTAAATAAGTTTGCCAACTCAAGGTAAAAACATTTTTACAGACACTGAAGAACAAAACATCTTGAGTCCATATAGATACTTTATTTACGCAAGAAGAGAAAAAAAATGTACAAACAGTGAGATTGATCAGCATGATGTACTGACGGCAGACACATCTGGATTAGTTGTCAGGTGATGACTTGGGGCTGTAGTCAATCATCTCCTTGTTGAGGGTCGCCACCTGGAACCAGGGGCCGTCTCCCTTCGACCTCATGTGTCGACGCACCTCCAGCTGTGCCAGTCTGTTGACGACAAACAGGCAGTGAATTAATGTAGTCATGTTTCAGAAATCGGGACAAAAAAATGGTGAATTGTGAATCCCAGAATAATGCTACAACACCCTTCACTACCTTTTCACAAAGAGAAATCATGACACCTCTTTTTTTTTTCAGAAAATCTTTGTGTTTGCTTGTACACTGAATTATTATCATTTATTATCTTTTCATTATCTTTAACATCCGTGGGCTGCAGATGGTGCAGTGGTTAGCATTGTTGCCTCACAGCAGGTTCGAATCTGGCTTGGGACCCTTCTGCGTGGGGTCTGCATGGGTTTTCTCCGGGTTCTCCGATTCCCTCCCACAGTCCAAAGACATGCAGGTTAATTGATGACTCTAAAATTGCCCATAGGTGTGAATGTGAGCGTGAATGGTTGTCTGTCTCTATGTGTCAGCCCTGCCTACTGGCAACCTGTTCAGGGTGTACCCCAGGATAAGCGATGGCAGATGTATGGATGGATTAACATCTGTGTGTGATTAAACTAGACTTGCACAGAAACCTGTCTGGAATCTAACAAACAGTCCATTTCAGTTTGGGATGACATATATTCTAATATATTTAACACTGTAATAATAAAATCATAGTTTTATGACTGAACAAATGGCTATGACAGCCCCTCTAACTGCCACAGACTAAACTTTTAAACTTCCTCAACACCTTTAGTTAAGTACAAAGTGGACTTGCTGACAGACAACATGAAACCTGTTGTGTTGGGACAAAACTGTCACACCACTTCTTGGATGCTTCATTGCAACTGGACACTTGTACAGTAACATCCATTCAGAGTCGATGGCACACATAGTAGCAGATTCCATGTAATTCAAACAAACATGCACACAAGTCTCGCCCACGTGTTTAACTAACTAGAATCTGAAACATTAAAATCTATCATTTCAAATATCACAGTTATTGGATTGATCTCTTACAATGCATTCATACATATAGCAATGACAAAACTGACTGTTGAACTTCCACATGCAATACCAGTACATGTTTATTTATTTTTTTTCGCTACCAACTTTAATACAAAGACACAATCTTTTTTTTTTCATGATGCTAAAACTTAATTTCCTAAACAGTTTATTTCTGTTACTGGAGAAGTTTTACGGTGTTAAATTTGATATTCAGAGCATTAATTCAGCAGCGAACAACTATTAATCTCTAAAAGCAGATTCTGCATTCACATGTAGAATCGGTACGAAACAGCACAAGAGTTAAGTAGTACTGACCAGTCATGTTTGAGCATGCTTTGGTTGAATGCAAGTAAACAATCCATGGAGAGTAAAAGAGGCAAAACACATTGGCCGCAAAGCAATTTGGGAACCCACCGGCTATCATCTGACAATGATTTAGCTTTTTATCGGTTTAAAATTAGCATTTAAACTGGCTACTTGGGACACAGTCCCCTTGAAGATGTCATCTCTCAACTCCAGTCTTGCATCTCAAGTTGCTAATCGGACTGTAAACAATGAACAACACACAGAAAAGGAAGTCTTGGCCTGGATATCTGCTAGCTACACTGGAACCCCAGAAATATATCCCCTTGTCCCTCGAGGCTTATCTGTCATCAGACTGATGGGTTCCAGTTCAGCCAATGGGTTCTAAGATTGAACACAATCTCACATTTACAGATTTGCTCAGTAAAAATATAGAGGAGTATTGTCTACCTAAGCAGAGAATGAAGTCACTCAGTGTGAGTTTCTCTGTGCTTTGTTGACATAGTCACCTTTTAGTGCATGTTAGTGCATGCGAGTATGCCCCACTGGCATGCCGCTCTGCACTGCTCTCATACAGTTACAGCTGATCAAGCCCACACTCTGGTTCCCCCCTCGGGTTAACATGATTAGCTCTGTCAGCACTGTTGCCGTTGTTTGCACTGTTAGCACCGTTAACTGTTAGCCTCTGAATTCCATATAGAGAACGTTTAAGGAAATGTCTTCATGCCCCTGTGTCACTCACAACGTTGTTCTGGCCTTCATACATGACAATATTTTGGTGACAGAAGCTACAACATAACATGCCGGTACTAAAACTCACCTCATGTCTGCCTTCTCTTTCTCTATTTGGATTGCAGCCATCATCTTTTCATAGTCCTTCACTGGGGAGTCATAGAAGGTCCGTGTAATCCACCTTGTTATGGGGTGCTGCAATTACAGCGAAAAAGGGACACAAGACAAGAGTAGTTTTAATGACTGCAAATGTATTCAAATCCAAATAATCACTGATTCTATTCAGTAAAATTTCATAATCAAGCAGTTGAACAATTACTATGACTATGAGATTTCATCCTTTTACATTACTCTAAAATATTACCACCTGAAAAGGACAACTATATATAGGCTCTTCTCCGAAATATCTATAATTTTTAGTCTGACAGATGCCCAGCTGCTCAGAAAAAATTCACTAGCGGCAAACAGCTGCTTTAAAGTTCAGCATTGCAGCTAAAGCTTCATAACGGCAAGTGTGATTATGGTATGCACATTGTGATGTCCAATTTTAAATTTTATGCAAGACTGAACCCATCATCCCCTGGACTAAGGTTCAGATCAGTGACACAAAACACTTAAGATAAGATAAGATAAGATATTCCTTTATTAGTCCCACAGTGGGGAAATTTACACGTTACAGCAGCAATACAAATAAAAATAAATTAGTATATACATAATAGAAAATAGAAAAAAGTAAAGACAGAAAAAATGTGTCCATCATATCAATGATATAATTGTACATAAAGTCCTTATTGCACTTATGTCCGGTGAGTTTGTTGTGAATGTGACTGTGATTGTGGTCTACTGGGAGCAGTGCTGGTTGTGGAGTCTAACAGCTGCAGGCAGGAAGGACCTTCTGTAACGCTCCTTCGTACACTTAGGGTGTAGCAGCCTGTCACTGAAGGAGCTCTCCAGAGCTCTGATGGTGTCTCTCATGGGGTGGGAGTCCTTCTCCACTTGTGAAAAGACTAATGAGGTAACATGCCAGCTACGTACCTTGTAGTACTCCCAGTGCTCAGGTTCGTAGTCCTCAGGAATTTCAGCCAGCTCTGCCTCACCTTCACCACACAATCACACTCAAGGTCAATTCAAAGTTACTTCTTTTCATTTACTCACCAAATCACACCTTTAAATGACGTATAAATCACTTGTTTAAATGTCAAATTTGCAAAATAGAACAGAAAAACCTGAAGAGATCTCCTTACTTACCAATGAAGACATTCACACATGTGACAATGACAGCCACAGGGATGCCAGTCAGCAGGATGTAATATTGCTGTGAAAACCAATGAGAAGACAAAATGAAATACTTAAACTGTAATGTTGTTCTACATGAGGGGTGATCAAGTCTAACAAAGCTCAAAATGTCAGTAATAACTGTTACTTTTATGCAAAATTATTGACATTTTAGGCACAACTTTTATTTCATTACACTATTCTGTTTCATAAGCTCGTAATCACTTTGAGCTACATTCCTTGTGTGAAAGGTGCTATATAAATAAAGTTTATTATTATTATCATAGAAACTACAACCACAGGAGTAATCACAATGGGTTTGCTGGTGCTTGCATGGCTCACTACTGGCTCCATGTAACGTTAATAATACAAAGTATAGAAACTTATTCTGTTGCTGAACTAAATGCAAGCGCTTCTGGATCAGTGCATCTTCATTTGTGAAATACAGTAAAAATATGACACTGAGCATACACAAACATGCTCTCAAATAAGGGCAATAGTGGCATGTTATTTACTACGTGGAATCAATAAGTAAATTCCTACACTTTTGAACAGCGATGCAAATACCTTCAGGAATAAAGCTTTAAAAACTGTTGAGTAGCATTACATCACTGGCTTTTTAGTATCCTTGTCAAAACTGCTGCTGACATAGGGCTGTACAATTAATCTAAATTTTATCAAAATATGCAATTTTCAAATTGCAGTATTTGATAAAGTCACAATATTTGTTAAAGACAAAATGTGCATCCAAGTACTACTCTAAATTAAATATTGTTGTGCTGCAAAGATGTCTGGTCAAAAACATATTTGTTTGGTACAGATCCCCATTAAAAAATAAATACACACATAATCATTTTAATGTTTTTCAATGAAAATGAGAATGATGATACAAAAATTTGCAATCACGATATCAGTCAAGATAATCACAATTAGATATTTTTTCAAAACCATGCAACCCTATGCTGGTATCAATCTTATTACCTTATCTATCAATCTTATTATCTACTGTAATGCGAGAATAAGGGCTGGAACAAGCCCTTCATTGGTCATGATCACAGGAAATAAATGAGAGGACGTTGTTGGACTCACCAATAAGCGCAGAAATCTCCTGTCATAGAAGTCAGTAGGTTTGATAACAAACATTTTCTTCCCATGACCCCAACGAATGGCCACTGCAAGACAAGGCAGGGAATACTGTAGTGACCATGTATTGCACAATTAAAAGTGGGTGCTTTATTGACAACACTGATAATTAACATGATAATCTTGAAAATGCTGGCTGAAAATGAAGGCTGGCCTAGAAGAGCTACTGTAGCTCAAATTGCTGAAAAAGTTAATGCTGGTTCTGATAGAAAGGTGTCATAACACACAGTTCATCACAGTTTGTTGCGTTTAAGGCTGTGTAGCCACAGACTGGTCAGGATGGTGTACATTTTATTCACTGTTCCTGTGCACTGCCTGAATAACCTGCTGCTGTAACACTATAATTTCCCAGTTTGGAATCAATAAAGTACACCTATCTATCTATCTATGAAGAGTGTTGAGATCATGATATGAGACTATACCGACTGGGATGTTGGTTCTTGTGGTACCTTACTGGGCTGAAGTATCTGAGTAGTGACCAGTGTCTCATTGTACAATACTGGTGATGATCATTCCTCAAATGTATTTTTTTGTCAATCAGGGCCGGGCAAATATGAACAAAATCTCTATTCTGGTCATTATTACAGTTTATCAATAGATTATGATATTAAGTAAGGTTCACAAAAGCGTGTGGTAAAATGTTTAATGTGCATTCAACAAACTCCAACGAGTTTTATAGCGCTATGGTGTCTACAAGTACACATATTTCCCTGCTATTTCAGCTGCAGAAGTTGGTAAAATTAGAGGTATAATTCATTTTTGACAGAAAAACTGTAAATCATAATATGCTGTATGGGCATTTCGACATGATTATATGGGGAGAGATAACAGATTGTCATTCAAAAGCTATAAAACAGCTATTACACCGACTACCAAATACTATTGAACTAATGAAAAGAAGTACTGTTTAAACAGTACTACTTTTCATTGGTGCCAATTGTACTTAAACGTGTTTTTAGCAGACAAATAAGACTGAGCAGCTACCTGTAACCACTGAAGTACTAACCTACGATGTACTTTTTGTTGACAGCAGGACAAACGTTACCAGCTAGCTAATATTAGCATGCTAACAAGCCCCGGCGCAAGGTCACAAGAAGAGATGGCCACGTTTAGGGTCAAAATTCTCTCTCTTTAAACGGCAAGGGTGTCTCTTACCTTTATCTGTCCGCGGGATTGTTCGAGTGAGTAAATTTGCCGCATTGTTTCCACATTTCAGAGGACTCAGTCTGGCTGCAAAAGCAGCAGCAGACCTGAGAACACTCATGCCCACCATCTCTACTGAGGGACGGCGACTCAACAACACGAGCTCTGATTCGTTGATGACAGAGTGAAGCGGAAACCGCCATCTTTAATAAGGGCAGATACGTTAATTTTTATTCTAGTTTAGTGGTATTATTTTATAGGCATAATGTATAAAATATATTACATAAATATATATCAAAAACAGAAAACGTTAAACAATAAATAATTTATATTTAATATAGAGAGATGCATGATGGGTAATGTGGGAGCACTACGACAAAGATGGCGGCGTCCTCATCAGCAGGACGCGTTTTGACTCTTTGCAAGCAGTTTCAAAATGTCTTTAGGATATCCTCAGCGATAAATACTCAGCACTGTTCCGCTGCTTTGACCAAATACCAGCCTCATCTTTACAGGTAACGTTAAGACGCCCTTGTAACGTGTAAAACATGACACTTAAGCGTTACGTTAAAGTCAACGTGTTCTCTGCATAAACGTTATACAGTATAATAACGTTAGTCTGTGGTTCACAGCTAACCCTGGCTCTTCTCCTCAGTGACGGTTTGTGTAGATTATATAAAGGAGTTTATGTTATAAAATACAACAAATCACAGTCCAAACAAATCAAGGTGGACATCTCCAAGTCTTACATTTACTAGCCACCTGCAAACATTTGTTGAGTTAATCCATTGACTCTGGATTGATGTAGAGAGTCAAGGGCTTTGACTATGAATATGACAGTCTTCATTATGTTTTCAATTACAGGATGGTCTTCATCATCAATAAATGTAGCCACGTTGCAGACGGTTGTATTTAGTGTATGTTAAGACAGGAAGCCATCACAGGCTGCACCTAGAGCACTACTCAAATCAGCTGTATATTTACAACATGTCAAGGTGTCTTGTTTTCCTGACAAAGCTCTGTAAAGCGAGACCTGTCAGCTGATTATTTATTTCCTGTAGTACCGAAATGTTCAGTAAACGTTTGCCTAAAGCTTGTGAAAAAAAATGTTAAGAAATTCCCATTTGTCAAATGCTAGTAGCTTCTTTCTTTTTTGAATTTGCGTTTGTAACATAGTTGTATTATTGAATTAGCAGCACAGGTGGTTGCATGGTTGTTGTCTGTAGTTATTTGGCTCTGAAATGTGATGTCTCTTAATCAATGGGAGGCACACAATAATCCTCTTGGTCTTTTGCTCATCTGTTGTCACTACATGATCCTCTCCTTATGTGTCGCCACCATTTCTGATATAAAATACAGTGTTTTATATATTATTTGCTGTTGTGCAAATAGCAGCAATCACTAAAATCAGTTTCTGGGTCTGAAAGGAGGAGGCATTTTAAGAGTAGCATAATGCACTTGTAGGATTTGCCTGAAACAAGTGCCTCTCTGCTGCTCGCTGATGACTTGTTCAGAGTCAAATTAAGAGGTTTGCAAATTCTGATTTATGGTTGATTATCCCTTTTAAAGTCTTGTCATGGGAATTTATTTTGCACCCACTAGGTCTCCACTCGTTGCCCTGTCTTGGTGCAGTCCCAGCAGCTCTGTGGGTCAGTGTCGAGCCCTGCACACCACCGTCAGCAGGAGAGGCCTGGAAGAGTTCTTTGACTTCCCGGAGAACTGGGGAGAGACCAGTGTGAAGTCAGGTAAAACACTTTAAGAGTCTTCAGAGAGCTCATGCCTCTACTATGGCTGCTTGTAGCTTTAATAATAGAAGATTTTTTGAAAATGTTGTAGGTGCACCATGGACTGCCAAACAACTGAGAACAAAAAGCAATGAAGATTTACACAAACTCTGGTAAGCACTGTTGAGACATCACAGTGGTGTTTCACAGCGTATGAACATTTATCAGCTGTGTATAATAACGCTCTGGTTCTATCTCAGGTATGTGCTGCTGAAAGAAAAGAACATGCTGCTCACACTTGAGCAGGAAGCAAGAAGGCAAAGGGTTCAGATGCCGAGTCCAGAAAGAATCAGGAAGGTTGGAATGATGCTCAAGTGACCCCCTCCACCATTAATGTAGAAAACAGGGAATTACATTTGACTGATCAGCTTTGGCTTTGACAGAGCTGGGTGGGATGCAGGGTTTGAACTTGCAGTACTGTGTGGCTAAGCTAAATCTTCATCCTCTCAGGTTGAGCGGTCGATGATCAGACTGGAGACAGTGGTGAAGGAGAGAGAGACTGCGCTGCGCCTGCTGCAGACAGGACAGGAGAAAGCCAGACCAGGAGACTGGAGGAGGAACATATTTGGATATGCCTACTGGTGAGGCCACAATCTCCATATACATAATACAGTATATCTCACATACACATGGAGAAATACAACTCTCTTAACATTTTAAAGGTACTGCTGGGCAGTACCTGGTTAACATGGATGTAAACCAAGCTGGATTTAAAATACTTAAATCTTTTTTTTTTTTTTTAATCAGGCCACACACAGATCATTACTGTTTAAATCTGATCCCAGTTTCAACAGAATTTCTTAAGTTCATGATTATTTTGATTCTAAAAGGGACAATGCACATTGATTAGCATGAGCCATCATGTCAATGTCCCAGATTTAGCCATGCGGGATAATTTTCATCTGCAGTCCCTGGAAGGTTGATGGAATTAACGAAAACATGCAAGAGCATGTAAGCATAGACAGTTCGTAAAACAATGATATAACCACCACTACTGCAGATTATTACGGCACGTTTGATTGTATAGTAGCCACTGATTAATACATTTGGAGAAAAGAGTTGAAAGTTGTGATGTTAGTTGTGGGTAATGAACCAGTTATGTGCTGCCAGGCAGGAAAAGGTTAACTGCCCAAAGGTTCATCTACTATGTGGTATTTTACAATCCCCTCTGGGAGCAGCCCTGGTTGATGATGGATTTTTTTATATACTGTATATCTATATCATGAATTCACTGAGCACAGGGGAGGCAGACTATGAAAAATTTTATACACACGTAAAATATTCGTAAATTTGATAATGTTTTTTAAGAAATTTAACAATGATGCTATGACTTTGCCTTTTTATTCAGTTTTCAAAGCCTGTTTATAAAGTGTTTCTGCTGATTTTAATGTGGTAAAGACAGAATCATGGCACCGATGTGTACCTCTGAGGCCCCCTGTTAATTGTTAATTGTTCCCTATCTGTCTGAATTTTACTAAATTGAATTTGATTCTATTCACAACTTTTATCAATTTGTTTTGAATGTGAGTTTTGTATATATTACTATACCTTACTATTTAAACTCATGCAATATTTCTCTCTTCTTCTATAACATCTGTGTCTGCATCTCTATTTGCTGAAGTTTACAGTTTTGCTGACATGAAATTGTTAATCAATTTGACATATTGACGACTGAAGCTGATGGTTTTTCTGTGTCTGCAGGCAAAGCTGGTTTAGACTTTCTGCAGGTCATCTGCTACCTGATTACAGTACCTCCTAAAGAACCAGGCTTTAGAAAATGAAATGTGGGAAGAAGCATCACTCATGTACACTTTTTTATTTCCCTCAGGTATCGCTTCAAAGAATATGCTATTCCTTGGTACATGAACAGAAGGTATAAGCGAAAGAGGTTCTTCACACCCAAGTTTGTCCAACCACACATAAGGTGAGATATGGCACACAAGTGATCCTGTGCTCTTTTAATGTAGTGTAAATATGTGGAGAGTTTAATGCAAAATTCCTGTTCTCTCACAAAAAAACAAAATGTTTATCTCCTTGTCGTGATATTTTTCTGTCTTGCAGGCTGCGTTTAGAGAAGCATCTTCGAGAGAAGGCCAGGAAAGCCAGCTTAAAGAATGAAACTCTGTCCAAACTCAAGGAGAAGTTTCCTCAAATGAAAGTTTCCGCATCGTGAAATTTCAAGAGCACATTTTACAATTGAGTTTTTGACAGCTGTGAGCCTGTTGGACACAAAGTCTTCTCTGCATTTATTTACCTGCTGAGTTAATATGAATAATCAAGTCTGAACCGGCTGATGTCGGATAACTGAAGGTGGTCTGAAACTGTTGTCTTATGTACCATGACTGTATTTGTCCAGCTGTCATTTGAGCCTAGAAGGTAACTTACGCTCCATCAACCTGAAATGTTTTGCTCACTGTTTTCTTACCTAATATTAAAACACATGTATTGAGTTTTCTTCATGTTTTATTAGGCTACATGATGAGTGTATAAGGTTTTGTGACTTTTAAGAATGTGTTACTGCAACTTTACAGTAATGTGATGTCGTTATCAAAATGTAAACCTGCTGTTTCAGGTCAAACAACCACATCAGTCTTACACACAATTAATACAAGAAACCCTCAGAAGACTTTAAATAATGTACATGTAAAAGAGAGCTATTGTACTTTCATTACACACTCATTTAACAAAAACAGACTTTATTTTTAAAAGACCATATGTAGCCAATGACAAGCAAAGTGAAACTTAAATACAGATTTACTTGACCCCAATTAGCAGAGGCAAGAACTAACCGGCCGTTACCTCTGATGAGCTTACTTACTACACAAAAAAAAAAAAAAAAGGCTTATGAACAGAAGACAATATTCACCCCAAACTGTAAAAGGTTGTTCCTCCAAATACATATCACCCAGATTTTATCTTATCAATATTCTGCAGAAACCTTGTTTTTTCTTTCCCCACAATGGGATCAAAAACTTGATTCAGGACAGACGCTATTTAATGATCCTTGTCATATCAGATTATGTCTAAAGTGAGAAAAAAAAGCATGGAAAAGATCAAAGTTTCCACAAACTCCAACAATCTAGAGAGAAGGCAACAGACCAACTGTAATGACCTGAAACCCCATTTCATCATAGTGACAGTTCACTTTGTAGGTGTTTATGTCTGATTTTCCACAATAAATCCCAGAAGGAGGCATATGGACAAACTATTATTTAAAATAAAATCATATAAAACAAGAGCAATCATCATCAGGTGTTCCTGAGGCCAGGGTGGGAGGTGAGCGACTCGTGAGCTTGTGGCAGAGACAGTGATGGAGAGGGTTGGGTGTGAAATTAAGGGCACTTCCTGTCTACACACTGCTTTCCTCCCTCTTCATACTCCTGTTTGGAGATCCACATCTGCTGGAAGGTTCCCTGGCAGACACAGACACACAGGTTTAGTTAGAATAAATCAGGATAAAAGCAGGAGATGCAGGAATACACACACAACTAAAGACAAAGCTGTCAAGCAAAGTGCATGTGTGAGAATACAGTTCTCATGTATTTTGCCTCCACTTATCAAATTAAAGGTAATAAGGGTCCAAAGTTTAAACAAAAATGTTTTAAACTGCACAATCATCACAAAAAAGTTGTGATTTTTCTTAACCACAAAAGGGATAAATTAGAAACTTCCCTTTATTAGGGCTGCAACCAACAATTATTTTTATTATCTGTTAATCTGCTAATTATATTCTCGATTAATCGATTAGTTGTTAGGTTCATAAAATGTCAGAAAATGGTGAAAATTGTTGATCATTGTTTCCCAAAGGCTGAGATGACATTCTTAAATGCCTTGTTTTGTAACTTAAAACCTGGTTATGATCCACCAGTGCGAAATATGAATTCTTGTCATTTCCCCCCGTCTTAAATTTTGTATTCAATTTTGTTCAGGAAGTTATATTCTTATAACATATTTGTAACTGCTGTTTGTCCTTACGAGTGACGCCAGGATGGAGCCTCCTATCCAGGCACTGAACCGGCGCTCCACTGTAGTGTTGTTGGCTATCAGTTTCAGCCTCATGCTCTGCAAATCACAGACAAACATGTTAAACTGGCAGGAAATGGAGCATTGTTTAGTGATGCATTGAAGAAAAATCAGACTACATAGAAATTGTGCATAAATCATCATTTGTGTATGATTGTGTGAGGAAGTGGTGGCGTTAACTCACCGGAGGGGTTTTCTGGGAGAGTTCTCTGTTCAGTCGGTCTGTGAAGCCCTGAATGAGTGTGTTTCCTCCAGTCACCACCACGCTGCCATACAGACCCTGAGACACAAAGTCAGCAACGGTTCAGTCAACGGTTCAACAAATTAAGAGTTTCTGATTCTAACGCAACACAGAAAAAGTGACAGTGAATGAATTCATTACCAAAAATTGTATACATATTTTTTGGGTGCCTCGACCAGCTTTACCTACATCTACTTCAGACAGTGATTTCCTCAACTTCAAGATATTCGTCAACATTCCCCAAAGCTGTGGTTCCCAACCTTTTTCCTTTAGGGACCATTTTTATATCATCGAGTATGCTGACAACACAACTAAGGAGCATATTTGATGGATATGTCATATTATATTCAATGCATAACAATAACACTGCTGAGCAATTGATGAACTGTACAATTAACACAAATAGTGAATGCAACAACTGCAGGAAGTTTGTATAAAATGAGTGATTTGGATGAATTTTAAGCAGATTATTTCCTGTGAACACTGCATCTTTAAAAGTAAGCTAAAAACTTATCAAATTGTAAATTGTAAATTTCCCCACTGTGGGACTAATAAAGGAATATCTTATCTTATCTTATCAGTTCAACTTAGCTTTTAATTAGCTCTTCATTAGTTTTAACACTGCTTCATTGTGTTGCACTAATTATTTTACATGTTTTTTTTAACTGATATGTATGCATTTTACTCTTAGTTAGTTTTAACACTGCTTGGCAGCACTATTGATTTTATATGTATTTTAATTGATTTTATGTTTTTTTAAATTCTACTGTTTTATTTTTTTCCTCGTCTTTTTAATGCTCTCTTTATTGGGAAGCACTTTGAGTTGCAATGTTTATGTATAAACATGTTTAAAATGTGATGATAATCACCGGCCGAATGTCGATGTCACACATTCCCACGCTGGTCGTCACCACATGGCCAACTCCCAACATGGTGTTTCCAGACAGGCCCTGAAATAATCACAACAAACAACAACACTTAATTACATTTTCACAAAATTAATTTATATCACATAATGTACATATGCACATTTATCACATCTGGAAGCTTTAAACAACTTTTCATGACAGAGTTTTCCTTATTCAGGGCAGAACATTCAGCAGTTCTGGCTGCCCTGCTACCTCCCCACTAAATCACACACCTTGGCATTAGAGGGGTCAAACAGCCCCTCTGGGATCTTCAGCCTCTCAGCCCCAAAGTCACAGTTGTAGCCGTTTGGCAGCTCGTAGTGCACTGTGGGCATCTGTGCAGCAACCCTGATGAAAGAGAGGGGGGTTACCTAGAGGGAATATTAAATTTCAACCTTTCAGAAGATGTTTACATTTAGCATGTAAACCTCCATAGATGCTGAGGGTTAAAGTAAAATCTAATGTCTATGTAATCAACAGATTTAGGACCAGCTACAGCTCAGCGGGTAGAGCAAGGTTGGTGGTTCAATCCTCAGCACCTACTATCTGCATGTCGAAGTGTCCTTGAGCGAGACACTGAACCCTTAGCAGCCCACTGCTCAAAAAATGCTTAGGATGGGTGATGCAAAGGTCAAATTGTGTATATGTACTTGCATATATATGACAAATGCTATACAGTTTAATTTTTTAAAGATTCATATTAAAGCTACTACAAGGATCTTTCATTGTGTTGATTTTTTCGGATCCTGTGGCCAAAAGCGATAGTGTTTCTGAGCACCAGATTCCCTTTAGAAAACCTCTCATTTTACTGCAGCTGGGTCTAACAGCCTGCCCTAAACAGTCTTGGTTCTGGTTTTACCGTGCCTCCCTTCCCTCCAGTGGGCCCAGGCCTGGGCCTCCAGCAGTGTGGTGTTGGTGTTGGCTCCCAGCAGGGATCTGCAGAGCAGCGAGGCGAATCTCTGCTCCGAGCTAGAGGAGGAGCTGCTGCTGCCGGGTGAAGAGCTCTCAATCTCTCGCTAGAGCTCCGACTGCATGTCAAAGGCCGCACTGAAGCCGCATGTGGGTCAGTCCATGGGTGGCTGGTCACTGCCAGAGGCCCTGCCGGAGGCCCTCCTGGAGGCCCTGCCGGAGGCCCAGTAGAGGCCCTGCTGGAGGCCCTGCTGAAGTCTGAACTAAAGGAGTTTCCGGTGAACCTGCATGATTTTGTCTGATTTTGCGAGAATCCTACCCAGTGGCACAAATGGCATTAAGACCAACTATATAGGAATAACCAATCTTATTGCTGAGGGTTTTATTTACTCATGTAGGTCATATAGAAGTGTCAATATTACATTGAGACTGTTAAAAGTTCCTCATAGTAACTTTAAGTTGCAAAAAACGCTCTTACTGTTCATCGTATGGCGAGTCTGACACCTGCAGCACAGATGCCTGGAAGTCCTGAATCACACACTGCAGACATCAAGAAAAGACAAACATTTAACACAACACAATACATACCAACCAAATCAATAATTCCTTTATAACTACAAGGATACAACAACTTTAGGGGAGTCTAAGAGTTTGCTGCTTACATTACACATGTAGTTGTGCCATGAGCGGGTGACTTGAGGTAGTTTCTCCTTTTTCTTCCAGCTGGCTGGTGAGCCCTCTCGCACTCCATCCTGTAATGACAAACGCTGTGATCAACACTGTCTGGTATGAAGAAAGAGATCAATACAGACTGTGTAGGCACATTAAATAGCACAACACACAGTAAAGAGGCCAAATTGGAAGATATGTTTTGTATTTGATTTAGAAACTTGGACCTTTGTGCTACAGACTGTAAGCTGGTTCTTCATTAATCCGGTTAGGTTACGTTTTTCCTCCACACTATCGGTCAGCCCAAACTGTTTGATTATGATCACTCGATTTAAAAGGTGGATGTTAATATGCTTTAACATTTACTTTTTCCCCAAACAGCCAGTTAATCAAATTTACTGGGAACATTTGAAACCAATCCCTACAGTGATACCAGGGAAAAAAAATTCACTTCATGTATGAATGTTTTTATCATAACATTCAAAACAGAGAGTTACTGCATTAGTAAATACACATTCATTAATTCAATGCCATTTTTTTTATGTCCAATTAAACATTTTTAAACAATCAACAACAGATTTCAGGTTGGAGCAATGTATGCTAAATATGGGAGACACCCCAGGCAAAATCATAAATTCATATGCACTGGTCAGTTTTGAAATTTTGGGAGGTATAATTATGTCTTCTTTCACTACAACAAGTGGAAAGAAACTAGTTTTTATTTTATTACACTCTGTTTATTTGTGTCTGTAGATTTCTCCAAGAAATTTCCAATTTTTTTTTTTTTACCCTATTCACCTGCGGGGTTCTCTTAAAATGCAGCGCTCCACCTGTGAAACACTGAAATGAGCTTCTCGAAAATAATGTCATCTTACCTTCGATGCAATCATGTAAGGTGGGATTATTTCAACATTTAACTCCTGGAAAAGCTCCCTACACTGCATGCTCATGAAATCTCCAGCCAGGGGCGATTTGACGATGCCTGCCAAGAGAGAACAAATAACACAATAGCATGGGGAATGGGATTTAGTGGTTTGGGAAAACAAATGTTTACATTACCAAAGCAACTGTGAACTAAAAACTAAAACTTGTCCTGTCTCTTGGCTACATGGTGGAGAAGAGGTCGTGTTGCTCAGAGTAGTAGTAGTAGTAGTAGTAGTAGTAGTAGTAGTAGTAGTAGTAGTAGCAGCAGCAGCAGCGTTTGGCGACATTTCCTTTATCTGATGAGAGGGTCGTACTGTAAATGACAATGGGTGTCGTGTACCCCCCCCAGTTTGTGCTGTACAAATCAAATTGACTTGACTTGCCACATCACTAGAACAAACATTAAATCTCTACCATGTCTAAATGATTGCTCACTGAAAACTACTCTGGCCCAGCAGTAGTTCATAATGGTAACAGAAGGCTGAGATTTAAGCCCCCAACCAGCAGATGGCAACATAAATCATAGAAGACAATGCATGCGTCACTGAAGGATTATCCATTTTTCATTACTCCTCTTAGGTGATTAATTAATCCCCTCCCTGGTTTATATGTAAACCAAGTCAAACCTGCAGGTTGATCATCAACGTATGATGAATGATTTATGAGAATTGTTCACCTTGCTGCAGGACGTAGCCATCATGCACTGGAATTGCTGTGGTGTGTGTGGCTCCGCTGTCCAGGACCAAGCCTGTAGACCGCCCATTGGCAAAGCTTTGACACTCAGAGTAAAGGACATGTAACAATGTTCAACATGTGACAGATGAAGTATTAGTTCAACAGACTTTTCATAAGAGAAGCAGTCTCCAACATATAGGGAAAATGAAATGGCTCTGTCGCCCATCCCTTTCTGGATGAAGTGAAACAGTGAAGGATACGCAGATAGTACAGCAGATTTGCAGAGGAAGAAGGCGGGAATGTTGTAATGTTCAAACATGAGCTCTGTTAGTTTCTCTCGTTTTGCTCGCGTGTTCCACTGTGGACACAAAACAGAAAATAGGACACTTATAACAGGTTATTCTTACCACAACATTAACCACCAAGTTTCTCCATGAGGTGATGAGGACCAGCACAGGATACAAACTCTTCACTTCAAATCCTAAAAAAACTGCATCTCAAAAAGGTCACCAGCTACTATGAGCACTTACAGTGACAATCTGCCAGCATTTCGCTATTGGCTGATAAATTCAAACTATGTGAATACTGTTTGGCCTTTGCATAGTCAGTGTTGTTCAGACTCCAGAGGCCTGTACTACAAAGGAGTTCAAAATACCCAGGGTATCTTCACATTATCTGGTTTAACTAACCCTAACAACCGTGATCCTGCTAAGCAGTCCTACAACGGTGGTTATCAACTCAGTAAATCAACCCAGGGTTTCTCAGTCTGGCTATAAGCACGTTCACATAAGAGGGGTGGTGTTTGAGCATAAAACCAAATCAAACACGGATTTTACAAACCAAGAGCAAGACAAATACAAATAAATTAAACACATAATCCAGACTAAAAGTAACACGGTTGAAGCTGTGTTGCTTTTAGTCTGGATTATGACAGTAACTTCTTTGTTTTTGTGTAATATCATTTTACAATCCATGCACTGAGCTGCGATTGGCCAGGAGGCGATAAGTTTATATGAGCTGTACACCTAACCTGCTCCAGAGCAGATCAGGTATAAGTTACCATGGCGATCTACCCTGGTAAGAGGCAAAACACCACCGTAGGACTGGAAACCCAGGGTTAAAAGTGAAATTAACTCAATAACCCCAAATCCTGCTTCGTAGTACAGGCCTCTGCTGACACAAATGCAAACTCACCGATGCCTCTGACATAAGCACTGGATGCAGGCTGGGTTCAGACTTGAAGTGCATCTTGTAGGTGTGATCCAAAATGGCCTGGAAACTGTCCCAGTCCTCAACTGAAAGAGGGACAGAAGAGGAAACAAAGACAGGGCTTGTTGAAAATGTCAAATCACTGTCAGATTACTTCTGATTTTTAGCTATTGTACAGATGAAAACAAAGGTCAAACATGTATCTGTTGTTGTTCAAACTCCACATCTAGTTTTGGGAAATAATGTGCAGTTATTGGTGGAAACTTAAATAAAAAATGTATGCGTTTTAAACTGAAAACAAATATTTTCTTTACGTTCCTGTACACAAACAAAGACAAACTTGAGCATATAGATGCTCAAGATAAATCTTTACTACATTTATGGCTACAGGCCGAAAAAAAAAAAAAAAAAAAAAATCAGCGTCACAAAAAACGTGCATCTTTCATCATCATCGTTACCACCAGCAGCATTTTTGGGTCAAATGGTGGAGAAAATAGAGCAATGATGAGCTTTTTTAGATAATAATTTGAGCATCAGGCACCGATGTTCCAGGTCAGCCCTCTGAGGGAGCCCGTGGTCCCACGGTGCTTTTCTGCTGCAATTAAGATCGGTGTCACACTCGTCTCTAAATAGCCTTACAGCCAAACTCCACTGGACCAGATTCTGATGAGTATCATCAGCTAGGTCACCACACCACAGGAGCGCTTGTTTCATATTTTACATCATATTGCTGTTTGAGGTGACAGGAATCAAACACACCAGCAAAATTTTGTGTTCGTTATGAGCAGAGAATTTTGGCTGGGTTTTAAATGCTTTGGACAAAGCGGAAATAATAAGTCAATTACCTGATCAGTTAATGGAGAGGAAATTAATTCACCACTGTGAGGCTTTTAATATAATTGTAAATTTAAGTTGTTTGGATTTAATGTATCTGGAAACCTCATAGTGGGAAATTGCAATGACCATTTTTATTTTTTTTTTTTAACATTTCATGACTACACAAATAATTGATAAATGAAAAGATTAGTCTATAATTACATTAATCATGTTTACCCCTAGTTTTGGATAATAGTTGTCAAATTGAGAAACATAATATAGTTTATCTAAATAACTTTGAATAGATGCGGGAAAACACCATAAAATGTCACAGAAAATGCAGCACAGGAAAAAAAAGTCAGAAATCTGAGATTGAAACTGAGCCTCAGACCAAAGCATGAGAACATAACATTTTTGAATGTCTGACACATCCACAATGCCGACAAGCACAAACCATGATGGGAAAAGACGACCGCTGTGAAGCAAACATGGCGTTAAACCCAAGACGGAGAGGGGTTTGCCTTCCAACTAGAAGACACAAGACTGGTAGAGCTCATGATAATGAGTTGCCGTGGTCTTCAAATAATCTCATTAATACTCATGATGAACAGCAGTCATCTATACGTCAGTTGGGGTTGTGACGAGTTCATCTACAAAGTCGGCTGACAGACCAAAAGAGTCTAATTATGGATGTGGATCAAGCTGACGGGATTATAAATATTCATTGTGGAGTGTACGTCACAGACCATGACAAAGAACAGGGTCATGCACTTACACACAACCCATGCATGTTCATATGGGGCGGCTGTGGCTCAGTACACCAACTGGAAGGTCGGTGGTTCGATCCCTGACTGCTCCACTCACATGTCCATGTGTCCTTGAGCAAGACACTTAACCCCAAATTGCTCCCAAAGGCTTAGCCATCAGTGTGTGAATGAGTATTTAGATTAGATCCTGATGCGCAAATTTGGCACCTTGCACGGCAGCCTCTGCCAGAAGTGTATGAATGTGTGTGTGAATGGGTGAATGTTAATATGCACTGTGGAAGACTAGAAAAGTGCTATATAAATGCAGGTCCATTTACCATATAAATGCATTGCACAAACACAGTATATGTTTCTGAAACAGCCTGGTCAATCCCTAACCCAAGAACATGGCAGTTAAAAATAAAAATTTTCTCTGGATTTTAATGGATGGTGAAAAAAAATGGAAAAGAAAATCACATGCCACAAGTCAACACTCACTCATGCCATTCTTGAGCGGTGACATGACCTCCATGCTCTCCCTGGGTACCCTCAGCTGGTTGGTATCAATATAGTAGGTGGTGCCACTCTGCTTGCTCTTGTCACCATCCGTCTCCATGGGAGTGCTGCCATCCTCTCGGTCAAGGGTCACACCTATCACCGTGGGGAAGTCGGCCTAAGCAAAGCCGAAACAAAAGAGGACACGATATATGTCAGGACACATTATGACATGCCCTTGTTTATCAATATCACTCGCAATAAAACTAATCCAATAAAACCTTTATCAGAAAATCAAACCCATCCCAAACACTGAATGATAAATTTCCCATTTTTGTGAAACTGGAGGTGAGTCAATGCGCTTCAGGCTTATAAAAAGACAACAAGAACAACGGTTTTGAAATGCTCGAAAGTACCTTGTTTCGTACTGTAATGATATGGCCTGTAATGACTAATGCATGTTGCATAAACAATGACTGGCTTACAGGGGAACTCCACCTACATTAACAATTCCAACATGTCATATCCATAGCCTAGGAAAGCTCAATCAGTATTTGTGAACCTAAGCTGCCCTCTCTCAAAGCCATAAACCAGAGAAGTCAGTCTCAAAATTGTGATGTCATTGGGTATAAAGTCTGGAGCTGCTCCATAGACAATAATAGGGGGACTGATTTTATGGACCCAGAGCATGTTTGTTTTCTTTTTTTAATACCCAAATGAGCTTTATTCTATTGTAATGTTGTCAGTTGCGAAACAGAAAATGTTCCCATATACTCAGAATACCCCCCTGGGTGCTCTCAGTGACCATGTTTCCATGCACAAAATATTCAGTTTTTTGCCCTTATTCCCTCTAAGCTGCTTAAATGGCTAATGAAAATGAATATCCCACTAATATTCCCGTTAACATGCAGCCATGGTGGCCTGGTTCGACCGCTCTTTCATGCCTTCAGCCACATACTTGAAAAAGGTCACAGTTGCAATATTTGTGCATATAAAAAAAAAAAACTGTTGATATCCAAGTATTTTATACTGTTTAAAGGAAGCAGTATTTCTCCTTCCTACCAGAAATGTAGGCTTTTCTTTTGGGCATGCATATCTGCAAATTCTCAACTAGTTCATTTCTGTAAAACTCAGAGAACTGGCCATAAACAGGGGAGAAATCATGGGGCGGGATGCCGTAAAACCCCCATTGAGATGTATATTCTGAATGCTCGGTATACATGTCTAAAGAATGCTCCTAAAATCCAAATAATATCAACACATCCTATGTCTTAATCTGCAAATGCTTCATTTGTTTTTCATGTTTTACATTTATACGTTTTTTACATGTCACCATGGCCTTGTCCTATGATTTTCTATAGGCATCCATGCAAGTGGTATCGTGTTTATTGTGCTGTGCAGATTTTGTATGCAAAACACAGTTATAGCTGTTGCCTCCGTCATTTTACATTCATGGGCTCTGATGTATAGATCCCTACCGTTATTTGCTCTGAGTTTTTGATATAGAAACACCTCTACAGATATTTACCTATATTATATATATACACTGGTATGTATGTATGTATGTATGTATGTGTGTGTGTGTGTGTGTGTGTGTGTGTGTGTGCGCGCGCACTGTATGGTGTATGATACATATAACAGTGCTTTTGATTATGTGTGGGATGTTTGGTTCACTGGTGGTATCATGTGACTATCATGTGACTATCATGTGACCAGAGTGCTCGCCCTTTAACGATGATGTCTCTGTGTTGATTTACTAAGTCTGAAGAAGAGCTTTGGCTTGAAACATCACAAAATAAGACGTGCAAATAAACTGCACTCCGAGGGAGCTACTTTCTACTCCTTTTTTTTTTTTTTTTTTTTTTTTTTTTTTTTTAATATTACAGAGATCACAAAGACAAATGAGAGTATGGCCATCAGTGTTCATCTTTGATATTTCTCTTATCAAACTGATATTTACACAATCATGATCTCCACCTGCAGCCAGATAAAGCAAAACCAAGCAAGCACTCCAGAATGATCTGAACTCAATTTATGCTGTCTGTCTCCAGGGTGACAGCCCTCATTTCTTGACACAGGCGAACCCCCTGGGAAGGGAAGATGAAGACACGCAGAGGAGGAAAAGACACATAGCTAATCAGGTCATTTGAGTGATCCACTTACCTTGGGACAGTCTTCTCCTGCATAGCCGGCTCTTACAGTGTATGAGCCAATGTCGAACACCAAAGCTCCCACCTCATCTGCAAAAATAAGAGAGGTACAATGAATTTTAAATAATACTGTACATACTCTGAAAGACTCAGTAGGAATTTAAATTGGGTCTCCTAAATGACAAATGGCCAGTTTTTGCAATATATTTTTCACTGAACTGGGTGAGAGCAGTTCCTTAAACAAATATCCTCCTTCCTTAAAAAAACATTCATAAACCTACACTATACACCATCACACCAAATGTCAGATAAACACATCAGATATTGACTCCGAGCCCGCACATTTAACTTGAGAGAGCTTGTCTGGTATTTGTCCAGCACTGTTATTAATGGCATTACCATTTTTATGATCTTTTCTTAGAGTCCGGTACATCTCTTACTATAAAGTGACAAGCTGGGAAACAGGAGCTTAAATGATCATGCCCTTTTTGTACCAACAAAAACATAAAGAAATGTCTGGAAAGTTTAACCTGTTCTGTGCAAGTATCTGTACTCATCAGTCTTATTGGTTGATAACAGTGCTTCACAAAAAAAACATTTAAATAAAAAAACTGCATGATAACTTATAGTGCTGATATAATTAGCCAATAGGGCTGGACAATATGACGCTGTATACCATATAGACAAAATGATATAAAATATATTTCTATATCATTTCTATCGTGATACAGGCTATACTTATTTTGTTTTTCTCTATTTCACTTAAAACTGTTCATCTTCATTTTGCTCTCAAGTTTTTAATGAGAAAATCCTCAGTATTTTTCCCATGTCAAATATCTAAAATCACACTGTAATATATAAAATACCATGTGGTTATTTCATATAGACTGTTTATTGAATTGCCAGAACACATGCTATACTGTGATATACTGTATATCAAGATATAAAATGACCTATATTGGGATAGAATACATTGACCACATGCCCAGCCCTAATAGTCATATCAGAAAATTTGTAAAAACAGAAAGTTAATCGATTATGTCCTTATTTATGAACTTATGAAGTAAAAATAGCCACATATTGGATGGCAAAGCTATAGACAAGCTAAAGATTGCAAATCCCAAAGTGGCACTTTTATATTTCATGCTGTACTCTCGTTTTACTTAAAAGACCTATTTGATTTCACTTCTTAAATTTCACGAATTCGCTGCACTGGATTTGTCAGATCTGTTAACATCAACAATGATTTGATATTATACTAATGCTACTTATAGCTTGCACAGGACCCAGTTGCAGAATGTAACTTTAATTATAGGTAATAGTCATCACTACAACTGACAACAGCGTGCATGCCATATTAAAGTACTCAGAGCAGCAGACCAATTAAATACAGAAATTATTTCAGTTCAGAAAGACATCTATCTTACATATGTGAATATGAGCAAAGAGGTAACCATGTAGATAACGTAACATAAATATAACGTCCCTTCTTTAAGCTATACCACAGTGGAAACACGCATCTCCATGTGAGAAAGCTATAATAACGTTACACAAACGCAAATAATTGTGTTCATGAGTTCGGCAAACCCACTTTCATTCATTTCCTTACTAGCTAGCTAGATAGTTAGGCGGTACCGGAGTTACATGGCTGTTACATAAACAAACTTAGCTCACGCCAAAAGACGACGCACACTAAGATTTGACAAATTCACATATTTTCGACATCAATTGAAGATCTTAGCAAGAATTTAGCTTTAGCCTTCCGCGGAGCTAAATGTTAGCACAGCTTGCATAGCTAGCTAACTGTAAAGCTGGCTAAAGCTAAAGAACGGGACAACGTGGACAACCGTTTCGTATTATTTTAATTATGAGAGCCCACTCACCGCCTCCATACACTCCGCCACTCATCCTCTAGATTATCTCAACGGCAACTTTCTTGATATAAGATATTACAGGAGAATCACAACCGCTAAACGGTTAATCACAACAAAGGGAACTTGTTAGCATGGATCAATCTAACAAAGCAGGCGCCACACTGTGCCGAGGCGACTGTCCAATCAGAATGCAGCACAGCAGCAGTGCTTCCGCTTTAGCTGTGACGCAGCAGCAAGTGACTGCAAGTACTTCCGTACTCTGGAGTGGACGTGGACCCACGCTCTTTATATCAACGTGAGTGGAAAACTGATACATAAGTCGTATAAACTTACCTTTAATCGTTATTTAGTGATGTACAGATAGTGTAAGAGCAGGCTTTATAACAGCACGGTGATTATTAGTGAGTGTAAACAGCAGGACCTTGACCTTACGGTCGTCTAGACTCAACAAGATTGACGCTGATCTCGGCGACCATGTCACTTTATGCTGCCAAAGTAGTAACACATGCACACTGAAAACGCAAACCTGAAGTTATTCTTTTGGGTTATATTCAGTGATAGTATTGTTGTTAACGGTCTTATATTGATATTAATAAGTTCAAGTTTTGACAGCCTCGTGGTTGTACAAAGTTGGGTTAATGCGCAAGCGCGTAGGTTGGATATGGTTAAGTAACTTGCTGGCCGTATAGTGAAAGTCTGAGAGAAGGGAAGGTGATCACATAACCTGTAGACTATTTTGAATGAAACGCATACAACTCAAAAAAATTATAAGGTATAATCATTCATACTCCTCATACATATTGAGTAACTTGTGGCTTCTGTTATATTTACTTTCTGCTATATATGTGTTTGATTTAAAGTTGTATATAGAGTTGTATAGTAGTACATTTTCACTACTGGTCTAGCGAATACCAGAAAATAAGGAATCAAACCCAAGGTGACCTCTTGAAAGTGCTTGTTTAGTGCACCCACCAATAGAAAACCCAAAGAGATTCTGTTTCATATTGTGAAAAACTAAGAAAACAGAAAACATTTACACATAAGGAACTTGAGGAGATTTTTAGGTCAATACATTGATAAATGCATAAATGATTATCCAAATTGCTGCAAATTAATCTTGTGTGGATTAGCGAATCAAGTAATCAACTAATCCTGTCAACCTAAATCGGAATGTATGACACTGTGTTTTATGTAAATGTATGCCTTCATAGAGAAGGACTTGTAACAAAAAGATCCTATTTTTATACCAGCAGTCTCTTTGTCAACACCTGTTGACTGTCCTCATTCCCAGTAGCACATGCTCATGCAACTTCTTGAAGTTATTTATTAATATATATTCAGCTCTTGACTCTGGTTACAACAGTTGACAGAACTGGAGCTGAAAAGTCAAGTACCTGAATTAGTTGACTGACATAATTAAAGATATATAATTGATAACTGAGTAAATAAGTTGTTTAGATGTTGATTTTTAGATTGATGTCTCTTTGGGGTCTAATTAAATGTGATGGGCAGTTTTTCTGAAATTTTATTGACATTACTTGATATGTCTTAAAAAAGATATCTACAGATTAATCAATTATGAGAATCATTTGTCGCAGCCCTTGACTAAACAATGATTGTTGTACTGTCAACAATCATTTTAAATTTCTTCAAACTCTAAACTTGTAAAATAAATTTTTAATTTGGTTTACTTCCAGCACCCATGCAGCGCTGCCTCACTCTGACCTTTGCCCGGCACAGCAGGCTCCTCTTTCGAAATAAACTTGCATCTGTCCTCTGCCAGCAGTCAGCAGCCATGTCGGGTCTCCTCATCAACCAGCCCAAGTACGCCTGGCTGAAGGAGCTGGGTCTGTCTGAGGACAACCCTGGTGTCTACAATGGGAGCTGGGGAGGCAGCGGGGAGGTCATCACGTCATACTGCCCCGCCAACAACGAGCCCATCGCCAGAGTAACCCAGGCAACCATGGCGGAGTACGAAGAAACTGTCCAGAAGACGAGGGAGGCTTGGAAGATGTGGGCAGATATTCCAGCTCCCAAAAGAGGGGAGATTGTGAGGCAGATTGGAGATGCACTTAGAAAGAAGATTAACATCCTTGGGAGCCTGGTGTCACTAGAAATGGGAAAGATCTATGTTGAGGGAGTGGGAGAGGTCCAGGAATATGTTGACGTCTGTGATTACGCAGTTGGTCTGTCCAGAATGATTGGCGGGCCCATGCTGCCATCAGAGAGACCAGGCCACGCTCTGATCGAGCAGTGGAACCCAGTTGGTCTTGTTGGTGTCATCACTGCCTTTAACTTTCCTGTGGCTGTCTACGGCTGGAACAACGCCATCGCTCTAACCTGCGGCAATGTCTGCCTCTGGAAAGGAGCTCCAACCACACCTCTCACAAGCGTTGCAGTTACCAAGATTGTGGCTGAAGTGCTCGAGCAGAACAACCTGCCTGGCGCTATCTGCTCCATGACCTGCGGAGGCGCAGACATCGGCACAGCCATGGCGAAGGATGAGCGTGTGGATCTGCTGTCGTTCACCGGCAGCACCCATGTGGGCAAGATGGTGGCCATGATGGTGCAGGAGAGGTTCGGTCGTAAGCTGCTGGAGCTAGGTGGAAACAACGCGATCATTGTTTTTGAAGATGCTGACCTGAATCTCGTGGTGCCGTCCGCCGTATTTGCTTCTGTGGGAACTGCTGGCCAGCGCTGCACCACAACCAGGAGGCTGATGCTGCACGAGAGCGTTCATGACACAGTGGTTGAGAGGGTTGCCAAGGCCTACAAACAAGTTCGCATCGGAGACCCCTGGGATCCCACCACCCTTTATGGGCCTCTGCACACCAAACATGCGGTCGATCAGTATCTGGCAGCTATCGAAAAGGCCAAGCAGCAAGGTGGCACTGTGGTCTGCGGAGGAAAAGTGATTGACCGTCCTGGAAACTACGTGGAGCCGACCATCATCACAGGGCTGGCTCACGACGCTCCCATTGTCCACACTGAAACCTTCGTCCCCATTCTGTATGTCCTCAAGTTCAAGACTGAAGAGGAGGCGTTTGCCTGGAACAACGAGGTTCAGCAGGGCCTGTCCAGCAGCATCTTCACCAAAGATATGGGGCGGGTTTTCCGCTGGCTGGGGCCCAAAGGATCCGACTGCGGCATCGTGAATGTCAACATTCCTACAAGTGGAGCCGAGATAGGAGGAGCCTTTGGTGGAGAGAAACACACGGGAGGTGGAAGAGAGTCTGGTAGCGACTCGTGGAAGCAGTACATGAGGCGTTCAACCTGCACAATAAACTACAGCAAGGATCTTCCTCTGGCCCAGGGAATCAAGTTTGAGTGAAGTCCTCCGTCATGGTTTGTTTTCAGCATTAGATGAGCCCAAAAGGACAACACTAAATGCATTAGAGGCAGAGTGATATTTGTCATTGCATTTTTGCATTCAGAAAGGTCACTTTGAATTTTAACAAAATTTGGAATCATTTTGGATCATTTGTCCTGTATCAAATCTACATCTAACGTTGTTGTTTCAGATATTAATCCTGGTTTAAAAGTAGTTTTGTGATAAAGGTCAAATACTGTTCCTTCGAATGTTGGTGTGCACTTTTCTACAAGCACTTAGAAAGTGAGTCTGAGTGCTAGATGACTGTACCAGATAATTTATACTGTGAAAAAACAAAATAAATCCCACCTTTACTTTGGAAGAAAAACGGGAGTGGACCTGATTCATCTGTAGATTAAATCTTTAAATCATTATCAACACAGACTGTTTGCCTCTCCTTTACAATATTTATACATTGTACTTTGCATCCAGAGCATCCTACAAGAAAGAGTCGCAGTGTGCATTCCAGACAATAAAACAGTAAACAAAATGCTTGATGTTAGCATGCACTTTGTAAACTTTCATAAAGATTAGAAAGAAGTCTCCCAAACTGGGACCAATAAGACAAGAACATCCACACATTCATTGCTGCTGGGTTATTTTAATCATCCTTAATTTTCAAATGCATCACTCATAGATAAGTAAAAGCCACTGATTTAGGCAAAAAAAAAAAATATGCAGTGAAGTCATTGATGGATTGGGAAACAAAATGTGCTAAAACTAATGTCAGAGAAATTTGGCACATCTGATTTTGTGTCAGACTGTGAATTGAACCACAAATCTCCATACATTTCTGATAAAAAATGACATCATTGCTTTTATCTTAACAAGCAAAGCCTTTTTACAGATTGTGTCAAGTATTATGTAATTGATTATACATTCAAAAGAAGCAATATTATATATAAAACCTCTGGGCATGGGACAATATGAAAATTTGGTCAAAATAATTGTGATTCACAATATTGTCCAATTAATATTATAATACTATGCTTAAAACTGGCGCTACTGGAATCATTACCTTACATTTTGTAAAAAAAAAAAAAAACAAATAATTTTATTGCATCACAGACATCTTTTTCTCTGGAATGTGCTTTTTAGTGAAAATCTTAAATAAGGTAATCATAAATCATAAGGTCCCCCTGCATAAATAAAGGATAAATGCATTTAAATAAAAATGGCAACAATTGTGTGAATCAGTTGTTTCTTACATGATAATTCCTGTATTTTTAAAATCAGGCTCTATTTGTCACTTCTCTACCATGATAGTGAGCTAGACAGCTTTTCATGTGACACATGAGGGTATTTAACATTATCCCAGTAATGAAAATTTACCACGATCAGCTTATTGTGAGTGTAAAATCCTATATCATCCCATCCCTAAAAACAGACTGTTGGCAAAAGAGGCGAAAATGACAATATTAACACATTTGAAGCACACATTTATTTTATTCATGCCAATGGACTTCATAGCCTTTGGTTTTACTGGTGTTATTCATTGGATATTTTTGATATTATTCTCACAGCATTGTTTAACGTAACAAAGAAATGATCCCAAAATCGACAGGCAATGGGAGTGGTACTTAAAGATGTCCACCAAATAGATGATCTACATTACCAAAGGAAGGCTCATTATCCTCCAAAGGTCTTTTTCACAGCACAGGTGTTTCTAACAACATTAACAGCGGCCCAGTTCGGTTCAAGTGTAACCGTGAACCAGCATGCACAATACCAGGAGCCTGAAACTGGAGCAGTTAAATGGACTTCAGCCATCTTTCAGTTGATTATGTACATCTGTGACATCTCAAAATGTCTTCAGTGAGCTACAGTTTCAGATTCTCATGTTAGAGGAGGTTCATATATCCCATCATGCTTTACATAGGATGTCTAATTATCTGGTAAACGTGTACATGTGTTCTGTGTCAGCAGGACTTGCAAGTGAAAAGACGGACTGATCATATGTTACATTTCTTGTCATTTCTGTAAAATGTCCTTTGAAGACAAGTGCTGTCACCTCACAGCAAGAGGGTCACAGGGTATTACTTGCTTCCCATAAATAAGAGAGGATTTCTTTATTTTATCTTATAATTTCTGTCACTACAGTCTTGAAATAAACTCTGTCCCTTTAACAAAAATACTACTACATCTCCCATCCTCCATGCCCCCCATATGCTGCTCACCCTCCCACTCAGCAGCAGCTCTCCACCTCATACTCCAGCTCTGCCTCCCTCTCTCTGTATTTACTGCTCCTCCCAGCAGCATCCACACTCACAGCTGAAACGAAGAACTGAAACGACGGCACTCTTGTCTGTTCGACTCACCGTCCATGCCATTTAGGACGTATGCAGAAAACGCCCACTTCTTCTGCTGCACATCTGTACTGGACAAAGGTAAAGCTTTCATTATTTGACTAAATTTAGAGGGTTTTTTTGGCATGCATTAGTGTGCTTGTTGTCTGGAACACAGCAAATTCACTGCCAGGCTAAATCTGAAATTGAAATGATTGTATATTTTGGTAAAATGTCCATGTAAAGCACATACAATCACGTTCATACAGTTTGGGATAATGTTTTTATTCTAACAAAGCATCAAAAGAAGATCTGAAATCTGCACTAGGAGCATCATTTCAGTTAAAACCGATGGGTGTGGAGTCCAAACTAACTGCAGAACTACAGAAACAGAGGAAACACTGGTGATTGTGGTATTTTGGTTGTGAGCTCGTCAAACCGATCTGTGGCTCTGGCATCAAGGGTTGTGCTGTTTTTCAGGCAACTAGCAGGTAATACCTCATCTCATGTTAATAATGAATTATCTGGTATCATTGTGTTTCAGCTATAAACAGCAGGCATTTGAATAGGGCGGCATTAGCACATCAGGGTTGTTCCTCACTTCCTTTAATTCCTTTTCCCATAGACGACTGGTGTGATTCACTTCTTTGGAAACTCAGAGCATGTCAGTTCATGCTTTGTGTTGCTTGTTGCAGCCCTGATTTACAGAAGTGTCTGCATGGGATTCCCCTGGACTGAAACACTCTCACTTCTTCTCTTTGCACATTTCCTCTGCAGCAAACAAAAAGCTATAAGCTTCTGGCCTACTCATTCTGGGGTTAATTGACTCTTTCATGTACTATTCACACACATTAGTGTTTTTAATCAGAGTAAATTATAATAGAGATTGACACGAAACATTTATGATGCTGCATCTTTAGATCTGTTTAATCTATTCAACACACTATACTGTATATACATTATATGCATATTAATATAATTCACAACATGCATGTCATTAACAAAGAAATTCATATTTATGAAAGCAGCCCTGAATATTTTTACTCTCTGCTCACAATAAACCTTCAGACCTCTGATTAAATTTATGTGCATGAGCTGAAGACCATCCCACCTTAGTAGACCGTAATCTATTTTATTCTTCTCTCTGAGTGAGAGGAATTTGAGGTGTCCCGATAGTGTGACTCCAACACAACGAGAGGCATTATCACGGAAACGATGAGGGCTCTTCACCGAACTGCTGCTGTGTGACAATCTCTCATGGGCCGACAGCAGCACTAAGATTAGACAAGAACCTGACACAGGGAGAGGCAGAGGAAACTGCTCTGGACTTACACATGATGATCTGAAGTGATCTCTTCTGAGAAGCCACACATGGGTGTCACGGTGGATCCTTGTTATGTGACAAACAAAGGATCTGCTGGGGATGGTAACAGCTCATGTGCCAGACCTCTCTTTCTTTAGATGCAATGTGGGTAGCCATACATTTTGATTTAAAGGAACAGTGTGTAGCATTTTGGATGATCTACTAGCACAAATAGAATATGATATTCATAATTATGTTTTCATTAGTGTTTAATCACCTGAAAATAAGAATCTTGTTTTCGTTTTGGCTTTGAATGAGCGCTTCATATCTACATAGGAAGTGGGTTGTCTTCACAGTATAGAACTAGGCAGTATAGAAACAAAATGACAAATCTCTGGTTTTGACAGCGGTTGCTGCCATTTTAGACTGAAAACGCTTACTTTTTTCATAATATTTTATAGAATACTAATGTAGAATGATAATTTCATTTCACTTTTGTACAGCACTTTTTAGGTGGATGTTTTACTGTTGTCACTTTCAGTCTAAAATGGCAGAAGCATAGCTTTGCTGCTGGGCGCTGATGTTGCAACAGAACAAACAACTGACTTTCACTTGTTGGCAATATACGTTCTTTGTCACAGAGTCTGTCATGTTGCTCTGCCATGTTTCTACAGTAGAAATTACCTGAAGGTCACCGTTCGGTGACACACTTGTGAAAGTGTGGTAACATGAGGTAAATGAGTGTAAAACCGTAGTACCGTTAGCTGCTGTATGACTTCTGCTGCTTCTAAAGTAGTGTTATCATGGTATGGATGACCTCTGAGCGAGGCGAACAAAGTTACCACGGTGTTGCACTCAGCGGCTCACTTTACCACAGTCTTGATAGGGAGGAGTGAGCAGTGGGGTCCTCAGTTGCAATCTAAAACCACACCACTATATGCCGCCAAATCCTACACACTGTACGTTTAAGTACAGTGGAGGAAGGTTTGTATTTTGTAGACTTCACAGCATAGCGTCTGTTCTATAATGCAAGAGTACCTATACTTACAAATGGCATTAAAATGATCCAATCTGAGGCGAAAACAAAACATAATGCATCCTTTAAAGAGATAGCTCATCAGCTGTGTTTGACTTGAGATGGATCATTTCAGTTGGGCCAGTCAAGCCCAAGCTGCGCCAGTCAGCAAGTAAAAATCTGAAACTGTCAAGATCTATTTTCCTCATCACACATACAGAGAGAGAGAGCGAGAGAGAGAGAGAGAGGTGGTGGCGAGCCCAGCGAGGCACGCATATTTTAAGTCACTTTGCACTCTTCAAGAGGGCCCTTTTTTTTTCAATAATCCATTATGCATAGCAGCTCTGGCTCTCCCTGGTATTTCTCCTACCTTCTTGACGTCAGTTGCCATTTGTGAGGGTTACCCTGGCAACGGCCAGCCTCCCCGGGAGATGTCTGGTGGATAAGACGGCCCTGATAAAGCCTTTTAAGGTTCTACTGTTGCTACACCTTTTAATTGCCTTTGATACAGTGGAAGTATTACACGGGGGTCGTCAGGGCGCGTCGCCACATGTGGGCAAAAAAAATGGGAACATGCAGATAAAAATAGAGCATTGAGAAGCTGCTTCAGATTGACGTCCCATTATCTCCACTTGATTCGATCACCCACGTATTGGGCTCATTTTTGAGCAGTCCTGTGAAACTGAATTGGACATGATATATCTATTTTTGCTCCATTCTTCTGTTACACAAAGGACACATGTGTACAACCTATTTTAACAATGTGACATTGTAGTGATGAGATAATATGATAATATGTAAAGACCAGATAAAGCCACCCAGCTCATCGTGATGCCTCTGAACAATGTGCCGATGTAATTATGAGATAATATGAAAAGATCTTATATCATCCAAGTTATTCATGTGAGCCATTAAACCCTAAATCCCCTCTGGCATGCAAACTTGTCCATGCACTTTATTGATTATCACAGTACATTTAAATGTGTTGCATCAATGCAAAACATAAAATGGCAAACAGTAGGATGATGAAAACTGCTGCCAACCTGTTGTTAGTTTTGAGCCTTTTTCACACAGCAGTGAAGGGATACTAAAACCCTAAAACCTCCCTCACATGCAAATGATGTCATTCAGCTGCCTGACTACTACTGTACTTTACCACACAACCAATGCTGAATTTGCATCCATGCAAAATGTATCACTCATGTGGAACAATACAGTTGAGATACTGTACATGATACCTGTTCCAGGCTCCAGGAGGCTATTTATAGCCTCACCAACATGTGTGTCTTTCTTTTTTTTTTCAGACACAAGGCTATTGATGTGCTATTTTTACAGTGTCAATTTGCTCCCTCTCCTCTTGGTTGCCAAGCAATGGACCGAGGGACCTGATTGGCCAAGGATGTGCTTTTGGACACCTTGACTCTGATTCTCAGCTGGCTAATGAATTCAGTATTTTTTGCTCAGGAGAGGCAGAGGGGTTGACGCCTTTATGTAGTTTTTTGTGTCCCTGTCAGTCTGAGCTCCAAAAAAAAAAAAAAAAAAACAGCAACAACAGCAAAAAGATTATGCAATGAGTTGAATTGTAGTTGCATGATTTTTAACCAGCTTTGAACATTCATTAGTTAATTTGTTGAGCAACCTCAGACATGACACAACAGACAGCTATGTCATCATCTTTAAAACAAGTTAAGGCAAAAACCTGTTTGTGTGTCATTGTTCATCACGTTATACATTTAAAAGAACAGTGTGTAACGTTTCAGGGATCAATTAGTAGAAATGGAATATAATATTAATAACTATGTTTTCTTTAGTGTATGATCACCTGAAACAAAGAATCATGTTTTTGTTAGCTTAGAATGAGCCCTTCATATCTACATAGGGAGCAGGTCCTCTTCACAAAGTCCACCACGTTGCTCCATCATATTTCTACAGTAACCCAGAATGGACAAACCAAAGATTTGTTTTTATGTTATCTGAAAGCCACTGTAGCTCTCCAACACGCTTGTGAAACTGCAGTAACGTGCACTGCAGAGAGCAAAATTGTGGCTCCACCAGTTGCCGTCTGAATTCTGTTGCTCTAAAGTAGTATTATGGTAAGGATAGTGAGGTGAACGGCATTACTACAGCTTTGAACTTGCCGGCTCACTCTACTGCAGTCTTGGAAAGTGAGGAGTGAGCAGAGGGGGACTCATTTAGTTGCAATCTACAACCACACCATTAGATGTCACCAAATCCTCCATACTGCACCCTTAACAATGACAGTAAAACCGTTAAGATGTCATGATTACTGTGAAAATGTTGAAACAATTTTGTTTCCGATATGGGGCAGATTTGTGGTTATGATTTGTTATGAATCATCCAATTTCTCTTAATTGCATATGAGGATATTCAGCTATATGCAGTGAATTATAGGCCAGTATGGAGGAATTAATAAACCATTTCTCATTTTGAATACAACTGTCTGGAAACACGAGTAACACACTGCTATATTCAATAATGTATTATATTTTAATAATTACATATTTCCAGGCTGCACTAATGACAACCCAACCACAACATATGTTTCTGCTATCATGCTAATCCTAATCCTCATAATGTGTTTGGGGGGAAATTGGTTTGACACACCTAAACTACTGCTGTGTGACTGAATTCAATTAGACTTAATCTGACCCCATGCCACTCCGAAAGGAAACCAAGGGCTGGGCAACTTTCATCTTCCCTCCATTGATTGTGGCTCGTGCAGAGATATGGAAAAGCCTATCCCACTGCTCCCTTTCATTGGTTCCATTAAAAATTCATCCTGTCCTAATGGTGAGAGATCCCTTTCAATGAGCCCACTGCAGGCCAACCGTGGTGTGCCGGGGTGAGACTTGGCACAGCTGTCTCCTGGCACAATCCAAACCTTACAACTTTAAGTTTGGGTTTCAAAGTACAGATTTAGCTTCACTGTTCTGTATTCTAGTCACTGGATTTACTGTAAATTATTTATCATCCTATTGTGTAGAAACAGAGGAAACTACTTCTGCAGTAAATCCCTTTTCTTCATGTCACTTGGTACAATAAGATTATTATTATAAGCATATCATGCCTGCAACAAAATGAATCATTTCTTGATTAGTTAATCTAATTCTTGGAGTATAGAATGTCAGAAAATACTGAAAAAAATGCCAATTACAAGTTCCCAGAGTCCATGATAACATCTTCAAATGTGTTTTGTCAAAGCAATTGTCCAGAACCCAAAGATATTCAGTTTACCATCATAGAAGATAAAAAAAAATGAAAAATATTATCATTTGAGAAGCTGGAACCAGAGATTTTGTTTCCATTTTTGCTTGCAAAATGACTGAAAAATAAAAGTGATTACAAAACAGTTGCTGATATACTGTGTATTAATCAATATGTCATTTATTGACCGTTTTTTTTTTTTTTTTGCAGCTCTATATTTTTTCTGAGCATTTTAGGACCGCCACTAACAATTATCTTCTTTACCGATCAATATGTTGATTAATTTCTTGGTTTATAGAATGAAAATAGTGAAAACATCCAAGGTGATGTCTTTAAATGAATTGCCAACATGTCACAAAAAGGAGAAAAGCAGGAAAATCCCCATATTTAAGAAGATAGAGCCAGTGAATTATTTTCCATTTTACTTAGCTCTCATTGAAAATAGCTCTCTATTTTTTTTTTTATTTGAGAGCATTTATGGCCACCACTAACAATTATTTTCTTTAATGATTGATCTGTGGATTAATTGTTTGATTTATAAAATAGAAATAATGAAAACAGCCATCAAAATTTCACAGAGCCCAAGGTGATACCTTTAAATGAATTGCCAACAATTCAGAGCCCAAAGATAATCAATTGACAATGACATAAATAGAAGAAAAGCAGGAAAATTCTCAATTTTGAGAAGCTGCAACTAGAGTTTTTGTTTGATAAATGAATGAAATTATCAATAAATCGTCAACCTATAAAGCCTATGGCTTGCCACATGCAGACTTAGTGTACCTCATATATAGGCTGACAGTTTTCTTTGAATAGCTGCAATACACCTTTGATTCTGTATCATCTATTCCTGCACATATAGGCTACTGTGGCTTGACTTAAGTATTTTGTACATATGAGCTACTTTGATATGCAAAAACACAACATGAAACTTTACAATGATGCCCACAGGTCAGAAAGCAAAGCCACAATAGGTAACAGATTCACAGAGTAAACAAAAACCTGTTCTCTCCTCACCTCCAGCTTTAATATTAATACAGCACATTCACTCCTAGTTTATTAGGTGTATTGGAACTGGATCAAATCAAAGAGTGGAGTTTTCCACTTAAAGGTATCTTTGAAAACCTGAGGTGAAGCCCATTTGAATCACCACCACTACTATTACCACTACTACTACTACTACTACTGCTACTACTACAGGTTTTGTAAGTCTAAAATTTGTTTCCTGTATCCCATTCGGTTCCTTTTTGTTGAAGGGGCTGACGGACTGTACCATGTCACCCGTAGGTTACACAACCCTTTTCAGACATTTTCTCAAGTTAAAAGAAATGTTGTTACGGGTAGCTTTGTAGTATGAACTTAAATATAAAAGCATTTAATAAGATAATTGTGTTTTATAACGTGTTGTAGTTGTTATAAAATGAAAAAGCTCGATCTATTCACCGCCGTGCACCCCTCAGCGTAGGCTGTTGCCATGTTCCCACTTTCATGGGTGTGGTGATTAGCTTGCCTGGTGAAAATTTTTAGTCTAATCTGACCCGAGTCGCGCTCGTTCCTGCCCCTTTAAACCGACCAAATTGTCTTAAAATTAACACGCCTGTGTTTGCGATTCCTCTCACAGCTGGGACCATGGTTGTCGTTTGAAAACGGGATCAGTGTGACTCGGATTGGAAGGACGGACAGAGCCCAAAAAAGGAGCCTGTTTCAGGTAAGGACGTGTGGTGTAGTCTTGATATTTTGGAGGCTTATTAGACTATTTCCTGCTTTGGCCACGAAGTGTTTGTTTGTTTTATACTGAGAGTGAGATGCACAAATGCCCGTGAGCTTGAAGTATTGTCAGTGCTGTGAGCAGCAGTGGAGCTATTGACATAACTGTTCCCAGGCTACTATTAACCTGTTTTTTTCCTCTAAGCAGGCTGAAAATCCACCGCTACCCGAACGCGGCCTTTTTACAGGCTGTCAAACGGCTCTCACGCGGAACTCGAGCAGCCAAACGTCGTTCACTAGCGGCCGCAGACTATAATTCATCTGTTCCCATTTCAAACATCGGATTTCTCATTAGTGGTTGCACGACACCCCGTGTAGCTTCGTTTTCTCCCCCTTTTCCATTAAATATACATGCCAGTCCGCCTTCATCCGAGCGGCAACCGGTAGCGTGACGGGGCGCGAGCCTCGTGCAATTTGTTGCATGTGTCAGAAATTTACCTCGACTCGGATAATTTTCGTGAAGATTATTATTAGTACATATAAAACGCACCTATATGAACGAACCTATATGTTTCTACTGTATATGATGTAGCTGATGGCTTCCTGTTTTGTGTGTTGACGGTCAGCATGTAATAAATCAGGACAATGCTGGTGTACTGTACGTATGTTTTCAGTCTGCAGCTTATTTATGGCTGGTTATCTACAGGTTCTAGTAGTGCTGCCTCTCACATAATGACCTGTTTAATAAAACCCATAGTGTGGTGACTATAAATATAAATGAAGTGGATATGATGGGCAGGCATACACCAATCAGCCATAATATTAACAACATCATGACCACTGACAGGTGAAGTGAATAACACTGATTATCTCGTGATAATGGCACCTGGCAGTGGGTGGGATATATTAGGCAGCAAGTGAACATTTTGTCCTTGAAGTTGATGTGTTGGAAGCAGAAAAAATGGACAAGCGTAAGGATTTGAGCGACTTTGACAAGGGCCAAATTGTAATGGCTGGACGGCTGGGTCAGCGCACCTACCAAAAGTGGTCCAAGGAAGGAAAACCGGTGAACCGGCGACAGGGTCATGGGCGGCCAAGGCTCATTGATGCACGTGGGGAGTGAAGGCTGGCCCATGTTGTCTGATTCAACAGAAGAGCGACTGTAGCTCAGATTACTGAAAAAGTGAATGCTGGTTCTGATAGAAAGCTGTCAGACACAGTGCATCTCAGTTTGTTGTGTATGAGGCTGCGTAGCTGCAAACTGGTCAGGGTGTCCATGCTGACCTAATGTTGTGTTCAATCAGTGTATAACCTACACTGTTAATTTACTATAGTCAAAACAAGTCATTTAACAACTATTTTCATAGTTGATTAATCTATCGATTATTTTCTCACTCAATTCAATCTCAATCATTGAAGATGCAGTAAGGGCTGGGTGGTGTGGTTGAAATCTGTATTCTAATATATGGCATACATATGTAAAGTCACAAAGTATTCAGTTCATCTGTTGCAAATAGCTTTTGGCCCACAACACATGTAAAACAAAACTTCAGTGACAAATTTAGTTTTCAGTTGCAGTTCGATTGTAATCATTGATTTTGATGACACAATTTATATGGTATATGTACAAGTCATTGGGATAAGGGCTGCAAGTAACGGTAATTTTCACTGTGGATTAATCTGTTGATTATTTTCTCGGTTAATTTATTAGTGGTTTGGTCTATAAAATATCATTTTAATCAGCCATTGTTTCACGAAGCTCAAAATGGCGTCCTCATGTCTTGTAATGTTTTGTTCACAACTCAGAGATTCAGTTTACTGTCACAGAGGAGTAAAGAAATCACTCAAATTCACATTTAATCAATTATCAAAATAGTTGGCAATTAGTTTAGTAGTAGACAACAAATCAATTAATTGTTGCAGCTCAAATTACCGTGCAATTCAAAGTCCATCAATTGTTATATTGATGTATTGAATATTTTATCACCCACCCCTATGAGCCCTACACACAATATTTAGATTTTCCAGATTGCTGTAAAATATTTTCAGTGTTGTATTTTCCTGGCCCAACTAACTATTGTTTTCATTATCAATTCATCTGATGGTTTGTTTTTCATTTAATTGACTACTTATTTGTCTATAAAACAACAGAATAGTTAAATATGCCTTGTCACAGTTACACAGAACCCAAAGTGGTATCTTGAAATGGCTTTTTTTGCTCATATATTCAACATGCAGTGACTGAGAGAAGTCACCAAAATAAGCCTCTCAAATGTGATGATTTGTATCATTGTAAATTGAGTATATGGGCAAAACAAGCCATTTGAAGACGTCACTCTGGGTTCTGTGAAATAATGACAAGGCATAGTTTACTATTCTATTTTGTTTTATCGGCTAAATAAGTAGTCAGTTATTTGCAGAAAGGAATCATCATTTGAATTGATAATGAAAACAATATTTAGTTGGCGCTCTACAGCCAGGTAAAGACAGCACTGAAAACATGTTTCACTAATCTAGAAAAAGAAAGATGATATATCATCCTCACAGTAATAATATTGTGTGTTGGGGTGCTCGGTAGCTCACCTGGTAAAGTAAGCGCCTCGTGTACTAAAGGCTGAGTCCTTGCTGCACCGGCCTGGGGGTTTGAATCCGACCCACGGCCCTTTGCGGCATGTCATCCCTTCTCTCTCCCCCTTTCATAACTATCACTATCGCTGTGAAATAAAGACCAAAAAAAATAAATAAGTAATATTGTGTGAAGGGGTGGGTGATCAAAATATTCGGTGTATCAGTACAGTAATTGGTGGACGTTCATTTAAATTGTCGCAGTTAGAGCTGCAGCAATTAATCGATTCATGGTCAACTATTAAAACACTCACCAACTTTTTTTTGATAATTGATTAATTGGACTGAGTATTTTTTAAAAGACAAAAATAGTAAAAACTCTGATTCCAGCTTAAATGTGAATATTTCCTGGTTTCTTTACTCCTCTGTAACAGTAAATTGTGTGTTGTGGACAAAACAAGACTCTGATTGACATTTGTCACCATTTTCTGTCATTTTATAGACCAAACAACCAATTGATTACTTGAGAAAATAATCGACAGATTAATAAACAGTGAAAACAATCATTAGTCATCATCAGTAATCATCATAAATCATGTATCGTGTGAAAGTATGTCCTCAAAATCAATGATTCTCAACAAACTGTAACTGACAACCTATGTGACTTTGCATATGTTTGTCACATGTCATTATAATACTGATTTCAACCATACCACTCATCCCTAATGTACTGCATCTTCAAGCTCTACATTTTATTTGTACAGCTGTATGTTACCAGTCCTATCCCACACCTCAGGTAAACCAACCTGTGCTAACAGCAAAATAACAGCTATCAGTTTTTATAATTGGACCCATTATACACAAGCAGTAAATCTCCAACTTTCAAGAGATGACTTTCAGGTAGTGGAAGTCAGTTTGGGCCTGTTTGGACAGAAACAGTTTCTATCAAACTTGGCTGTAGTTTTGATCATGAATGATGTGTGACTACATTATGTGTAATTCTGTGACTGTCTGGTGTAGGTGCGGTGAAACCTTGACTCAAAGTAGGTCATACAATCATCATACATTAGTTCACCGTCTTACTGTCACTTATGTTTAATAATAATAAGTGAAATCAAACTTTTTCCTCATAATTCACAACACGTAAATGATGTGAATACGAATCGGCTGATAAGAAAGAAGACATTTGGTCTCTCACCTTACTGGAATTTCACCAGGTATTTCCTCCATTCTGCAGATGTTTGGAATAGTCAGCAGGTTACCTGAACAAGTTTACACCTGGCGGAGCGGCCCTGCTGCATTCAGTTTTCACTTTCACATGCCAAGAGCCATAATGAGTTTCCTGTTGATCTCGTGGCCACACTCATGGCTCCTGAAATTGTCTCTCAGATAGAATCTACAAGGGTGAGATCAGGCGTAGGGGGAAATTTATTTATTTTTTGTAAGATGTTAAGAAACTTTTAAACTTTATCATCTAATGAATACCAGAGCATATCCTCCAGCGGTATATGTCATAAATAAAAAATATATAGTTATAGGATGATATGAAAATTCACAATATTATCCCAATAATAATTAGAATATGCTTACAACACTTAAAATGGCACTAAAACATAGTGGAATCACTTTATGTTACATTTTAAGAATTTTTTTTTTATTACATTACAGATAGGGCACACTTCTCTACCATGATAGTGAGCTTGACAGCTTTTTCAGGTCACTTGTGAGGACATTCACGATTATCCCGATAATGGAAATTCATCATGATCAACTAATTGTGATCCATGATAAAAATTACATTTCATCACATCCCTATTGAAGAGGTATAAAAGTTGATTTTAGTTAAAGAAAACGAAAAAGGAAAGCACTCAATATTGGTCGAATTTGAGTGTTTTGGCGTATATTTGTCAAAAAATAAACTCATAACATTTTAGAACAATCTTAGTGTAAACCAGTAAAATATTAAAGTTATGTAAGGGTCTGTTATGTAAGTTATGTAAATGTCTGAATATGTACAGAAAATGTGTACATTTTGTAAATGCTGTCAGTGAACTGTGAATTTCAAATGCTTACAATTTTCTAGTGGGAATAGTTTAGTTTATTGTTTTTATTCCGATAATTTATTCACAGTTAATGAAAATAAAATAATTAAAAATAAGAGCAAATATATATTCAATACAATATTCTGACCAAAAAAAAAAAAAATGGTGTAGGCTTAATCTCTATCTCTATCTTAGTCTCTAAGCTTATTGTGACTACCATTAATTCTTAAGAAAGCGTTACCTTAAATCTAGCCAAAATACTGGTGAAAACCAAACAAAAATAAAATATAATGAAGCAAATGAACAAAATAGAAATGGATTAAAATTGTCCTTTCTCCTTGTTGGTCAGAAGTAGTTAAAATAATAGACACTGTTTTGTTGTTTGTGAAATGATAAATATTAAAGTCTTACTGTAAATACTGGTAATTAGTGCTCACAGGGGTCCATGGTGCAATAATTTGATTAGAGCTGGCTGTTCTTCATGTTAATTCCTTAACTTCCTTACCATTTCATGTTGTTGGGCCCCTGTAGTCCTGCTTCTCCTGCTGCTGTCTTCACCAATATTTGTTTGAGTGATGCAGATGTCACTGGCTTTTTTGTGACCCACAAGGAGCACAAAGTCTCATTGACAAATTTGAGATAAATACAAAAATATGCCGATGAGCCATAAGTGTCTGATGGTTGCATGTTTCCTGCTGAACCTGAACTATCATTAAGTCAGCAGGGATGCACACTGAAGCGACAGTGTCTCCTGTAACAAATATATTGTGACCAGGCTTCATTATGGGAACCAGAGACTATAGTGCCTTGTGACTGACAATGACCCGACTGTGGAGAAGTTAAGGAGAACTGAGTCTCTCTTTCTCTGAATGGTCTAAAAATGAAAATGAAAGGTTGCATGTCAGTTCGATAAACAATCATTTTTACAGTCATTGTTAATCTGGATTCAGACTCTGTTATGAAGGGCAGTTAATAACATACAGCTGAACCAGCTGTAAAAACATGTAGAGCTGCAACAGTTAATTGATTAGTTGGCAACTACTTACTAAAAGTAATCAACTATTTTGATAATTGATTAATTTTCAGACAATTTATTCACCAAACAACGAATCAGTTAATTGAGAAAATAATAGTTGTAGCCCTAAAAACATGTATAAGATATTCTCCTATAAAGGGAATTAATCTTCAGATTATGTCCTTCATTAATTGTGTGATAAAGATATTTAATTTACTATTAGAGAAGACTTTAAAAAGCTGGAAGTTTGGGCATTTTGGGTCAGAAAAGGACTTTTATAATTAAGCAGTTACCAAAATAGTGGCAGATTATTTTGATTAATTGATAAATCAGCTAATAATGTCTGCTTTACTTCAGGCTGCATTCCTTTTTAATAATGCCAGCATATTGCATAAACTTTGAAAAATCTATTTATATGCTTATTTCTTTTAGAAATATTCATTTATTTTTTTTTTATTCAGTTTATTGTTTTCTTTTATTATGAAGCACACTAAAAACTACTGAGTATTTGAGCCATTACTGATTACATTATAAGTTTAATGATGATGATGCCATGATTGTTGAGAATGGTTAATTGACACTTTTTTGTGATAGTACTATTTTTTTTTTTTTTTCAATTAAATGGTCACAAATAACCTGATCCATGATGTGTAATGATAATGTATGAACTAGTAAACATTGACAGTGCAGCACAGGCATGAAGTGAAATTGCAGTCTTTTTGCCATTCTTTTCATTGACCAGTTGAGTTGACAGATATTCATAAGCAAAATGCATAAAAACATGGATACACATTTTTTTAAATTATTTATTATTAAAATAACTCTTACACCAGGATCTTGGTGAAACATCTTCAGTTAAATTGTAAGCCTTTTCAATGCAGCAATAAATTGGTCAAAGCTTCAGCAGCAATTAAAATACCAGTATATGAGGTATTTAGTACTGTATATACATATTGAATTGATTGGCCCCATTGTTACCGATACTAGGCTTCCTGCGATAGTTGGTGTTACGTGGTGGTTCGGCACACACTGACTACATTACATACCCACCGCCCTCACTGTTTTTTTGGCATGTCAGCGGCGTGTTATCAATACATAGTCTGGTGACGAACCCTACAAAGTGAAAGTGTCCGCTCCATACAGACTCGCAGCACAGAGTAACAGGAGTCAGATGTGTCACACGGCAATCAATTTGTGCAGCTTTGTCTCGAACCTACACAGTTTTATGCAGATGTCAGCTGTGGTTTCAGTTCAGATGCAGTAGTTTCCTGCTGGATGGTGGGAGCTCCAGCATGACGCTTAACATGTTGGTTGTGGTTGGTGTCAGAAGGGCTGTAGCAGTTGTAGCCTACCATAGCCAGTCTCAGAGACCCAACTGTGGTAGTGCCAAGCAGCACTATCTACTGTAGCTGGCAGCCTCATACTAAACAATAGGCAGCTCCAGCACACAGTTCTGCCTTTGTCATTCCCTGATCCTGTGCCATGCTCTGGGCCTGCGTCGGCTGCATGACTCCAGTCACTAAGCTGGAGCAAAGACGCACTGCTCGCTGAGTTTTACGATCTTAAATTGTTAAGGATAAACTTTATCTTGTCTTTTTTGTAGGTAACATTTAACTGTGTGACAGCTTTGATATATGGTTAGTTACTACAGCAGTAATGAGTGACCTGTTCTGGCTTCTAATTATTTATTATCCACATGTGAACAAGACGATTCACAAGGCACAGGTCAGTTTTATCCAAACTGATGAGAAAGCACCCCAACACACTACGTTTTTCAGCGTCATCTTCCATCATACCTGCGTAATGTTCCACCTCATCCCTTTTGTGTGCTCCATCGCCTTTGACGACACAAGCCTCAGGCTGAAAACATTGATTGAAAATATTTAGCTGAGTGTAGAAGGTCATATCTGGTGTTTTTGGTGGTCCACAATAGGCTCTATGTGACGTGGCAGATTTCAGAGGCGTACAGTGGATATAATGGATCCACGGCAGTCATAGAGCAGCACCACATCACAGGCGAGCTGATGCTGAGAGCCTCTCTTCAGGGGGGTTGCGTCAGCCAGAGGAGAGAGAGTGACGTCACTCGCGGGCAGCTGAAAGCATTGCAACGCTTGCTGCCCCCGATGCCTCGTTACTGTCAAAGACCTCCTTGGCTGAGACGAGGGTCCTCGATGAACGGTCCAAAGCATCCTCTCTTTGTGTTTGCAGAGCAGAGGCACAATGGCCAAAACTAAGTGAACGGAGAATCTAAAAGAGCAGCTTTCACACATTCACAGTATCTTAAAAGGCAGCATGGACATCACATCATTGTTTTAGTTACTTATTTGTAAAATGATGGGTTTACTTTTGTGGCGAATATATTAACTGGGCCCCAGTGGGTTTAAAGCCTCTGCAAAAATGAAGATAAAGCACAAACAACCTCCTCTTAACATTAACATGATTTCCTATGGAGAGGAAGGGCTGGACTCGGTGTAATTGTTGAATTATACAAAATGGAACTGAAAATTTAATCTCAGAGGGTTAGACTTCTGGACAGCAGACAGTAAAAAAAACAGCCTGGAAAATGAGGAGGGTGGGAGGGGGGTGCGGTCTAAACATTTCTGAGGAGTGTCTAAGTGCTTTGTGACCCACATTCAGGCTCCCCAAGGTAAAGGAAGTGGCAACTCGCACATCCATAGTCCATAGTACATGCGTGCACGCTCAAATAGATCTGACATAACGAACCTAGACACACATTTAAATAAATGCTCACATAATGTTCGCACACACAGATGAATATATGCACATATCTTTCTCATTTGGACATATTGTCTAAAACCATCCAGATACACACACACACACACACACACACACACACACACACACACACACACACACACACACACACACACAAACGCGTGTTCTGGGCTCTTTGGGGCGGACCGAGCAAACAGCGCAATGCAACAACACAAAAGGCTGATTGAGTCAGGAAAGGTCAGAACGGGGCTCAGATGGCCTTTTGAACCAGACTGGGGGTGTTTGAAGAGCCAGGCCACCCTCCAGGCCCCCACCCAGCCCCACCCTCTGCAGCACCCTCCTTTTGCTCTGAGCCCATACAGGATACCTATGTTTGTCTGATGGAAGTCTTCCCATCATTCACTCCGTGGTGTCTGCCTGTTGAACTCATAGTATTTCTGTCTCTCTGTCTTGCAGGTGTCAGCTGGTGAAGCGTGCGTGCGTGAGAGTGTGTGTGGGTGTGAGTGAGTGAGTGTGTGTGTGCGGGAGCAGGCACGTGTGTGTTTTCTCAGCCCAGTCGGTATTCGGAGCGGAGTGTGGCCTGAACACATCACAGAGGGACAATGAGCGAGCTGGAACAGTTGCGGCAGGAAGCTGAGCAACTACGCAATCAGATCCGGGTACGGCAACGTTTTCATGCGTCACGTGTTTGTTTATGTTGACGTGTGTGTGTGTGTGTGTGTGTGTGTGTGTGTGTGTGTGTGTGTGTGTGTGTGTGTGTGTGTGTGTGTGTGTGTGTGTGTGTGTGTGTGTGTGTGTGTGTACTCGTGTTTGTACATCACATGTGTGCCACTGTCTGTTCACTGCAAGCTGTGACTCACAGAGTTTCAGATGAGACAGTGACGCACACTCAATATATAACTTGTCAATCAGCCTCCTCCATTCTTGTGCAGAATTGTATTGTGGGATCTGATCTATAAATGTCAGTTGCTGCTTGGTGATTGTTCTGTGAGGTATTCACTTTCTGTGATTTAGCAATAACCAGGGTTGCTCGAATGCATTTAATCTCAGTATGTGGGTCCTCTACAGCTGTAGCATCAGCTGATTTAACCACAGATGAGTGACGGCTGTCTTGACCGCATGTTACCGCAATACAATAACGTTTCTTGTCTGTGACAGAGTTAGCATGCAGCTTTAGCCATGATGTCTAGCTCTAATTGTTCTGGTAATGTGTGAAACCCAAAGTGTTTCTATACTTTACTGTATGTGTAGACTTTGGATTTAACATGTGAGGGTGCAGGTTGTATCCAAGCTGACCCTTGTTGTATCTACTTGTTTCTGCTTGCTGCTTCTGGCTGCCTACTGTTTTTTTAGTGATGATACAGAACGGATATGACGTCACGTTACTCAGACTACAACTATAAAAACGGTGACTTCCTTCTACTTCCACATAGACTCAAATAAAGGAAATGTATCGATTCTGGCATTAAAAAAAAATCTAATTTCAAAATCTATTTTCAAAATCAAAAAAAAAAAATATCACGATACATGGGTGAATCATTTACTTGGCACATTTAGACACTTATTTAGACATAGTTTTTGCCATTTAAGTTTCTTTTTTCATTTGTGTGTTTGTGTGCCCCATAATCACGTTATGTTTAGCTGTGCAGAGACGGAATAAGAATGAAATTAGTTGCTGGTCATCTTCATTATGAGGGTTTTTGTTGTGTTGCAGGATGCCAGGAAAGCCTGCAGTGACTCCACTCTGTCACAGGTATGTGGAATATTGTGTGAACAATTAGTGGTGCATTTTCCTGTGCAGTTGAAAATATTTTCACAGTATCGGTAAACATATTTTGCATAAGAAGGGTTCAAGACATTAAATGTTACTCTAAATGGCCTTAACCAATGTGTATTGGCAAAACGATATAAAAATGTCTATATATATATATAAAATTACAGTTGACTATACTCACTGCAAGTCAGTGGCTATTAAAGGTACAAGTAGAATTCATTAGCCTGTCAGTATTTACACACATGCATTGTCACTGAATCCATATAAATACTCCCCAGACATTATACCCCAATTTAAGTCCTACTATTCTTCGTCAGTGTTCATTGTTTTTGCCTCCTTTGAGTTTTTGTTGCCTCAGTTAGCATCCACTGTCCTTCATGTGCGTGTCTCTAGTGACACTGCTGACGCTTCTTCCTGTGTTTTGGCAGATCACAGCTGGTCTGGACTCGGTGGGCCGGATACAGATGCGGACGCGACGCACTCTCAGGGGCCACCTGGCCAAGATCTATGCAATGCACTGGGGGAGCGACTCCAGGTAGTGAAGTTATTCTACAGACAACACAATTATGAGCTAAGAGCAGGAAAGGAAACCTATTATACCACTGGGTTCTTTTGTCATCTTGGTCTGATTTATGTTTGTTTTTTTTTTTTTTGTTTTTTTTTGGGGGGGGGGGGGTTACAAGTTTTACACCCTCAGTCCATCATCAGATTCTTTTAAATGTTGTTCAGCATAACATACAATTTCTGATGCGGATGTTGTGGTAGGTTTGTTGTTTTCTTCTGGTGACTATATGCTCAAAGAGTCTTTGTTTTTCATTCGTAAACACAGTGAAGCAAAATGATATCTGCTCTATAGTTCTCATGAATTACCTACGGTGGCCCACAGTGAACAATGCTAACTGATGCTAAAAATAATCACCACAGTTTAACCCATTTTCTTTCCCAATTTTATCAGAATCATACAAACTTTGAAGGTCATTTCTCCCCTGAGCCAGTGTTAGTTTCTGTCGCTGCTAAGAGCCTGTTGAGTTTCTAGATTGCCAATGACTGTTAACACCACGGATATAAATGTCAAGATCTACAGTTTACCAGGGAAGGCAATAAAGTGCCACCACAGGCTAACGGCCTGCAGGTTTCTGTTCCAGGAAAACATGGACACACTTTCAGTCACAGTGCAGGAATTTTAAAATAAAATCACTAATCACATTTATAGAACTTCTGTTACATTCATATTTATTCCTAAATTATGCCACTAACTTATCTAGGTTATGTACTGTAGCACAACTTCAGCAGTGGCAGCATATCCGAACCTAATTCCAAACACTCACTGCAAATATACACTGGCATAATTACTGAAAAATAAGGGGTTCCTAACTGCTTACATGAGTATTATTATTATTATTATTATTTGTGTTTAATATGAGTGTGTCACTTTTTATCTTTCTCTCTGTCCATCTGTCTCCCAATGCAATGCACTGGGGCAGTGACGGCAGTCCCAGGTGTGGGGCTATACTACTACCAGTACCACTGCTACTATTACTGCTACTACTACTACTATTCTACTAATATGACTAATACCACCATAATTGACTGCCACTACTGCCACCTCCACTACTACTGTACATCTGTCTAAGTGCTAGCACTGTTTTACGCCCTCACTATAAGCACAGTAATGTTAGCACAGTAATGTTAGCACAGAAGCAGGCAACCACCACAACTTATTATTTCTTTAAAGATGCAGTTCGTGAGATCGAAAAATCTTTTTTTTTTTTTTTTTTAATGTGATTGTGATTTACAGTTAACCAGTGAGTCCATATTTGGAAGCAACCGTTGAGTTGTCACAAAATCTAAAACTTACAAACTGCTTTTTTAACCATTTTCTGCAATTATGAGCACAGAGAAATGTATTTTCCCCAATAGTATGCATGCAGTGCACTGGTCTTTATCCATAGGAAATGAACCAGAAGATGGTGTAGACAAAAAGGTCCTCTTTTTCTGGTGAAAGTTTGTAGATTTTTAGAAATCTGTTGTGTTTAAGCAAATTAGTTTTCTCTTTATTCAGTAGTAAAACCTACTGGTTACCTGCAGCTGATGGTGCTGTTCAGCTGCTCAATGATTGTTTGTCATTATTCTTTTGTGTGTGTGTGCAAGTGTACATGTGCGTGCGTGCTTCGCACCCTCTGGGTGACCCTGCAGGAGGCCAGTGTTTATTTTGTATACAGCCGCTGACATTTGAGCGTGATAGCTCTCCTCTTGATTGTAGCATCGCACTGTCAAACCACTTCCTGTCCCTGGAGAGACGGAAACACTCAGTCAGGAAGGGAGGGAGGGGTTCCAGCTGTTTCTGCATCTGCACCACCTATAACTCTAACTCTATACTGACCGTCTCTACTTCATCATCTTCTCTGCATTCCCTTTTTTTTGCTGTCCCTTCTTGCTGCCCCACCCCAGCTCCTTTCTAATGCTTTCCTCCCAACCCATCAGGCTTCCACCTCCCACTCAACAGTAGGACTTTTACATAACTGGGGTAATGAATATTACATGGAGTGGGACATTAAAAGTGGCTTCCCTGGATGAGGAGACTTGCACTGGGAGGGGGAGGAAGAGGGAAGATGGAGGGAAATGGGGACTGGGAGAGAATAGGGAGCTCACGCTGAATGCTTTTTGACAGAGCACCTTATAGTCATTCAGACAGTATAGCACAGTTTTCTGTTAGGTGGCTGCTGGCTCTCATTGCTTTTAATGATCCAGGTGCATGCACCTTTAGATTATGTAGGGTTTTTTTCAACACGAGCCACATGTCATGCTGCTGTTTTTAACTTGTTTCCAGGTTACTTGTCAGTGCCTCGCAAGATGGAAAACTAATCATCTGGGACAGCTACACGACAAATAAGGTGAGATTATTGATAATCAATGATAGGCTGTATAATGCACAAAAACCGCTGCACTACATTTAGAAGTTTTGACATCTGCAATGTGTTGCTGTTGTCAGACCTCAGTGACTCTTATACAAGCAGATATCAGCTATCCAGATGTTCCTTTTAGGGCGCTTTCACAAGTCAAAATTTAGTTTGTTTTAATCAAGCTCTGGTATGGTCCAAGACCTTTTACGAGGGGTGGTTTTGGACCGTTTCACGGCGACACCTAGTGTAGTTTAATTGCACTGAGAAAAAAAACACAGACTGCCTGCGTTGGTATATGTTGTGATGGACACAGGTAAACGACAGGTTAACATGAGTGAGAGAGGACTGACCTGGGCTTCTGCAGAAGCCCGATGTTTGCTTGACATCTGGGCCAAAGAGAACATACACAATGTGCTAAATAGGGTCAACAAAAATAAAGATGTTTACCATGTCATTTTAGAAACTGGAGGAGAAAGGATTTGTGCGCACCGTAGATCAGAGTCAAAGTGAAAAGACTTCTGTCCTGCTCCTTCGTACACTCACCTTAGGGAATTATTTTTTTTATTGGTCCACTTTAATTTGCACACTGTGAAAGCACCCTTAAAGTATGGGCTGTAATTTATACACTGACTCTATTAAACACAAAACTGTTGTAAATATGTTGGGAACCGCAACAAGCCAACCTCCAGATGACAGCTGTGTGTCTGCCTGGAGGTTCTGTAAATATTTATATAAGGAATCTGGCTGGTAAAATTTTGAAAGTGACAACTGTATTTCAAGAAAAATCTGGTTATTTAATGTCCATCTCCCAAAACAGAAAGAATATCACTCCCTTTTCTAATTGGCAACAAAAAAAAATATGTGGCCATTGATAATAAAAGCTACAGCTCATGCGTTGTATTTTTCTTATTCAGCAACTATACCATCTGAACCTCTAATAACTAAACTGTATGTGGATACTGCTCATACTGATGTTTTGACATCTGAAGTGGAGAAACTAACTACCCCAGACTGTCCCCTGCTGTCCTCTTGAACTAAATATTAAGTTTCGCTGTCTTCATCTGTATCATTATGTTATTATGGTAGCATGTTTGTTATTGACATCAACAAATTTCTGTGAAGTGGCAGAATCAATTATGTCAGCTGATGACATTAAAGTATCACACAGCATTTTGGACTGAAACGCTTTAATTGACCCTAAAGCAACTTTCATAAAGAAATGACTCTGACTCTCCTCGTCCTCAGATGCATGCCATCCCGCTGCGTTCTTCCTGGGTGATGACCTGTGCCTACGCCCCCTCCGGGAACTATGTGGCCTGTGGCGGCCTGGACAACATCTGCTCCATATACAGCCTGAAGACCCGTGAGGGAAACGTACGCGTTACCCGAGAGCTACCCGGACACACAGGTAGGCACAGTGCCAGCCAAGAAATGATAGTAGTAACATGAGCCTATCAACAGAACCAGCAACCCTGAGCATATTTCTTGTTATTTCTATGCTAAATTACTAATGACAGTTACTTTTTTATCAGTAGCACTCAGCCATGCCTGCTTTGTTCAATACCTGTGACACACACACACATTCCCTTACTGACTTTGAGTCAAACAATGGAAAGCTACACAAGGTGTTATTTTCCACTGGATCTCATATGTTTTTATTGGCTTATTAACACTATGTCTCCTGGCGAAAACATTTTCTTGAAGTGTTAATTTTACTTAGAGTTCAGTGTGTGGGTTTTGTTTTTCTTTGCATGAGATATGGAAAAGTACATTTCACTACAAATATACAACTTTGCTTACAGTACATTTAATTGGTACTCTAGGGGGGCAGAGTACTATTTTATTATGGATAGGATCTTCCCTCACAATAGTTTCACTCAGAGGTGGGACCAAGTCATTGCTTTGCAAGTCACAAGTAAGTCTCAAGTTTTTGTGCTCAAGTCCCAAGTCAAGTCCTGAGTCAAGACTGGCATGTTCCAAGTCCTAAACTTTGAGTTTTGAGTCCTAAACAAGTCTTAATGTGCTCTTCATTAAGTGTACTGCCACTTTAACAACAGAACAACTGGTGCTAGTAACATGATGTTAGTTGTTTTGAGTTCAACCAAAAAACGAAACACCACTTTTCATGGGTTCAGCAATAAACAACAGAAAATACGAAATTTTCCCCATCAGTAAATCTTCTTCCCAAACAAATCAATAAAGGATCTCAAAAAGCAAATAAACCCAACAGCTCCGACGCTACCGGGGAGTTGATCGTCTTCATGCACACACTTTTGAATAACATACTCTTTATTCTTTGGAAATCCAAGTGAAGTCACTGGTTTTTTATTTTCTAAAGTCTTCTAAAATCGTCAAATTTGTGACTTGAGTCCAAGTCATGTGACTCAATTCTACACCACTGGCAACTCCACAACCTGCACATTCCTGACGTTGGAGTGCTTTGTAGCATAGGGCTTCAGTGCTGGATGAACATGTGCATTTCTGAACTTGTTTTAATTCCATATCGCAGGAGGTGGATTAAGGGTAGGCTCACCTACCTGGGCACAACCTACTGTAAATGAGTGGGATTGCTCATAAGGGCTACAGTTGCCTCATATCACTCCTGGTTAAAACTCACATAAGGCTACATTGTGAAGAAGGATTAGCACTGAAGTAAAAATCCATTCGTGGCATGCCACTATGTGAGTAGTTCAAGCACCTTGCCCTGAGGTTAGAGACCAGGCAGGGTAGAGCTCTCCTTATCTGATGTTGATTCTCTGTTTTACCTCCAGGTTACTTGTCCTGCTGTCGTTTCCTGGATGACAACCAGATACTGACCAGCTCTGGAGACACCACCTGGTGAGCAACAAGCCTCTGCTCCCACATGCACAGTTTAAATCATTTAAAGCTCGTTACATGACAGAAATATTCTTGTTTCCAAGCTACATGGTAGACTGAAGATACTCCACCACGTTATATAAACGTGTCAAAGTTTCTCTCCAATATCTATCTCACTATCTTACCCTCTTACCCTCATGCTGTTGCTGTGGAATGCCCTTTGTGTGCTCTGCTGTTCCCTAAAGCTTGAATACATGCGTACATACCCACTGCAGACTCATTCAGTCATACAGGGTCATAGTTTTACGCAGGTTTATAGAGATTCATGTAGAAAAAAGCTCTTCAATTGTAATAACATAAATGAAAAAATTAACATAAATCAAACTATTCCATTAAAATGGGTGATAGTATGTGTTAGATAATGAGTATTGTTTAAGTGTGTTAATACTGGCAGTTTATATAAAAGCATTTATTGTCTCAGGGGACAGTTGCCTAACCACCACCTCCTTTTTTGCAGTGCATTGTGGGACATAGAGACAGGCCAGCAGGCCACAACCTTCACTGGCCACACAGGGGACGTGATGAGTTTGTCTCTAAGCCCGGACTACAAGACCTTTGTGTCGGGAGCCTGTGACGCCACCTCCAAGCTGTGGGACATACGTGACGGCATGTGCAGGCAGTCCTTCACCGGCCACGTGTCCGACATCAACGCCGTCACCGTGAGTGACAAAACTTCAGTCACGTACTCACAGTGTGCAGGTGTAAAGGATTAATAAGATAAGATGAACCTTTATTAATCCCCGGAGGGAAATTCGGGATGGATCGAGGACTGCTTATTGATTATGATTTGATGTCGCTTGATTGTTAAAGTCTAATATTTCAGAGTTTCTCAGAGTTCTCATGAGCTTTTCTGAGTAGCAGAATTCGCTCCGTTTCACTATAAGTGCTAACATGTTTTATTAGCAACTAACTGAATTTTACTATGTTGTGGAGGCTGGAGGTTTTTGTCTGGCACCAATATTTTAGCAAAGGTAAATTGCAAAGTGTAGACCGACTGAAACCCACTACAAAACTGTTTGTTTTGTTGGTCTAACAAGCCAGACTATTATTGCTCTATTAACTTTGTACTGTGGTAATCTAAATCCATAGGCTGTTGTCATACACCGTTCGCAGCTATACCCACAAAAAATAATGCACTGTAATTCTTATATATCCCACATAATCAATTTGTATTGTGTAAATTAGTGGATGTGTGACAGCATTAAATATTTAATTAGCCTATATATTGGTCATCGTCCTAACTGTACTGAAAATACAGTATTGCTAATGTCAACAGGCTCCTTTTCAAAGCAGGTCAGCTGTATGCTCTTATATTGGCCTCAGATGATCTGTAAGCCTCTTGGAAAAGCAAAAAGCCTGTTTTAAAGAAAACTTTTCCTCAGAGACCCTGGCCCTGTGCTTCAAAAACATAATAGATGATTTAACAACACTGTCCTGACGTTCGCTTGATTGTGATTATTATTTTTATTTATTTTTTTCCTGCAGTTTTTCCCCAATGGGAATGCCTTTGGCACCGGCTCAGATGATGCCACCTGCAGGCTGTTTGACCTGCGTGCTGACCAGGAGCTGATGATGTACAGCCATGACAACATCATCTGCGGCATCACCTCCGTGTCTTTCTCCAAGAGTGGCCGTCTGCTCCTGGCCGGCTACGATGACTTCAACTGTAACGTCTGGGACACTCTGAAAGGCGAGCGTGCAGGTAAATGGCATCTCAACTCTGTTATTTATTTATTTCTTCTTATAATAATCATGATGATGATGATAATAATAAGATAAGATATTCCTTTATTAGTCTCGCAGTGGAGAAATTCATAATAATTATTATTATCATCATTATCATTTGTTCTTTTCTTGTTCAGTGACAAGCAAAAGCTGCAAATTGTCACATTTTAGAAATATGAAGAGGAATTTGTTTCATTTGTTTGAAAAAAGTTATTTTTCAGTCAACTGAATAATCGGCCAATGGATTCAGCTCCAATCTCAAGCATAAGTAAAACAGATAAATGAGTAGCAAGCTGAAATTGAACATAAAGGTCTGTAGTGTGAAATTAAAAGTAATTGCTTTTGTTGCAAAGCTGAGTACTTTGCAGTGATCTGGGTAATTAATGATGTGGTTTGGATGGCTCTTGACTGTTTTTTACCTTTTTTACCTTTCAACCTTTTCTGGTTTATTTTCTTGGACCTCCAGGTGTGCTAGCGGGTCATGACAACAGAGTGAGCTGCTTAGGGGTGACGGAAGACGGCATGGCTGTGGCCACCGGCTCCTGGGACAGTTTCCTCCGGATCTGGAACTAAACAAACCTCTTCCCTGTTGTTCTCAATCACTGCCTGCCAAGTTCCTCCTCCCCGCTACCCCACTCCACATACCCCAACTCATCTGCCGGGCTGGACCTGAGGCGTGCACACTGTGTCGGCCGAAATCCTCCCAACTCACCCCTAGTTCTCCTCTCTGCTGGCGACCCGCCCACCCGTGAGAAAGTACAAACTCTTTCTACCTTTCAAAGTGACATTTTTTTTTTCACCCAGCTATTACACAGAAACAAAGTAAGAACCTTTCAGTAGAGTTGTCCAATCAAAAATAAAGCGTTATGAAAAACTGAAGGAACATATTTTGCCCTCATACCAATTCTCCTCCAAGGGGGGGGCAATAAAGAGCATCTGTTACCATGACTAACAACAAATAAGATGAGCGTTGGTGTGTAATATGTAAATGTATATAAAAAGACAGTATATATGTATAGCATTATGTGTGTATATATGCATCATATATGCATATATAATGTGTATGTATATATTTTTGTAGTTTATTTCCCACCCTTGAGGTTTTTTTATGATTTTGGGGGGTTTATGTTTTATTTTAGATGTACATATTCACATTACTACACGACATAATGCCAGAAACACTTATTTTATCCTGTGCGAGTACCAGATTGGACCATTTAGACACAGCAACGTATCATAATTTAACCTAAAGTCTCCTGTCATTTTGTAATATTCTGGTACTTGTTGGTTTAGTTGAGCCCACTCATCCAGCAGCAAAAGAGGATTAAGCAAGCAAACAATTTGCAAAAATATCATTTGGCCCAGCTAAACTCACTCTCCTCATTTGTATGTGTGTGTTTTATGGCTACAGATTCATGTGAATGATGGCATTTTCTTTTTCTTTTATTTTTATTTTTTATTTTTTCAACAAAATGACCCCTGGCATCCCTCAACACAGTCTTTAAATTTGGAAGGGAACCACCACACTGCTGTGATATTGATTTAGAGAGAGTGCTTCAAAACCAACAAGTGATGTTTTTAGTGTGGATTCAGCTTAAGCTCCAAAGTAGAAACTGGTGAATTTTAGGCTAAGATAGAAAACTTTAACAGGAGGCCCTGCCTTGGCCTCTCCTCACGTGGACTGTGGTTTCAGATCATCAGATGCTGAATATCTGACGATCACATCCATTCCATGCAAATCAAGAGCGGGGAGATATGATTGATGATTGACAATAATAGTCCGAAATAGAGGTTTTGCATCATATCTCCTGTCAGCTGTGGCTTATAGAAGCATCTCAAGTTGCTCGTACAAATGACACAGATGGAGAGAAAGGCATCGCAAAGAGAGAGGCGTTCTCCCTGAGCAGAAGCCGTTTTCTACCTGTGAGCCTGTAATGGTGCTGAGGCCTGTATGGACAAATGTTAGAGCGGTCAGTCGTCACGTTAAAGGACCATAAAGGACAGCAGCCGCTGAGGACGAGAGAAAGATGTCCGTCAGAGCTCGCTGTCATTTTTATCTTTTTTTTTTTTTTTTTTTTTCTCAAAGCGAAGGATCGAGTCCTTTTTGTCGTGTGAACTGTGCGACTGCATGGAACTGAAATCATGTTCGCCGCTCTAAAATCACACCAGTGCCACCACAAGCCTGTTAAAAAAAAAAAAAAAAAAAAAAAAAAAGATTTTTTTTTTTTTTTTAAAGGGTTTAACACTTTTTTTCGTCACCAAAAACATGTTATGAACTGTTAAATATTGCTTGTGAAGACAGTACACTTGGTAGACAGAAATATACACTTAGTAGAGAGCTAGACACGCACTCACAAACTGTAGTACAGATGTAAACCATCGAGCACATGTGACTTATTTACCCATAGAAGTGCTATCTCTGATTTTGAGTATTGTCTCGTCACACATCTTCCATTATTTTGGTTCCTCTAAAGGCTTAATTAAAAGAAAATACACATAATGTACGTGAGTTGGACCTATCCATCAGCTGTCTCAGGTGCCTATCTCTGAATATTAAAATTTGACCCACAGGGTTTGGATAAAGGAGGGTTTGTGCTCCTGTGAGATGTGGCACTTTGGTGTCTCCATTCTGCCTTACGATACCATTCATAATAGAAGGTAATACTAGCATTGACTACAGTGGTGTTTTCCTCTTACTATTCCTTTTTACACACTGATCAATAAGAGAGATTGATGATTATTTTTCTTTTCCGAATAGAAGCACATTCTGATACGAGTGAACACTAAAAGCATGCTTACACAAAACCACTGCGAACACATGCAGCTCCATACTGCTTCTTAAAGCATCACTTTTTATACAATTCTGCTTTCTACTACTACCATACAGTTTGTAGTATTTATTTAGGTTCAAATCAATGAAACCCCTCTTTGGCATACCGTGATTCTAGTGACCTTTTTTTGTTTTTAAATGTTTTAGCTGCTTCTACCTGGCTTTGCATTAATGAACCAATTTTGAGAGAATGTTAAAAATAACAGTTATAGTTTTTAGCCTGAGAATATCTTCGAGGTGTGTAGGATGTGATATGTATTTCATATCAGTGTTGAGGTGTGTGTGGGAAGGGAAGGGACGGGATGGGGGGGGGGCGATTTGCTAATGTATGTGGATAACATATAGATCTAAGTGTTACTTCCTCATTTGTGCCAATGTTAATCCACAGACCCTGAGCTGTGAACTGAAAACTAGTCAATGTGACAAAAAAACTAAACAAATGTTTGCTCACTTTTCTCAAGTGCCAGCCTTCTCCATATCCATTATTACGTCACGTCAGTATCTGATTTTATACCCAGTCTGTTGTCTTGTCTGGACCGCTTAAGATGGGTTTTTGTATCCTTAAGTGTTATTAAGTTAACAGTGCATATTGGAGTAAAATTTCTATCTCCGTCAGTGGACATTAGGCCTTCATGTGTCCCAACATAAAGATGACGAAATGTATTTAAAGCAATAGTTTGATTATTTTGGGAAATGTTCGCTTTTTGGCGGTTAGATTAGAAAATCCACACCATCTCTATAAATATTTAACACAGTTAAAGCCTCTGAACATCACACAGGTGTTTTCAGTTAATCTGGCTGATCAAACCTCTGCACAGTCTCCTGTTAGCTTTGTTGCACCTGTTAGGGCGGGACAAATTACACCTTTTTCATTCTTATTGGTAGATGAAGATTTGCGACCTAATACATTCCCATCAAAGCTTCAAACTGAGCAGAGGTCTAATCAGCAAGAATAACTGAAAACACCTGTCTGGGTGTTCAGAGGCTTTAAATATTAGGCTACAACCAGCAGCCTGCTAGCTTAGCTTAGCACAAAGACTGAAAACTGGGGGAAACGGCTACCCTGGCTCTGCCTGATGCGCTTTAGTTAACACGTTATGCCGAATTCAGACAAGCAGCAGCAAAGTGTGGTCTGTGTCGAGCTGCCATGCAATGTCTAGATCTCCCGAGCTCAGCAAACAGTGGCTGTTTGATGCTGCGCCGAAGTGCGGCTAAACAAAAGTTACAAAGATTTCTTCCTGCCATGAACACTCCAATTGGCCATGGAGAAAAATAAATTCTTATGGCGAGCCGTTCTTCGCCGTTGCCTGGTGTGAATTCAGCGTTGCATCTCATTTGTTAAACAAAAACCAGAGTGTAAAAACTACAATTTGCCGGTCCGTTTCTTGACTGGTAGCAGTGACATTATTGAATATTTGCTGGTTGCCTGGCAACTGACCACCCCTGTTTAATGTCAGTATAATTTTTACATTTCAGTTTTTGTACACATTAAATCAACAAGATATTATGTGTTAATTTGTGAGAGATGCTGTTAGACAGAGCCAGGCAAGCGATTTCCCTCCGCTTCAAGTCTTTATGCTAAACTAAGCTAGCCGCTAGCTAGCAGTAGCCTTTTAAGTTATTTGCTAACAGATATTCCCTTATTCTCCCCCAGAAAGCGAATAGGTGTATTTCCCCAAAATGTAAAACTATTCCAGTAAACCCACCCTGTTCCTTCATGACATTGTGTGAAATTGAATAAAAAAGAAGACACCATAGCCCTTAACAGCTGAAAAGGGGATTGTGTGTATTCCTGATATTCGGCAGGCAATCATTTCCTCGCTCTGTGTGTAATTCAGCAGTATTAGCAGCTGGAACCTGTAATAGTAACACTTCTACGTGCCTGCGCAGTTCACTCATTAATCAAAAAGGTGCTTGACTTCATTTAATTTCACATTATTGTCGTATTTACCTGAAGTCTCCTCCAACTATACAACTGATATGGAGCTGTTGAATCAACCTCTTTGGTGTTACAAAATGTCGACATTTGATGCATTTACAGTATTGTCAGAAGTACCAACATCTGTGACTTCTTTGGAGCATTGGAGTGACATGTAATGGCGATCAATGTGAAGTTGCCATTCGTCACCCACAGTGCCAACATCTGACTTCAAAGAGCAGACGTGTAAATGTCACTGCTGCATAAGTTCAGGCAGTATTTCGATGTGCGACGCTTCAAATTTAATATCTGGATATGAGCAATTGTAAAATGTCTGACTCAAACACCCCACCACGTGAATTGTCACATGATCACCACCACAGCACCATCACAAAGTAATGCACTGCCCTTTGACTCTACAACCTACTGTTCTGACATTTTGTTTTGATTTTATTTATTGTTTTAAGCCAGTAAAGACCAGGGACTTGGTGCCATGATAATTCTCTTACAGTGCTATTGTGTGAAATTATAATCACTTGTTATGGAATAATTTTTATAGTCTTTTTCACACCAGACCTTTTTTTTGTATTTGTACAGTGGCTTGGTGATACTGATATGTTGCCATGAGTTATTGTAACCAATAAAAAGCTTCTAACCAAGAATAAAAATCCTGACTGTCTTTACAACCTTTAACCGTATACAAATAAAGAACTATGTATATTAGATTAAAGGTGCTAAACTCAAAATTCAGAGCATTAATATAGCAACTGTTTGCCATGTGAAGATATAGAGGAGTAATGTCTACCTGAGCAGAGAATGAAGTCGCTCGTCCTCTGTGTTGTAAACTGAGTTTCTCTGTGCTTTGTTTACTCCAGTCTGGCAGCACGTACATCAGCGCCAATATGTGTGACTAGCTAATCGCCGCCACTCTGCACTGCACTCATGGTTACTGCTAACAACGCTGCGCTGTTGCCATGTTGAGTTGTCATGTTTGTGCTGTTAGCACCATTAGCTGCTAGCTGCTGGCCCAGCCGTCACCATGTTGAGAGCCGTGTGGAGCCAATCCCTCAATCATAGATATACTCTGAATTTAAAATTTAGCACCTTTTAAACTATTAACTTATTTATATATGTTGTTTCCTGGCAGAATAGCAAGCGCTGGACAAATTACTATTTTTATAGTTAACTAAGGCTCATTTTGACCAAGTTCCATTGTCTCAAAAAAGGGGACAGAAATTTCAAGAAATGAACTAAACTGTCTTTAAAGAGGACCTGCTATGCTTACTGTCAGGTACATATTTTGGGTTTCTACTAGAACATGTTTATATGCTTTAATGTTCAAAAAAATGCTTTATTTTTGTCATACCAGCTGTGCTGCAGCATTTCTTTTCACTCTCCGTCTGAAATGCTCAGTTTGAGATCCAGTCTGCTCTGATTGGTCAGCTGGCCCTCTATTGTGATTGGTCAACCAAACCAAACTGCGCTCTCGCTCCGTTCTAACTACTTGTGGCTTTGTTTGAGGCGTACCAAACTAGCTGTTTTGCATATGCGTTACTTGGTGACATCACCACGTTATGGTAGAAAAGGAGAGACAAGCAAGGTTGTTCAGGCTGTTCAGGAGCAGTGTTTCTGTGGGGCAGAGTAACTGCCTTTGGCGAAGACTTTGAGCTTTGTAACTTTGCAGACCTTTTAGATGCACAAACACTATATAACACTAAAAGAAAAGGAAAAAGCACAAAAGCATAATGGTCCTGTAGGTGGCAACACCCACATGAGGTGCTTTTCATCTATTAAAAAATAATTTCTGTCATGAGACTAAAGTACAAAATGGGTTATTGTGCAGGTCATATGTAATATTCTGGACACAACATTGTACAGTCATCTGATGCAGGATTGTGCATACTGTTTACTTGGGGTTTACAAACCATTTCCTTACTCGTAAACACTTGCATGGCTAATTGTCCGTTTACATCCATATTTGCTTGCCAGAAGTCTTCCTCTTCACTGCCTTTGTTGGTGCGTAACTATGCACTAAGTCCTCATATGCATTACAAACAAAATGTGGCCCTACTTGTAAAAGCATTTCTCCATAGCGCTAATATTGAAAACTCCACAGGGTGAAAGTCTTTCAAATAAATTCACAGTCAGTTTTAGACAGTGGCAGATTTAATACAATTCGGCAAATCTGGAGGTATTTCAACACGGATTCAAGAAAAAAGAAGCCAGTTTTACAAAGTGCAGACTGGTGTATCTTTAAGTCTAATGGGTATAAATAAAGTAGGGTATTATAAAATATATGATTTCCAAAACCTTTTTATCTGTACAGTTTGGACAGTTAGAAAATAGAGCATGAACAGTATGATAAAGACATGCTTTCCCTTTCTACTGAAATGATTTCTCTTAGTGAATTTAATTTAACTAGGTCCTTATAATTAACAAAAAACTGTTTATCATTAAATGTATTCATTTTTTTTGTTGCTCACATGCAACATGTCATGTGCCCGAACAGATACTTGTACAATCTTACAGACACTTCATTTGCTCCACAAAAGTGAGTCAAAAAAGGCATATTCACAGTTTGAAGCACGCTAGTGTAAAAATGTAGCACCCGACCGGTAGCCTCCCCGCCGACCGAGATTCTGTCGCCACTTTGTGGAGCGTCTTTGAGTATCGTGAGTCCACGTTCCTCTGTTTTACAGGCAGTTTTGTTTTACAGTTTGTTCACTGCAGTTTATCAAGAACCTGAAACACCTGACTGGCTGCTGAGGAGGAGGAGGAGGAGGAGGAGGGAAAATACTGTCATATCCAGGCCTTCACTTCCTCTGTCTACTACGAGTGAAACTACAGATCATTTTCATTATCAATTAATCTTCTTTTTCTTGATTAATCAGTCTACAAAATCTCAAAAAGATGACAAAAAGTAGAATACTTGGTGTGACAACAAAAAACATTCTTACAAATGACTCAAAAAGGGCAGAATCTTGAGACTTCAAGCGAGGCAGAAATTTGGTTTTCTTGTCTGATGAATGACTAACTTTTCATCGATTATCAAAATAATCTATAGTTTTCTTTTCAGTTGATAGACCAATCAATGCACTGATTCATCTTTTCAGCACTACTGTCAACACCAGCTGTGGGATAGTTTAGGGGATGAGGACCGGGGCGCCGTGAGGCGGCACCTGGCTGAGGAATGATTGGCTCAACAAGAACCAAACTGTGGAGCGATGAAGAAGAAGATGAGCAGCTCACTGCTGAGGCTGCAGGTACTGGTTTGTGAATGCCTCCAACTGTCTCTCAAGCTCTGTCGCTTTATGTCTGCAGAGGAAACAAACATGTCAGATTTTGGGCCAACTTCATGCAAAACAACTTGTCAAGTAAATTTCTAACAAGTAACTTAATTTGCAGAGATGTTCTATAACCAAACCTTTCACTGTTCGGTAGGGCTGTAAGAAAATATCCATACACATATTATGTTGTGCAATACTGTATCGATATTTAATTAATCTCTTAGAAATCCGACAGGCTGCTGTCAGGCCCAGCTGTTATTTGAGTTTCAGAGAAAATCTAAGGAATCCATTGGTACCAACCATGTCATACTAGCTTGTTGAGAAGGGGAATAAATAATGCTCCAAGGTTGCGCTGAATTTTGGCAAGGAAAACCTGGCATGGCGGATTTTCACAGGGGTCACTTGACCTCTGACGTCAAGACAGAGTGAAAATGGGTTCTATGGGTACCCACAAGTCTCCCCTTTGCAGACATGCCCACTTTATGATAATCACATACAGTTTGGGACAAAAAACATGCTGTAATATCATCATATATCAGCATAATATGCAATATATCACATTATATTGAATTGTTACCCCATATCATGATACGTATGTTCACCAGATTCATTCCAGTGCACAGCCTTACAGTTCAGATTCTTCCGACCTCCCTAAAATCCCTGTTTAAAGAACTAATTAGACAATTTCCACCTATATTTATGTTTGTTATATTGTGACACAACTATGTACACATTTATGCATATCAGTACTGTAATTTAAAGCTAATTCTATTTGTCCACAAACCCAGAAGGAGCATAAGCAATAAAAAGTTAGTGCTCCTTCCCAAATATGACTATAAGAAAAGCTGAAAAACCTGCTCAGTGACAGTATCCTCAGATCTGCTTAAAGGTGTGATTGTGTACACAGGCACCTCATCCTATAACAATCATGTAAGCACAGATCAATTTAAAAATCAATTAACTGCTTCTTAAACTCTGACTCTGTTGACTGATTGCAGGATTATGCAGCAAGCTTGAGCTGGAAAAACTAGACTAGACCTTCCCAAATAGTCATCGACTCTCCACCCTTCATGTTGCCCCCGATGAAAGAGAGAAGGAGTCGGACTGACCTCAGGCTCTTGGAGTGGCTCTGGACAGTCTCCAGCTGATCTATCTTGGCTGTCAGTTGGCGGATTTCAGCCTCAAGCTCTTTCTGCGTCTGGTCCACCTGCTGACAGAGCCGAGCAAAGGTCGCCGCCATCTCCCTGGCAACACAGAGGGCACAGCATTGCAGTGCTTATTTATTTAGCCCTGCTACAGAGGGGGAGGCTGGGTGGGGCACAGAGCTGAGGGTGGGGCTGGGATCTGTGTGTGAATGTGTGTTAACATTATGGGGAGTCAGGCTTTGCCAGTAGGTTAAATACCACTGACAGAAAATTGAGGAATGGCGCCAAGTAGGGATGTCAACGGTTAACCACCAAGAAAGTTTTTGACCGGTTGCGCATGTCATGGGCACCGTTAGGCAGCTTTAACCAATTGGGCTGTTCAGGAAGGACGCACCACAGGCGAGAAGGCAGACAAATGAATATTGAAAACGTTTCAATTCAGAATCAATGTGTCACCTTTATAGAAACTTCCAATAAAACTATATAGAATGAAGATCATCCAATAACCATCAGTGTCCGAACGATCGAACCCTGAAGGTGAGCTGATCATAATGTGGCAATAAACTTCAGCAAAGCCAACAGAAAATCAAGTAAAAGGCAAGACATTCACAACACAAAACATGTCAGCACCTCTAAATGGATAGCACTTCAAAATGCAACGCCAAAGCTCATTAAGTCAATGAAGTGCTGGACTAAAAGTAACACCCCTCTTGTATTTCACATCACTTTACGTTTCTTTCTTAAAGGTTAAATGGTTAGTTACCGGTTAATGGTTGTTGGGCTATTGAAAATAAAATTAACCAAATCTGACATCTCTAGTGCAGAGAAATGAGCACTTGAAATCAGCACAAACAAAGCTGAAGTGCTGCATGTTAAAGGAATACCTCACCCACAAAATGACCATTTGTATATTAATTACTCCATACATTAATTTCAGTATTTTTTGCACTATAAGGCGCACTTAAAATCCTTTAATTTTCTCAAAAATCGACAGTGCGCCTTATAATCCGGCGCGCCTTATGCATCAATTCTGGTTGCACTTACTGACCTCGAACCAATTGTATGTGGTACAGGGCGCTCAAAAATCTGTCAAAATGTTTTATTACGACTTTGGTAAGCTACAAAGCCGCACCGCTGGATGGACTGTCGGGGCATTACAGCACTCACCGACATTGTCACGACGAAAGTGAAGAAAACTAATTTGGAGCTTGCCATCATTCTGGATGGATTAACTAAAGAACTCCAACCGCTAGATATTGGTGTCAACATGTCATTCAAAGTTAAATTGCGAGCTGCGTGGGAACGTTGGATGACAGAAGGCGAACACATATTCACCAAGACAGGGAGACAACGCCGGGCAAGTTACTCCACTATCTGCCAATGGATCGTGGATGCCTGGGCCAAGGTATCAGTGTCAAGTGTCGTCAGAGCTTTCATGAAGGCCGGAATCATCAGCTAAGTAACAGCAATGAGACTGACTCCAATAATGACGAGAGCGCCTTATGTATGAAAATAGACACGTGAATTGAGAGTACGCCTTATAATCCGGTGCGCCTTATAGTACAAAAAATACGGTACTCACTACTTCCCAAACATGTGTATTGCCACCAAAATCGTACTATTTAAGACACTACCTCGTGACATCTCATACTTGCGTAGGTGCACTGCAAAACCATGCCAGTCTAGGGACAAGCAGTGCATACATAAGAGTTTTAAATTGTATGATTTTGGCAAAAATGCATTTGTTTGGGAAATACTGCGCATACAAGTGGATAAACAATACTTATACTGCACAAAGTGAAAGCTTGTAAACAGATTTTTTTTAAATAGTTTCTGTTGTTAAACCTGGACAGCCTTTATTTCAGTTCATCAAGGATTTACTGCACTTGTGGATTCTGTGTTAATCTTGGGGACATGGGAGTCTTGCGAGAACAACACTGGGCCTTATCACAAATGGATTAATGTTAAGTGTTTATGGGCAGAGAACAAACTATTCAAAACATTATAATGCAGTACATGAGCTTAATACTGTACAACATCAAATGCTGTAGTGATGAAAATGACTATAATCCCTGCCCACATCAATACTCGTATACAGACTGATAGAAGTGCCAGAAACCCAGCTTAAATGGGAGCACTGTTACCATCCTTCTTTGTGTTGTCACATATACAGTATATATACACTCCTGATCAAAATCTTAAGACCAGTTAAAAAATTGCAAGAATTTACGTTTTGCACTGTTTTATCTTAAGAAGGTTCTAAGTAGAGTTTCAAAATGCAAAAAGAAGAAATGAGAGCAAGAGACTAAATGTTTTGAGCAGGCAATTTATTGAAAAGAACAATTTAACTGAAATAGGCTGTTCATCAGCTGATCAAAAGTTTAAGACCATAGCTCAAAAAAAACCCTAAAACAGAAATTAAAGTCTCAAAAACAGACTCAGTAATGAGTAGCTCCACCATTATTGTTGATCACTTCAAAAATTCGTGTTGGCATGCTTGATGCGAGTGTTTCCAAAAGGCTTGTAGGAATGTTGCTCCAAGTGGTGAAGATGGCTTCACGAAGGGCATCCACTGTCTGGAACTGATGTCCAATTTTGTAAACTTCCCTTGCCATCCATCCCCAAATGTTCTCAATTGGATTTAGATCAGGGGAACATGCAGGATGATCCAAAAGAGTGATGTTATTCTCCTGAAAAAAATCCTTTGTCAGACGGGCATTGTGAATTGCAGCATTGTCCTGCTGAAAAACCCAGTCATCACCACACAGACGAGGGCCCTCAGTCATGAGGGATGCCCGCTGCAACATCTCCCCGTAGCCAGCTGCTGTTTGACGCCCCTGCACAACCTGGAGCTCCATTGTTCCATTGAAGGAAAAAGCACCCCAGATCATGATGGCGCCCCCTCCGCTGTGCCGTGTTGAAAAAATCTCAGGTGGCATCTCCTTGTCATGCCAGTAGCGTTGGAAGCCATCAGGACCATCAAGGTTAAATTTTTTCTCATCAGAGAATAAAACTTTCTTCCAACTTTGAACGTCCCATGTTTGGTGCTCCCTTGCAAAGGCCAAACGGGCAAGTTTGTGGCGTTGAAGGAGACGTGGCCTTTGAAGATGTTTTTTGTTTTTGAAGCCGTTCCTTTGCAGATGCCGTCTGATGGTTATTGGGCTGCAGTCAGCACCAGTAATGGCCTTAATCTGGGATGAGGATCGTCCCGTGTCTTGACGGACAGCCATTCGGATCCTCCGGCTCAGTGCCGGTAAGATTTTTTTGGGTCTACCACTTGATTTTTTTGTTCCATAAACCTCAGGATCTTTTAAGAAATGCAAAATGACTGTCTTACTGCGTCCAACCTCAGCAGCGATGGCACGCTGTGAGAGGCCTTGTCTATGCAGCTCAACAATCCTGCCACGTTCGAAGGCAGTGAGTTTTTTTGCTTTTCCCATCAAGAGGTCTTGACAGTGTGATTACTTGACAGAAAATGACATGGAATCCAAATTTTTGCACAGATTTGGGCTTTTAAAGGATGTGGTCTTAAACTTTTGATCAGCTGATGAACAGTCTATTTTAGTTAAATTGTTCTTTTCAATAAATTGCCTGCTCAAAACATTTGGTCTCTTGTTCCCATTTCTTCTTTTTGCATTTTGAAACTCTACTTAGAACCTTCTTAAGATACAACAGTGCAAAATGCAAATTCTTGCAATTTTTTAACTGGTCTTAAGATTTTGATCAGGAGTGTATATATATATATATATATATATATATATATATATATATATATATATATATATATATATATATATATATATATATATATATATAAGTATACACAATGCATGTACTGCTGCTAGTTAGTTCTACTATGAAGTGATACTGTATCAGGACTTACTGCTGGACCTGGTGGCTGCAGTTTGCACTGGTAAAGCTGACGATGAGCTGCAGCTTCTCGGCCGCGTAGTCCACAAACTGGCGCTTCAGAGTGCGCTCCTTTGCCTTTGTGGTCCAGGTAAGTCTCTCATACAGGTACAGCAAGCCGTACATTGATGCGGACAGGGCGATCAGTCTCCAGCCAACTGTTCTCCACACCTGAGAAAATAAATAAACAGAAGCTGGGTTAGCTTCCTCGTAGTTAGACCGGCCACATCAGGGATAGTTTTCAGTTTGTTGTCATAACCTACAGCACAGTTTCCTGCAACTATTGTTCTTTGTGTGCCTGTTGTCATTTGTTTATATTTGTTTTCCTCCTTTTTGAAAAAGTATTTAAAAAATAAAACATAAAAAAAACATACCACTCCTCCTACAATGACCACACTCATTGAAGTGCGGGAGGTGAGGGATGCCACGTTGGTTGCCATGGCTACCATCAAGTCCTCTTGGGTCATGAGGGCTGTCTCATTGTTGGGCGGGGCTATCGTGGAGGGGGGTCCTGAGGAGGGTGTAATGGCCAGCGCTGGATGAGAGGCCTGAGAGATGACAGCAGAGTTTTTCAAAATCAGACTTTTTTCGATATTAGTATTGTGTTTATGTGAACTGGGCCAGAAGTTGGTCCTACTACATAACCAGCTCTCCCACAGCGGCAGCCCCTACCTGGAAGTTGTGGTCCACCAGTTTGAGCGCTCTCTGTGCATTGACAGATCCCAGGAAACGATGGACTAACGCTGTCCAGCCCAACGAAAACTGAAACTCAATGTTCTCCTGGAAGTCACTGCAAAGTGTGGCGCAGTTCAGGTCGTAACTCAGGTCAAACTTCCTGCTGGGCATCAGCATGTGGACTTGGCTCTGGGCCACAGAGGGAAGCAGAGGGAACATGCTCTCTGGAGAGTGAGAAAACACAGAGTATGAGAATAATAGACAGAAATAAACAGCAGTCACCTGTAGCTTCGTTTGTATTTTAAAAATGCACTGATTAAAAAGGGAAACATTTTACCACTTTAAGGGACTATTCTTAGACAATTACATTTTAAAGCTAATAATTATTTTATGGGGTACAAGGGGGCAGAAAATAACATCATCAGATTATAATTGTAGTCTATTAAAAAAAAGAAGATTTGAATGGTTTCAATCTCCTGGTTTTCTTTCTCTCTCCTTAAGGAAAAAAAAAAAAAAAAAAAAATCACACCACAATTTCATAACAGCACCTGAGTCCCTCTCATCAGAGGGCACATTAACACCTTTTCAACATCACTGTCACTGAGCACAGCTTGCATGCGTGCCCGACACAGTGACGCATTTGTAGCATAATGGGGCACGGGATGATGCATTCAGCCAGGAGGGTAAATATAGCAGGGCGCTGGGCGTTGCAGACCATAGCCTGAATGCACAAAGGGTTTTGACTAAGTTTAGCATCACTCTCTAAATGAGCGATTGAGTGAAAACAAAACAATGGTGAACTAGATTTCTGGGCTGAGGTCATTTTCTTGGCCTTTTAAGCAAGGAAAGGTTCTGGGAAAATGATAATCTTAGACAACCAACCAGTTATTTTAGCTTTCAATCTTCATTCTTCATTCAAGAACACTAAAAATTATAAATAACCAAGAGAGAGGGACTCACATTTCTTTTTAGTAACAAGAGGAGTAGCAATAATGAATTGGTTCAAATATGATAAATTAATTAAGTCTAAATATATAGACTGGAAAAAAAGTAACCATGAGAATTAATAATGAAGTTCTTATCTTTGAAGAAATGTGTGAAGTATACAATACCACATCTCTAATGATCCCCCGGTTATGTTTGTATAATGTATACTCTGACATGAATTTATCAGCTATCTCTCAACTATATAAGATTAATTGGTATTAGCATAATCAAATATTTCATTTATTTTATTTCTCCACTGTTTTGTTAATTTTGGTTTTATTTTATCAAATCATCTTTATTTGATTCTATTTTAAAAGTATATAATTTATTAAGATGGAAAAAAACGCTAGAAAGAGAAAGCTATAATCCCTCACTGATGGTGTCGATTAAATTCACACTGATTATTATTACTATTACTGTTATTATCATCCTGATGACTAAACCTAAGAGCTGCATGTTGAGGCCAAAGCATGCACTGATCTAATTTGTTCTTGTCCTTGAGACAACTCTGATATGAGCAATGCAACTCAGTATTTCAATGGAGATCCCATTATTTTGTGCAGAGTTATGTTTACAGTTTTATTACCCATCATGTATTTCTGAGAGGACTGGACAGAAGCGTTGACGGCGTTGGAGCAGCGGAAGGCCAGGTTCTTGCCCATCCCCTCCTCCACGTGAGTCAGCAGCTCCTGCAAACAGTAACAGGAGTCAGATGTCACATGAAAAGCAGTAAATACAAAAAGGGATTATTCCCCAGGAAAGGTATGAGCTTCTCCTTACAGACTTGTAGATCTTGAGGACATGCGGCGAGGGGTGGAAGTCAGAGTGGAACTCATCAACGATTACGTGGAGACGGCAGATCTCTTCTCCCATGGCGGTGGATACCTGGATGAGACACAACGAGTTATCGGTGAGCTACAGAACATCAGCACAAGAGGAGGCAGGACTTGTCTGTCCTATTGAAAGAACCACCAGCAGCACATCAGGGTCACGCTGGTGCATTAAAGACAACTCCGGGTCTGGGAAGTGAAGCCAATGCCGAAATGGCTTAAACTTGTATTCTTTCTAATAGCCAGCAGGGGAGAAGTCTGATTGTATAGAAGTCTATGAGAAAATGAGCCTACTTCTCACTTGATTCAGTAAACATTGTAAACATGAGTTTCAAGTCTTCCTCAATGCAGCATCATGTTCATTTCGTAAATTATGGTCCAATTTAGAGTCAAATAGACCATAAAGCAGGATATGCTTTAGGGTGTGGCTACCTTGTGATTGACATGTTGCTATGACAGCAGTTTCAGTTCTTTTGTCATATAATTTTAACCCTTTCACAGTGTGTTTTTAGTTCATGAAGGGTTTTCTCCAGGATCTCCGGCTTCCTCCCATAGTACAAAGACAATGAGTGAATGGTTGTCTGTTTCTGTGTGCCCTGCGATGGACTTGTGACCTATCCAGCAATACCATCTGGGATCAGCTCCGGCACCCCCACGACCCCTAGTGGGATAAGCGGTTATAGATGGATGGATGCTCTCCTAAAAATATCATATTCAGTGTTTGGTTGTAGTTAGCTCCACCTTCTTTTCTCACTTCTGGTTGTAAAAAAAACAAGATGGCAATGGCCAAAATGGCAAACTCAAAGGTTCAAAATGATTTTCTGTTTTAATGAACTTTTATGATGATTAATTGACTATCTTACATTTTGGGATTTTCCCTATATTCTGGACAGTTAATTAAGAAAATAATCAGCCCACTGAAATCAATCAGTGATGACAATTGATATTTGCAGCACTAACTCAACAGTAGTTCTTCCAGCGGTTGTCGTCTACATTACCTTCGACTCCACATCCTCACTGATAGCCTTGATCTTCTTCTTGATATCGTCAATCAGCAGGTTGAGCTGATTCTTGACAAACTCCAGTCGGTCCATCTGATACTCTCTGTCCTCTAGCGCTGCCACTCTGAAGCCCCGCCCCCCAACAGGAAATAAAGTCACAAACGCAAACTAGCAGCTGAACCATTTCGCTGTGAAAAAGAATCAGGTAAAGATGCCCTAAGAGCAACACAGAAAGTAGGATTTTTAGGAAATCTACTGATATTCATACCATTTAAGTCATTAAAATCATGTTACAACAACATACTTAGTTCATAGATTACCTCTATAAAGAATGTCTGCCAATCCACTCCCACTAAAAGAGTATGTATAGAGCAAGATACCCACCTCTTCTCCGCTGCCTCGATGTTGATGGCGTCCATGATGCTCTTGACTTTTTCTGTGATCTGCTTGGCCCTGATAGTGTGCTGCTCAAACTTTGTTTTCACTGCTGACTGCGAGATACACTCCTGCGAGGCCATAACACACAAGTTACTGTGACAGCTATGGGGGGCTGCTGCTGCTGGTGCTGCTGGAGAGGGTGCATGAACTTAATGCACGCTACCAGGGACGAACACAGGACAAGATAGACACCTGCTACTTTAACTTAAGAGAAGGAAAGAAATAAAAACACAAGTGTGAAAATGACAGCAGCAGTGTGTGTATCTTGCGTCCCACAGCCCGCATATTGTAAAGTCACAGTAATGTGTTGGTGAGGCCTCAGCAAAAACCATAAAAAACACGTCTATACAATCAAGAAAGCAGGTAAAAGAAAATGAAACATACTGTACTATGTGAAAAAAGTAGGAATATTGTGTCATTTTGGGATGAATTATTATTTATTTTATTATCATTATTATAATTATTTCCCTACTCCACTATACTTAATCCATTGTTGGCCATGCAAAACAGGCAGATTTTGTCTAAAATGCAATTGTTATTTATTTATAAGTTATAATACTTAGGATTATCACAACATCAAAACTTTTTTTTTGGTTTCAGCCATTCAACATATTTACATTGAGTTATCATCTCTCTATAAAGTAGATTTCAATGTTAGTGACGGAGTCCGCCATTCCCGCATTCAACTCCAATTACTTTCTCATGCGAGTGATACGCCGTCTTAACGTATGAGCTCAAGGTCTGGAGCTGGGAACCTAGGGTTAACGCTATAGACTACAATAAATATAATTAAATATGATTAATTAAATCAGTATTTAAAAGTTTTCTGAATCTGCTCTCTTGACTTACAGAATATGACTTTACAAGCCTTGTTCAGACAAGGCTGTGATATGTAAACAATAAAATAATGACTGTACCAATTTGTGTTTTTCACCTTTTTGGGCATTATATATAGTAATAATAATGGTCCAAAATGATTAAAATTGCATAGTTTTACGTCAAAAACTTTCAAGTTTCAAACCCATCCCCCAACTTATACCGGTTCTTTACCTGTGATGTTTCTGGGGTTTTAATTGAAAAGACTGGCCTTGTGTTACCGTTGTGCACACAGGCCTGCTTGGTTCAGTAACTTAGCTGTCTTGACATGTTGTTGATGTATTGTCTGCTGTGGTACATTGTGATGGGATAATTGTGATAATTCAGTGTGATTTTATGTCACTGATAACAGGCCGATTGTTTCCTGTTCACTCTCCTAACAGCGTAACAGAGCTGCACCTAACACCTGTGGAGCTTTAATTGTGAAGCAGCCACAGGAAACACTCTGTATTTGTTACAGACAGGATGCACACCTCCAACCATCTTTACTGTGTCCTGCTGCTGTGTGGGAAACTACTTGCAGCATCTGCAGCATGAAATCAGATCTTGTTTGCTCTGATTATTGACTTTGTTTTTCAAGGTTTATCTGGCTGCACTGTAAACAGATACAGCAGGTGCTTTCTGTTGTATTTCTGACAAAGAAGCTGCTCAACAAGTGTTTGGGACGTGTTGTTGTATTAATCGCATTTGCTTTTACCACAATAACCATGGTTGTGACCAAAACAGCCATGACTGCAAAATGGTTAATAAATTTTGCATGACGAATAAACAATACAAAAATGCAAAATACTTGACTGCAAATATTATGTCTAGGGCTTTTATTGTGAAAGGTAAGAGCAGAAAGAGTGGATCTGGTCGGTGCTGTCTTTGTCAAGGTTTGAAAAGAATAATAAAGTTTTTGGACTATAGGTGCAACTCAAACTGTTCGGCACAACATGATTGGTTGATGCTTTCAATCACGGTGCAAAACCTCAGAAAAACTGACCTTTTTCCAGAAAAAAAATTGTCACTTTTTCACCGCATATTAGTCACGTTCAAGGCAAAAACTGATGAATTTAAAAACCCTGTTCTGTAAAGGCCTTTAGGTTTATGATAATTTCCTCCCAGTATGGACACAATAAATTCCTGCTAGTTACAATCAAAATACAGAAAACTCAACAATCCAAATCGTTAAAGACAGAACAAAACCAAAGTGAAATGAAAACGAACGGATGCCCTCGCCTTAGTGAATCTAGACTTCAGCAATGAAGACGCAGGTTGATGGAAGAGGCACAGTGATTGGTCGAGAAGGTGCCAGAGCCGCCAGCTTCATATTGTATGGTTGGCGGTGAAACCTAACCGCTGAGTCTGAGACGAGCAGCTGACTGCTCTGCTTAATTGTTACTGTTAGGAGAGGGACTTTGGTTGCTTCTCATTTTATTCAATTTCTTTCACTGTGCAATAATCTCAGACACGCTTTGAAAAATGCACACAACCACACACAGCAACTGGATTTCTTAGATGCCCAAGGAGGAGTTTGTGTAAGTGAAACAGTTAAGTATGATAAGCTCTGGGTCAGAGCCTGATGAAGCAGCCAGTCTATCTCCTGGTCTGATTGAACAAAAAAAGTAACCTCACTTCTCATAATAGTGAGTTCCCCTCTCTCTCTCTAGTTGTAACTCATTCTGGCCAGCAGCCGCCAGACAAAAAGATCTCCTCTTTATGATACACCGACCGCAGTGTTTATCAACTTTATCCGCATCCATGTAACCTGCTGTTTCTGGCTTGATCTGACACTGCTTTCACCTCAGAGGCGTACCTGTTGAGATGTCTTCATGGTAGCAGATACATCAGCATGTAATCACAAATTTATATATAAACAGTATTAAAAACTGCACCACTTTCTTAAAAACACAAACCTCAAACCTCCTCTCAAAGCACTGGAACTCCTTCAGTCTCTCCTGGAAGCCCTCAGCCAGGGCTCCACCTGTTGGATGAAATGATCACATTGTGTATTAAATGAATTGTAATAGTACTTGCCATTATTGCACAAACACACAACACAGTACAGACACCTTGTCCTACATCAGGTGTACTGATTTGTGTTATATTTTTAAGCCTTTACTGTTTGTTTTCATGTCATTTTCATTCATTTAATCACTGTTTTCATTATTGTTTGTCATTTGGAACATGAATGTTAAGCGAAGTTAAGCGATACCAAACAATTTCATTAATAAGTACATTTTTAAAAGTTCAATAAAATCTTGGGGACAAAGCAATAAAAAAAATGTAAAAAATGCTTTTAAATGTGAATGACGGCACATATACAGGTATGTGAGCACCTGTATCCAAATTTATAGATTCAATTTTTTTTTCTTTTTTGAAATGTAATGAAAATTTGGTTTGGTAGCATATTCTTTTATTTCATTTAATCTCCATTAATAAATGCAGTATCTGCTATAATGTGAAGCCTCACCTGTTTCAGGCATGCCCTGTGCACGCTGCATGCGGGAGTTCAGCACCTCTTTGGCGGAGACGAAGAAAATGCGGTTAGGTGCCTGATCGCGGTCCACGACCTTCAGCTCCTCCACCAGGAAGTTCACACAGCGGTCTGTGTGCTGCTTCCTCACCTGGAGGAAGAGGAGTCACATTCTTAGGGTGCACTATGGATAATATGGGTATGTGGATGAAAATACAGTAATTTCATAAAAACTATTTTTATTGCCAACACTGTAATTTAGTATGTTAAAATAAATTACAAAAAAAATCATATTTTTTCTTTCTATTTAACCCTTGTGGTAACTAGTCTTGGGCAGTGGTTAGCACTGTTGCCTCACAGCAAGAGGGTCGCAGGTTCGACTCCGGCTTGGGACTCTTCTGTGTGGAGTTTGTATGTTCTCCCCGTGTAAGCGTGGGTTTTCTCTGGGTACTCCGGCTTCCTCCCACAGTCCAAAGACATGCAATTTAGGTTAATTGATGACTCTAAATTGCCCGTAGGTGTGGATGTGAACGTGAATGGTTGTCTGTCTATATGTTGTCTGTCTCTATGTCCTCTGTGATGGACTGGCGACCTGTCCAGGGTGAACCCCGCCTTCGCCCAACGCCAGCTGGGATCGGCTCCAGCCTCCCCGCGGCCCCTAACAGGATAAGCGGTTGACGATGGATGGATGGTAACTAGTCTTGGTAATTTTGCAAAAATCTGTAAATCTGTAATGTGTAACAACTGAATGTTATTAATTGTGACATGAGACAGAAACATCAGACGGTTGACTCACATCCTCCATGTACTCTGGTTCGTTTGCTGAGGCGTCCCAGCGGTTGTTGAGGATGAAGATGTTGGGCTTTGACAGACGTTCGTTCACTTTGTGGAAAAAGTGCTTTTCCTAGATGGTGGAAGATGGAAGAAAGAGAAGGGGAAGAGTTGCTCAAATCAGTGAAAAACAAAATTTAATACCTCATTTTTCTCTTTTTTACCCAATCGAAAACTTTTAATTTTCCAGAATCTCGTCACCACTTGTCACCATTCTCGATAAAAACGTATGTTAGATTTGACACAATAAAAAAAATGAAAGGACACATAATTTATTGTTAATTCAAATTCAGTACCTACATTAGAGTACCTGCATCTGTACATCTGGCTCTATCCAGGAACACAAACATTCATTTCTTTAATTGCATTAATTTTAATTAAACTAAGGGATATTACAGAAAAGTACTAGCTGAAATGGGATGCAGATTCAATGAAAAATGCAAGCTTATCCAGCAACAACTTTGGATCTTTGAACCGAAAGCTAAAAATAGATGTCTAAGTTTAAAGTCAAGGGTTGAATCAGTCAAAATGAATATTTAGTCATGACTCATATCCCAAACACTACCCATGGAAGTGACATCCCAACAGTTCATGGAGTGGGACACAGCATACTGAATGGCAAAAAAACAAGAATTACATATAAAACCTTACAACTTCAAAAGAACATGGATGAATGGGGCTTCCGTGCTTACTAGACTGTTATTATGCACCCCAGTTGGTTGGCAACGTGGATAAAAATGTCATAGCCACATGACGCCGCTGCTTTGACCATCTTACATTATTTACATAATGTCTGGGATTTATTTCCATGGAACAGTCCAGAGGGGAATGAGTGTGTTTGCTTTCCCTTTAAGAGCTGCTGCCGGGTTAAGGAGCTCTATGATTGAATGTGCGTCCAGCTTCACATTGCATAAATGCCTGAGCAGACAGAAACAAGAGTGGGGCCTGTGTGGCTGGATACAAACACACACAGGATCAGCAGCCACACTCCCCACTCTAATCAGCTCAGCACAGAAAAAAAAACACACTGACCCTTTAGGTACACATAAGTGACTTACACAAGTGAAAACTTGCGTTATTACTAGTTATGACAATTTAAATCGTCAGATTACTGTGCTATCATCGACTTGGGTGGATACTTTAAAGGAGCATTCAGTGGTAATGAGCTATGGAAACAGAAATATCTACTCATAGGATTAACTATGTCCAAACTATGCATACCAAAATAGCAACATGTTGTGTAAATTTGGCCAGTCGTGAAGCTTAGAGGCATTATTACCGTGTTCATAAGTGTGGATTCAGAATTGGCCACCAACACAAAGACGTCAGCATCCAGGCAAAACTTGTCAATCCAGCTGTCCAGTTGTGATGTGACATCTGTTCCTGGGCTGAGGGAGTGAAGGAGAGGTCAAGAGGTCAAATGCATGACATCTACAAAAAGTGCACATTACTGACTGCACATTAAATCCAACATTTTAAGCTGTCAAACTGATATTTACAAACTTCCCTGATATGATTAACAGATCCTGTTACCTGTCTACAAGCACCAGGTCGTCTCGAAGAAGAGCACACTTAGTCTTCGGCCAAAACACACGAACGAGACAGCCGGCGTCCAGACTCTCATCCATGTGGAGCGCGTGAGCCAGCTGGTTTACAGTCTACAGAGGAGAAGTAAACAGACCGAAGTTATGGTTGTTGATGTAATAACTTCTATTTTAAGTACAGCTATTAGTGTCATCATAACATGATAATATCATTATCATTATGATGAAAACAATGAAAAATGGATGAGTCTGTGACTGTTTGCCTTTTGAAACAGGTTTTCATTTCAGACATGCGACACCACTGAAAATATCCGGCATACCAGTGTCAATATTAACATGGCTGTAGGTTCAGGTAGCATGTGCACAGTTTAGGAAACCAGCTCGAGCCAACCACCACATGGAAACATTATTATTCTTTTCTATGCCAAAATTACAGCTGAGAAGTTGACATGAAAAACTTAACAACTGTGTTGCCTGTTATTTGATTTATCCCTCATTACCATTTAGAACATTCTCATTACCCTTTACATAACTATATTTCAAACCTGAAATAGGCATTTTATGAACACAATAGATTTAGATAATGTATAAAAGCATTTAATACAACCTGTAGAAGAATCAGTACAAAGATATGAGCGTGGCTCTGTTATCAGGGTGAGGAATAAACCTTATCAGCTTGTATCTTCAACCGTGTGACCCATTTGAGTACAACAACAACAAATCTCTGCAACCATATCACTGCCATTCTGACTGCCCGTGGGCAAACACCAGTCAATCAACAATCATCTGATCAATCACTGATGGTCTGATTGATTAGTGAACATAGCTTTATTGTGGTTTGAGTAAAACAGTGTCCTCAATTACTCTATCAAAAGTACAAAGTAGTTCTAAATAGCTGAAAACAAAATGTGTAAATATAATGGATGGGAGACAGAGCAGTGCTCATAAAAACACTAATTAAAATCTAACCAAACCTTGCAAAATGGTTATTAAAATAACATTTACCTTGATGCTCTTCTCCTCATCAGAGCCCTCTGTCTTGAGGTAGGCCTTATCCTCATCTGTGCCCTCTACACTGAGGAAGCAGTTAGTGGTGTGGCCAATCCCACTAGGCAGCACGCGGTCCCTCAGCATGGCGTTGACCACAGTGCTTTTACCATTACTGGTCCTAAAAACAAATAAAACAGTCAGTGACTGTAAAATTGGACACGTAAACTCCTAGGGTGACGCATCCTTTAAATGTTAATGCAACACAAATATGCAGCTACTGATGGTTCCTACCGAATAGATAATCTGGTTACGCATCTGCAAGGAAGTCAATGTAAGGTAGAAACTGCTAGTCATTGCTGAATCAAGCAGAGGAAATCTCTTTCTATCTGACACACCCTCCCTATTGTGATTTGGATTTAAAGGCGTTCCTTTGCGTTAGTGCAGTGTGAAGCATGGTTCAGTTAACATCAGTATAAACTCAATTATGAAGGACAAGTTTTAACAATAGAAAATGGTGACTTAAAAATGTCACTTCAAGGATACTAGTCAACAGAAAGTTCAAGCGAAACTGCTACCAGAATAATTTTGGGGAAGGACTACTTTAACTTACACATTCTTGTACATCACAACAATTATGTCTGCAAAAAGTTTGTTTTTATGGAAAAAAAAAAAAAAAATCTCAGGTGTGTGCATAGATGTTTTTACCTGCCAAAGAAGGCCACTTTCATGTGTCTGCGTGCCAGCACCTCCTTAATGATAGCAAGTTTGTCAGCATATGCCTGAATCTCACACTTTTGATCCTGACTTGCAATGTTCTGCAAGGCTTTATTCCCACAGGTTTCTGTCCAAAACACAGACATACAACATCATGAGCCACTGGCTGACAGATGATAAACATGATTGCCTACTATAGTTGACTGACAAGTGGTAAACAGATAAGAAACCCCTGTCTCACCTTCTACAAACTCTGAAGTCTCTTTCACATAGTTGAGTAGTTGTTCAAACACATCGCTGATCTTCTTCTTGGCCACAACAAAGTGCTTCAGAGGGGAGAACTCCCCCAGAGCTGAATCTGACCGTCTGAGTGGAGGAGCAGCAGCCATGGTGTTCAATCTAAACACAGAAAGAGAGTGAGGGGTCAAAAGGGCAAACACAGGTATATCACTGCACATGAACAGTGATCGTTATTATACTGTTAAGATCAAGCTGGACGGTTTATTTTTATGATAAGATTGCAGTTGTACAAGTGTTCAAGTAGCTGTTGCACTGCAGGAAACATAGCAGGGTTAAATAACGTACGTTTAGCTAAGTTATCCAACTGTGAAAACACCTTGGAAGTTAGCAGTAACCTCGTGCAACTTCGATACACACCACACATGAGAGTAACATACAACGACTATGTAGTTTTCTCGACTAGATACTTATGACGACTAATGTTTGAAAATAGTATGTTGGATGCATGTTGGTGCCGTGCCAAACACGCTAACGGATTAAGCTAGCTAACATCACAAGCAGCAACGAGGTAGTAAACTAGCATTAGAACAGCTAGCTAAGTTAGCTAGCGGTATTATTAGCTCACCACAGTGCTAACACAGCCAGTATCCTCTTCTCATAACACAAACAATATTGATCCGCGTCGACAGTACAGAGGATCTCTTTCCTTACTGATAGCTTACTTGCGGTCAGCCTGGCTAACCTTCTGTTTGTATCCTTTAGCGGCACCAGTGTCACGTTAGCCGCAAAAGGGGACAAGGTTCCGGACCAAGATTCAAAATAAAAGCCCTGTTGATCCGAGGCGCTGTTACACTATTGCTATTGTTATTTAAGCATACATGTTGTAGATGTTTATTAAATTAATTTAAGGATTATTTTTAAACTCACAATATGTGTTACTCATAATTTGTTCCACAATTTCGACGCTCTAACGGTTATATACAACTTCCTGTGCTGTTCAGATTAACTATCGCGAGCTTGACGCATCTTCCCATGGCACTGACAGAGGGGGCGGAGACAAGTGACGTAGGAGGTGTCCGTCAGCAGCCAATCAGCGAGCAAAGAATGCATCCAACCCCTGACATCTCCTTTATTGTAGCTTAGACCCAAGTACACCAAGGGTATAATTATGTATATGTATTAATTATAAACAAGACATTTTTCAAACATAACTTTATTTCAACAACAGAAATATATACAAAAGTATAGCTAACAATACAAAACAAAAAACAAACAAATAAAAAAACTTATGGCCAGAGGAGTTCAGTGTTCATTAATTTTAAGTCTTTTCAGGGTTCAAGAAAATGCACTTCCTTTAAAATACTGAGAAACTTTACAGTTTTTTGGTTTTTGACATTTTTCCAGTATGGTGCTGTACCAGATTGCTCGAGTTCAACAAGAAACTGACGACAAGCAGAGTTTGGACCCATTTTGATTTGTGGATGTAGAATTTACCAAGAAAAATCAGTAGCTGAATTATATACACGGTATACTATATATACGTTTTTTTCCATTCCATTAAACACAAAATATAATATCACATCAAATACGTTAATCTGAATATTAGTACTCATTTTCTATTTATGAAATTTTGCATATCAGTCCAAAATAAAGTTGAATGATTACAATGAAAAAACAAATGAAAAAATCCTATGTAAAATCTTGAAGGACACTTCTTTCACTATATTAAACAGGACATGTTTACTTTATAAAAAGCATGAAAAACAGTGTCAGAAACGACATAATATACAGTAATAATTTATATATTAACAATAATTATGCACGATAATATTTTTTATATAAAAGAAAAGACAAGAAAAACAAATGAAAAAAAATCTTCATAGAGTGGTGCAGAAATAATGTATTTTTGTAGGCCAATCAGGAAGTTAGCATCTGGGTTCCCTCGACGAAAAAGCTAATGGGAATTTTCCATTAGATTTTGATTTATTGCAGAAAATAACCTCTGTGGCAATCAGAAACATTTATGAAACTTCCACATTTTGTCAGCAAGATAATCTACACAAATAAACACAACTTTTATGATTTTTGAAGCAAAAGCAATCTCCAGAAGTAAAAACCTAACATTAGACTATAAACAAGCTACACCACAGTTGCATGGAGTATAGACAATGAGAAGAAGAAGAAGAAGAAGAAGAAGATATTCCTTTATTAGTCCCGCTAGGGGAAATTCAATTTACACTCTGTTAACTTATACACACACATGCACAAACAGGTCCATATACATGCAACAATTGGAGAGATGTCAGAGTGAGGGGGCTGCTCCTGACAAGCGCCCCGAGCAGTTGGGGGTTTGGTGCCTTGCTCAGGGGCACCTCGGCAGTGCCCAAGAGGTAAACTGGCACCTCTCCAGCTACCAGTTCACACTCAGTTCTTGGTCCATGGCGGGACTTGAACCGGTGACCCTCCGGTTCCCAAGCCAACTCCCTACAGACTGAGCTACTGCCGCCCCAAAAAATGAGGCTGTAAAGTGGACGTGATGACATTTAGTAGTCTCATTTAGCCACTTGTTAGCATTTGCATATTTAAAGACACGTAAAATCTTCAACATTCACTAGTAGAATATTTACTGATGTATTTTATATCGTAGAACACATTAAAATCTCTTCAGCTTGTGTTAACCACAGACCTCATTTCAGGAATTTAACTAAAAACCCATTAAAAAAAAATTGAGTTCGTTCCAAATCCCATAATTTTTCTTTTTAGTTTTAGTACATACTGCGGTATGCATACAATTTGGACATCGTACTTTGTCATAACTAGCTCGTATATCTGCAGTGCAGAGGATTATGGGTCAGAATAGCTAAAAAAAAAAAAAAAAAACATGCTGGCTTACATACTGCACAATATGAAGAAGATCATCCTTGTATTTTTGGACTACTGGCTTTGACATACCATGTACTGAGACATACAAAATCTTTTTTCTGGCATACTAAATAGTTTGGTAGTTTGGGTATTGGAACGCACGGATAGACTTTGAGACGAAGGGAACCGAAAGTTAAAATGCTAACTCATTTCCGGGTTTTAAGACTCGTTCCTGCTCCACTCTTTTAAAATCCTCTCAGTTCCTCAAGCTTGATATCTGATATTTCAGCCCATTATCAGCATGATATCACCAAACTGGTACACTGGTCCAACCCTGATACAGTACTGTCCACCTATCCATCTATTAATTCAGTTCAATTCAGTTCAAAGGGCTTTATTGGCATGAATAACATAAGTTTACATTGCCAAAGCAAGTGTAACATAAAAACAAAAATGTACGTACAATGAGTAAAGATTTACTAGAATACGAAATGTGTAAACACCTGTGTAATGTGACATAGTAATCAAATATATAAGTAGAAACAAGTAAACTTTAGCTTAAAATAGAAACAGAAAAATGGTGATTTTGGTCTTAAAAATGATATGATGATACAGTATATACAGATAAGTAGAGTTATAAAAAAATAAGAAAAGGTGCCTGTTCTGTATGTATGTACAATATGTCTATGTACAGAGATCAGCACAGTGTAAATGGTCAATGCAGGAATACACACATTATTATCTACCTGTTTACCACATTACAAGTGGCAATAGGGAATTTATGAACATGCACATGAGCTGCCTGCTACACCACTGTCACCTCCGCAAGCAAAGAGATCAGACAGCATTTAAATGAAATCGGTCACACATGTGTTGCATTTGCAAACCCACAATAACTCTTATTCAGAAGAGCACTGCGGCTGCTTGTGAATGGAACAATGGCCGGGAGGAAACGCCTCTCAGTGAGTGTATGAGTGTGTGACCTTAGCAACTGTGGCAAACTGTCATCAGTCAGAGCAGCGGACACTGAAATACCTCCACCAGGACCTCCAACGTCTGGTTTGGCTTTGGGATATTTGACAAGCTTTTATCACCTCAGAAACTTGTTATCGATCGCTTACTATTTTTTCTTTTCTCTCTGGATATTTTTATGATTATGTGCGGATTTATGATGGAGAATTAAAATGGTGAGGAAGAAAAAACTGTTGGTGTTTGAGTAAGTATTACTCCTGTATGTGTTTGCTCTGTGTTGACTTCTGACATTAATTCAATAAAATCATAATGCTATAACATTGCAAAGGGACTTTAAAGGTATCTATGGCCCTTTATTTTTATATTTTGAGTTATATATCTACAGAATTTTTTTGTATATACAGTAACAGTGGATGTTTTTAGAGCATTATTACATAATGTATGACAAACATATTTACATTATCTCCTTTCAGAGTTAAACTGTATGTTTTCATGTTAGAGTTTTGGTTTGGTAAAATAATATGAGGCCTTTTTTGTCAGCATGGCTCCAGCATCATACATTAATGATGAGATGGATTTACTAATTGCTCTCCTGGGCCGATATAGATTTCATCCCATCCATGTGTCATTTTGATCCAAACCGAACTCTCCTCTCTGCAGAATTAGCAGAAATTCAAATTATTATCTCAGGTGAACCAAGGGAAGAATATCTATTAAATAAATCAATAAAATAACTATTATTGATAGAAATTCATATTTTTATGGGATTATTTCTATGTGAAATAACCTGGGCTTAAACTATTTTTCTGTCAGCTTCCCCATTGTGTTGATGCTATTGTGGCAACACAGGTGACACAAGAGCTCATGTGTGTGTATTGTCTGTGCGTATGTATAGGTGCCCTTTGCTTTGTACCAGCCTATCTAGCATTCTCTGTCTCTGGGAATTTAGTTATTTTTGCGTATTGACTCGTCTTAACACAAACTCAGTCAGAAAATTAAAGAATCCATTTAAATAATTTTCCCGTTCTCAGATTCACATTTGGTGATCAGTTAGTGGGTTAAAAGTAGTTTTGTTGTTTGTTGTTCCTATCTGTGTTTTCTCCTCTTTTTAGAATTTGTGGAAGCATGATGTGGGATGGATAAACAACAACACGACTTTAGTGTAAGTCAGCTGAAAGGCTGTCAGTTTGATCTGTGTGTGTTTTTATGATGGCTGAATGTGGGTATGTAATGATGGAGTACGAATGACCTCTGCCGACCTCTGAAATTTCAAGCATCTATTTTACAGCTATAGTTTCCCTAAAATGTAGCATTTACATAATTTTGACAAGTAATCCAGCAACCATTGGGTTTACAAAGGCCTGATAGAAAATTATAATTTTTATTTATTCTAGTTTTCAAGACTGTCATACTGCATCAGATGTTTATTGATTATAATATGAAATCATTCATATTTTAAACTTTTAATGTTTCCCAAAAGCCAATTCCTTCATCTTCTAAACATCCTTATTTTATAACCAAATTTCTTTTTTATAATAAACACATAAAGTCTACTGCAAGCTGCTCATAATGTTCATAAAAGCAAATAATATGTGAAATAGTTGTACACTATATATATGATCTGTGTGTGTGTGTGTGTGTGTGTGTGTGTGTGTGTGTGCAGATGGCCTCTAATGACCCCGACCTTCCTGACCCCTCTGGTGACCCCCAGCCTGGTGACCTCATTGAGATCTTCAGACCAGCCTATCAGCACTGGGCTCTCTACCTGGGAGATGGTTACATCATCAACTTAACTCCCGTTGGTCAGTAGGAAACCAGACGAGTAACTGGCTAAGCTAATTTTAACTACAACAACAAAAAAAGGATGATGGATAATGCTAAAATATGTAGAAAAAGGGTAGTGTTTTGAATGCAGGACCTTTACTACAAGGATGTATTTTTATACTGTGTTATTGTGACTTTTACATATATAAGGATCTAAATACTTCTTCCACTACTGTGGTTTGGTTTAAAGTCCCTGGAAATTTGGTGTTTTTCAATAACATGAAATATTTGTGACTAAATACAGCAATCAAAGCTTAAGTTTAAAAGCATCCTTAATTCTTATGTAAGAGTTTTACACTCAAAAACCAAAAACATCAGCCCAGCAGCTGCCTCTATATTGTGATTATTAAATATTCTGAAAATTCAGCTTTGTGTCGGACTTGTGGCCGGTTTTGTACGTGTATTTGACATCATGTGATGTGATCTAAAACGCTGAAGGCATTGCTCCATCTAAAGGTTTTTTCTTCTGTAGTGATCTCTGTTTCAACTGGTTTGCTGCTACTTTCAGACTTTAAAGGAACAGTGAGTGACATTTCAGGGGATCTATTAGCAGAAACAGAATAGAATATTATAACTATATTTTCATTAGTGTTTAATCACCTGGAACTAAGAATCGTTGTTAGCTTAGAATGAGTCCTTCATATCTAAATAGAGAGCAAGTCCTCTTCACGGAGTCCCCCATGTTGCTCCACCATGTTTCTACAGTGGTCCAGAACAGACAAACCAAACACTGGCTTTAGAGAGAGACTTTCACATTTTTACGTTACCTGAAGGCCACCATAGTTCTCCATCACCCTTGTGAAACTGTGTTAATGTGACAAAACCGTGTTACCACCAGCTGCCATCTGACTTGCATCCAACCGTTACTCCTTAACAGCCAAAATAATGTCACACTATCAGACACGTCCTTTCACAGTGTTTCCATGTGGCAGGTTTTTGCCTGTCCATGCATATCTAACATTTTCAAACTATGCGGATGGGTGGAGAAAACAGAGAAATTTAAGGAGCTTTGAGAATGTTGGTTTGCCACAAAGAGAAACCTGCACAGAGTATAAAAGACCCAAGTGTTTCCCCGTCATGATACCCTGTAAGCTCATATCCGTGCAACTGTCCTTGCAGACCATATAAATGAGGCTTAAGGATGACCTTTGGGTGAAACAAATGGTATTACCACGGTCTTGGAAAGAGAGGAGTGAGTGGAGGGGTACTCAACTGGTTGCAATCTGCAACCACACCACTAGATGCAGCCATATACACACTGTACCTTTTAGACCATAACACAGGACCAATTTTGATGAAATGATACATGATGCATTTTGTTTCTTTGGCCTGCATCCCTACAACAAATATCTTTTTATCTTTTCCTAAACCTGCAAGATTACAGGTCCAACATTCCTACAATATTCCCTTTTGGTAAATACTTGTCATCACACTGAGGCTCTCCTCTTCCTCTCCAGATGAGAACCAAGCAGCCGCCATGTCCAGTGTGAAGTCCGTCTTCAGCCGGAAGGCAGTGGTGCGCATGCAGCTGCTGAAGGAGGTGGTGGGAAGCGACTCGTACCGTGTCAACAACAAGTACGACCACAACCACACACCCCTGCCCATCTCTGAAATCATTCAGCGAGCGCAAGTCCTCATTGGCCAGGAGGTGTCCTACGACCTGCTGGGGAGCAACTGCGAGCACTTTGTTACCCTGCTGCGTTACGGGGAGGGGGTGTCCGAGCAGGTCTCTCACTGTTTATTCTGTCTCTGTCTCATATGCTATCAGGGTAAAATACTCACATTTCACTCAACATACCACAGCGACTGATGACATGTCACCGCTGACATGGTTTTTACTACTTTAGAACAGAAATGGGCATTTAAAAGACAAGTTATTTACAGTAAACCTTACCATAAAATAAATCTAACATGTACTTTCTGATGGTCTGTGTTACTTTCTGCACTCCAACATTTTAATTCTGTGATTGTGGTTGCCAGCTTGTGTAATATAAAGGAAGTGAAACTATTTAACTTTCTTTTACCTGGAGTAGGTTCCATCCATTTGATCTCTAGCCATAGGTTTGGCAAAAATAGATAAACAGAAACTGTCACTGTACAGTCACTGGGCCTGTCTTGACTGGTTGGATTTAAACACAGGTTTAGAGTTGTTAATATCCACCCAGTCTTAGTGGAAATTAAAAGGATACGCCACCCAAAATCTGTTTTGAATGTTACTTACCCCCATATCCTTGAACAGTAGCTAAATATTTTTCACTTTCTGTCTATTTAATTTTGAATTAATTAAGTTTCCGGTGGTTTTATGCCAGGTTTTGGGTGGGAAAATGATCTATATAAATCTTTTAAAAAACATTGCTTTTTATTTCTATGTTCAGTATGTTACAAACATGTGTAACCCATTCAACACAAGCACAGTCCTTGTTCTTTAATACCTTTAAGTCTACCTCCTCTTGTCGTCCTTGTCTCCTCAGGCTACACGGGCCATTGGGGCCATCAGTTTGGTGACGGCAGCAGCCAGCGCCTTTTCTGTCCTGGGACTAATCAACACGCGATCCAGGAACAGGCCTTTCTGACAGCTGTGCTCTTCACTGAAGGGTGTTATCTCCCAACATTCATGCGGCTGTGATTAAAAATGAATAAATAAATAAGCAATAACAATGCAGATGACTGTGTTACTTGTTCATAAACTGTCCCCTAGTTTGCACCATATGGTTTTAACCATTTGTTGGTCAGATATTAATGATTCTGAAGTCTGTGAAATTGTTAATAACTATATTAAATGGTCGTGTCACCCAAATTACAAAAAAAATTTCAGTCAACCTTTTCTGATATATGGTCATGCAGAAAGTTTCAGTTTTATTTGTCCAGGTTTTCGGTATCTGAGATCTATGCTGCCACCCCAATACAAAGGGGCTGAAATCATTTTAAACAATGTCATAGAGATCTGGAGTTTCTCCTGTAAGTAGCCTGAATGGAAATGGTTCACAGCAATGTGTGTGGATTATCTAGAGTGACATGGACACTAATTCTGGCAAGAAACATTCCAGCAGATTTTTTTTTATGTTACCTTATCAATGTAGTGATCACCACAAAAAATTGTCACTTCATAACCGATTATATTAGTTATGAATAAACAAATAGTTAAAATCCCCATTAATATCTGCACTGGTTAAGAGAAAGTAGGCCTAAGTTGTTCTGGTGGTTTGGATGAACCAACCCTTTAAGCTTCATCATCATTTAGCACCATAGTAATAGCACTGTCAGCAGGGTAGCAGTAACTACTTTTGTCTAAACAATTTAAAAGTTTTAGTCGGTTTAGTCAGTTTCATGGTAAAACATGTTTTAAAACCAGTATCTCTGAAAAAGGAGAGTACTCTTTTAAGCCATATCATTTTGTGTATATAATATTTTACCATAATAATAATTAAAATAAATCTCATCTGCCAAAAAATGGGATTGCTGACAATGAGTAATATATCATTTTTAGTTAGTATGATTTTTTAAAAAGCAAGAGATTATTCTGTAAATTAAACCAAAAAGAAGTAGCATGAAAACAATCTACAAACGTGTGTTCGATAGTTTCTCCTTCACAATTATAAAAAGTGCAATAATTTTTAACAGTTAGGAAGAACTTTCAAATATTATCTTTAGCAGGGTATTAACCTGTGGACAACCATAAATAGAAACATCTCTGATTTTATTTGGAATTATATATTAATGAGGTAACAGAAATATAATGTTCCCTTGTTTTCTATTTAAATATAGTCTACTTACATATGGAAGTAGTAATATGTTCAAGGTGATTTATAATAAAGATTAGTACAATTAGTACACGTTTTATCAGATACAGAAACAACATTAGTGAGGGGATGCACATTTAAGGATAGTTCATCGATACATAAGCTTTGAGCTACAGACAGTATATTTTTAACACTATATATGTTTGAGAAAACCTCATAAGTATATAATTTTCCATCGAGTGCTGGTTGACAGTATTTACATCATTCAAAAAACAATCATACATGTAGAGTGTTTTGTTTCCGGTACGTACGTGCGGTCGGTACGTGCATATGATACGTCAGTACGTACAGCGTGACGTCGAACCTCTGCGCCGAAACAGCCGCACGTGCTGTTTTCGTGGATGTTTGAGTGCCTTAAAGTGTGATATTTCTCTGTTATAGTGAAGTGTAAAAAACACAGCGACAAAGATGGGGAAGAAACTCAAAGTTGGAAAAACCAGAAAGGACAAATTTTACCACCTGGCCAAAGAAACAGGTAGAGTAACGTCACCACTTCTGGAAAAGACAGCACGCTCGAGACTGTACTCATTGGTAGATATTAGCTTTAGCATTGCTAGCTAACTCGCTAACACTAAACAACGCTGAGCTGGATCAGGATATTTAGAGTGTCAGTTCACTGGTAACATCGTTTTGTCATTTTTTTCCAGGTTATCGCTCTCGTTCGTCATTCAAGCTCATCCAGCTCAACCGTAAATTTCAGTTTCTACAGAAAGCCAGAGCTCTGGTTGACCTGTGTGCTGCTCCTGGTGGATGGTGAGTTGCCTGTCAACTCCCGCTATGATGCTAATTATTAATTATCTACTAAACAACATGTCGAGGGTTTGAAACGTAGACATGGTTTACAGCTGGGGAGCACAGATCAAAATTGAGGACACTAGTTAGTCTGTGAAGGTTCTCATTCATCCAGGTCATATTCATTCTGGCAAAAATTGAATCGAAGGCAACTGGACTTAGATTTGTCCCTGAAGACGTTTCGCCCCTTATCCAAGTGGCTTCATCAGTGGACACTAGTTGACACTAGTCAGTAGTGGACACTAATTAGTTTTATCCCCTCAATATATAGACACTTATATAATCATTTTTTTCCCTGTAAAACATGGTAGCTCAACCCTCCTTCAATATAAATTTTTATTAATCGTGTAATTACAAATGAGTGTTTTCAACATTGGATAAAGCTCAACAAAAGCCATCCAATAATGGTAAAATATTGTTAAATATGCAACGTGCTTCTGAGTAATAGGCTAAAAATTATTGAAGAGAAAAAAGATTGTTCCTTTTATGATTTCTAATGTAGTGATGAAGAAATGTAATGAGTGTTGAGGTCACAAATTAGGCTATGTATTTATATGCTCTGCCTATGTTGAGGAATATCGTCAGCACAAAGAGTACGCTCATGATTGAAAATCTCCTTGCAGGTTGCAGGTGGCGTCCAAGTTTATGCCTGTATCAAGTCTCATTATTGGTGAGTGTGATATCAACAATATGATTGGTATATATGGTAATACATTGTTCTGCCTCTTTGGTGGATTTTAAATTCAGCTGTTTTGACAAGTTAGTTGGTTTGGAGAAGGCCAATTGCATTCTAATTTTTATTACTGAGACACTGTGAGAAAAGTTTTTAATATGTGTTTCCTTGTGTCAGGTGTTGATCTGGTGCCCATCAAACCCATCCCCAATGTGGTGGCGCTGCAAGAAGACATCACCACTGACAAATGCAGACAGGTGAGTTCAGCACATCAGTGAAGGAAAACTGATGTCACTGTCCTGACTGCAGTGCTGCATATACTGATACCACCAAAATTAGTGCATATATGCAGTATTTTAAACATGGAAAAACCAACAAACAGATGAGTATGCCTTTATGTTTTTTTTTTCCCCTGGTGTGTCACGTTTGATGTCACAGGCAAGCAGGCCTGCACCAGAAGCAGGGTTATTAAACAGTGAAAATATTACAGTAATTACTTTCTTTTATTATATCTGCTACTTATTCTTTCTTTTTCAAACTCTCAATCCAGAGCTGGTGAACAGCGGAAAGACAAAAATGGTTTTGATGAGTTTCTGTTGAGTTTGAATGAAGTGTGTTTTACGATGATCGAAATAAAATGACTGTGGAGACGAGAGCATATTAATTTTATGTTTCATATGTTAATACATTATAGTAATTGTCCAACGCATTGTTGATTTTATTTATTATATTTTCAACTTAACATGCATCACATAGTATTATATTGGAAAAACGACAGACCCATGTGTCATGTTTATTATTATTTTAGTTGTTTTATGTTAGTATTTGTCTCTGTAATGAATGCCGATTGTAACCTTTCCCACTTAAGGCAAAAGCCAGACGTTGGTGAGTTTTAGTGTTTTTTTTTTTTTTCCTTTTGTCCAGAATAACCAATTTAGACTGGAGACTGTTGTTGGGTTTTTTCATGGCATTACTGTTTACTAAGCATCAGATTCCTCTAAAATCACATACTGCAGGATAGTTCTCACATGGATCTGTTAAATGAGATACTCTCTGTCCCATATACAGGCTTTACGAAAGGAACTGCAGACATGGAAGGTTGACGTTGTGTTAAATGACGGAGCCCCAAATGTGGGAGCCAACTGGCAACATGACGCCTTCTCACAAGGTAGATGCCACTAAAGCACAAAATTTCAAGAAATTTCTAGTCACACGTCTTAATGTCAAGTCAGATTCAGTTATCAGCCAATACAGGCAAAAACGCATGCTCATTCAGTCTAGTACAATGTTGTTCCTTGGTATAGCAGTGTGTGATTATTAGGAACTACATGTCCAATATTGATACATAAAAAATGGAAAATGAATGTTCTTACCATTATTTACTCTAGCGTGTTTGTGTCCTAGTCACATCTCAGCTGATGTAATGGGTCGCACTTTAAACTAATGTCCCAAACTCTCACTTCGTTCCCTGCTTCAACTCCAGCTCACTTGACCCTCATGGCGCTGAAGTTGGCCTGTGAGTTTCTCACCAAAGGTGGCACTTTCGTCACTAAGGTCTTCCGCTCCAAAGACTACCAGCCACTGCTCTGGATCTTCCAGCAGTTCTTCAAGAAGGTGCAGGCCACCAAGCCGCAGGCGTCCAGGAACGAGTCCGCCGAGATCTTTGTTATCTGTCAGGGTCAGTGGCGGCTACAGATCAGTCTGCGGTGATAAGAAAAAACTTTTCAGGCTCTTATTCTGTGGCTTACATCTGAACCAAATGTGTCTTTTCCTTCCCAGGTTTTGTTGCCCCAGACAAAATCGACAGTAAGTTTTTTGACCCCAAACATGCATTCAAAGAGGTGGAGGTGCAGGCCAAAACTGTGAGGGATCTGATTCCTGTGAAGAAGGCAAAGGCAAGTACACAAGTATACTCAAGTATACACGCAAGTATACTCATGTACAAGTATTGCATGATGGAATACTAGATGATCATCATTTAGCAGATGATTTTAAGTAACATATTAAGAGCACCAAGCTGACTTTCCCACGACTTCCTGTAGTTACCTGAATAGCTTTTTGCACATGATTTGTTGATATGATGTTCATTGTCCTTGTTCACAAATATTATGTTTACTTTGGAGTAAATTGCCCACATTTGACTCCAAGTATTTTATTCTTTATTGACTAAGCAGCTGCTCTTGTGTTCCAGGCGGAGGGATACGCAGATGGTGATCTGACATTGTACCACAGTTTCACAGTGACATCCTTTCTGAAAGCTGACAATGCCATAGACTTCCTGGACAAAGCCAGTGAGGTGAGATCGCTGTACAACTATAACCTGTCAAAGAGACATTTTCTGCCATTTCATAGAAAATCCTGTTGGATATACTGTAAATTGCAGCTATAGTGGAAGAATGTTGAGGAAAGTGAAAGATTTATGATAAATTATCCCGGAGCTGATTACAGTGTTTGAAGTTTACAGTACAATGTATGCAAAATGACTGACCTCAGTGAGAGAAGAGACGGGAAAGATCAAGCTAATGCCTCACACTAGGCTACATGACTTTAGTTCTGATTTTCAGCTCCCTGACAGTGTTTTTAGGCCCAGAGACAAAAGCCTCAGATCGCTGGCAAATAGGCATTGGCTCGCCGCGCACATCAGTACACTAGCATCATGTATGAACTGTTCAAAGATGTGAGCCAAGAGGTTTGCCAATGCCTTGCCGATACTTCAGAGACACATTCTAGATATGTAGAATGCTAAATATCTGGACCTGTCAGGGACCATGAGCTACAGCCAATGAGAGCGTGAGGCACGGGTTGAGGGGAAACCTGGAGGAGAAGGGGTTGCTTGTAACAATAGGTACTTATTGTATGTATGTGTTGCATTTGCAACATGAAAGCAAAGTTGTTGTTGTTTCACTTAGAGGAATAAATAGTAAAAAGGGTGTGGAAACTGGTGGAAACAGAGTATTTTGTGCCAACAACAACATCAGCAATGTGTCTTGCGTATGGTATCGCATAATTTACGTGTATTTCTCTCATGTCTTTTTGTGACCACATTGGCGATTTCTCCTGATGAGAGATATTATAGTGTGCGACTTATTGTTGCCGGTCAGTCATGTAGTGTGAAAACCACAAGGACTTAAAGACTCCAACAAGTCTGTTTAGTGTGAGCAGTACTGCGATCTGTCAACTTTGAAAGTTGTGCAGTGTGAACTTAGCTTAAGAAAAGCCTTCATGTATTTCCATTTTCACCCTGTCTTCCTCACTCAGATCACCTTTGACAACACAGACCTGGAGTGTCACCCGGCTACCAGTAATGAAATAAAGGAGTGCTGTCGTGACATCAAAGTCTTGGGCCGCAAAGAGCTCCGGTAACTCAGTTTTTTCTTTTCTAGAAATTAAAGAGGAAAGCATTAGTGACTCAATTATACGAGTGTGTTCTTCTTTCCTCCGTCCTCACACCTGCAGCCTGCTGCTGAACTGGAGGTCCAAGCTGAGGAGATTCTTGGCCAAAAAACTGAAGGGGGAGGCCAAACAGCTTGACCCAGAGATCAAGTAAAGTCACTTGACACTGAGATATTCTCATGTTTTTGCCAGATTGTGCCATAGCAGATTACCAAAAAAATCCTCTTTGCTTTGTTTTTAGCTTAAGTTCTGATGAAGAAAAGGCCGATTCAGACGAAGAACCAGACAAGAAAAAAGAGGCAGAAGGGGAGGAAGAGGATGACGAAGAGGAAGAAATGGAGAAGAAACTGGCAGAGCTGAAAGCTGAGGAGGTGGCTGACCTCAAACGGTATGACACAAAGTTGTAACGGATTACTGTTTTCTTTCTACTCAGGATTTAATGTTCTGTGTAGAGCAGAGCTCTAGGCAGAGCTATGAAGTAATTGTTATTGCTGATTAAGCCAGCAGCACTTTGATAGACCGCTTATCATCTTTCAAAAATATGAAACTGGAAGATGTGGTTTTGACATGTCTTTAGTAAATGGGAGTTTGCATAACTGTCACACTCCATCAGGAAGAAGAGGAAGCTGCTGAAGGAGCGGAGGAAGCAGAGAGAGAGGGTGGAGCTGAAGATGGACCTGCCTGGCGTCTCCATCGCAGATTCCAACGACTCATCCATGTTCTCCCTCAGCGCCATCAAGAAGAAAACGGTGACAAGACAATACACACACAGATGCAAACATATTGATAAATTCAGTACTGTAAGGCATATGTAAGTAATTGATATTGTTTTTTTTCAGCAAAAAATGGGATATTTGGTTATGTATGCTGCAGTGATATCACATGATATCACAGAGTTGTAAGACCATGAATCAAAAGAAGAGGAAAATGGATTTTAATCTTTCAACAGTTTCAACAAACAATGTACAAAACTTGACTGTCTTCACAGTTGAAGGCAAAGGTGTCAGGTGGAAAAGAAAACTAAAATAAAAATTATTTTATGCAGACAGAAATATTTACATTTTAATCACAAAAGAACCAGCGTTATTTTGTGTCTCTTCGCCATTTTACTGACTGCGTCACTTCCGCCAATGTTTTTACGTAGCTCACTACATTTCAGATAACTATCTTGATATGTCTGCTCACTCTTTGAAGGTCACCTCCATGTTGCAGTAGATTTGTAAATGCTCAGCAGACAGCATAGATCTCTCCAATCATGTTTGTAAAACTGCAATGCGCCACTTTACAACAGTCAGTGGCACAGTGCACATGTCTGTTAGAAATCTCATACACTAAAACAGTAACATTAAAGAGTTGTTTGTGTAGTTGGCATTTTTTGAGAGTGTCCAGAAATGACAGTGATTCCTTGATGGATTTTGGGGTTTTAAAGTAAGTCCCTACATACATTCATTACACAGATATTACTAAAGTATGAAGTGAGTACTTCCTCAATGGTGTGTGACTGATGCGACTCCAGGGGATTTAGTTGTGAGCTTAATCAGTTGGCAGTTTTAGATATTACTGTTCTATCGCTAATGGTTGCTACCAAAAGACTCCAGTTGTGGGGGAGACAAAAAAATAAAGCTTCAGTTCCTGTAACCTGATGTTCCTTTGGTATTCCTGTCTCTCCATCAGGTGCTTGCTGATATAGCCAAGGGGGACATGCAGGTGGCAGACACCCTTGTAGAAGAAGATGACGACCTCCACCTGTCTGAGGAAGAGGATGATGAGGCTGATAAAATGTCCCTGGCCTCTGATTTAGATGATGATGACTTGGAAGAGGTGGATCAGAGAGAGAAAGAGCTGGAGAAGAAGGCACCAAAGAAGAAGTTAGTGAAGTGCCATTGTTGCATAAGAATGCATGCTCATGTTGAGTCTCCAAATTATTGCGTGCGGTCTAGACCTGCTCTATATGAAAAGCATCTTAAGATGACATCTGTTTTAATTTGACGTTATACAAAAACAAATTGAACTGAATACTGAATATGAAATTCTGTTCCTGCCATGTTTTGGAAATGTCTTGCTTTTACAGAAAAGGGTCATACCCTCAATTAATTCTCTTATTTAGTTTTTATTTAAATCGGTCTGTGTTTTCCAGAGTAAAGTTTGCAGAAGAAGAGGAGGAGGAGGAGGAGGATGAAGGGCAGGATGGTGGCTTGCTGGTGGAACTGGAGGGAAAGGATGAGAAGAAGGAACGCGAGACCAACCTGTGGTTCAGCAAGGTTTGTCCACTTGTGCTCCCATAATGTGATATATATATAATATTGGTAATGGATATTTCTCAAATGAGTTGGTATCTGTGTGACCTTTTGACCCTGCCATCCTCTTTCTCTGTAGGGCATATTCTCTGAGATCGACCTGGAAGGAGACGCAGACAGCGAGCTTCGACAGGCAGAGTGGCTTCAGAGCAAAAAAACTGGTAACTTTTTCCTCAATCGTCTATTCACATGCTCATTAAAAGTCTTTTTTTTTTTTTTTCTAAAAACATATTTCCAAAAGGATAGAAGCTCTCCTAAATCTGGCACTGACGAAATAATGACCACTTTGGGATCTTCTTTTGGAAAAGGCAAAAAGAGAAAAGCTGAAGAAGAGCAGGATGAGGAGGGTGAAACTGCTTCATTCGAGGAAGAAAAGGCTGGATCTTCAAAAGAAGCTGAAGAGGAGAGTGACAGCGACTCAGATGACAGCAGCGATGACGAGAAGTAAAACCTCATTTACTGTGGCCATCTATGCTGTTTTCTGTTCAAAATGTTATTTAATTTAATGGATCCAATTTGATTCATACTATTGACAACTAATGAAATTAATCTTTTGCTGCTTGTTCCAGGGAGATTACCAAGATGAAGCAGGTCACTAAAGGGGCTGGCGGAGTGTCAGGAGAGGCCAATGACGACGACTTCCAGGTTGTTCCTGTAGAAAGCACCAGTGAGTATGAGAATCATTTACTAGGGCTGTTTATTCATTAAAATATTTAATCGCAATTAATTGCATGATTGTCCATAGTTACTCACATTTTTTTCTGTTTAAAATGTACCTTAACAGGAGATTTATCAAGTATTCAGTACCTGAATAAATAAATTTGCATAAAGCAGCATATTGGCCCACTCCCATTTTGATACATGGGAGTGGGCCAATAAGCTGCTTTATGCAAATTTATGATATATTTATTACTGGAAATCAATTAACAACACAAAACAGTGACACATATTTTTCATATGATGCCAGTATCTTCACTCTAGCTTTTAAACTGAACATGTTACAGTCTCAGAAAGATCAGAGGCCTGTTGGATTTTTGAGAGGTTAATTAGCTGATAGTTACTTTAATGTGTTAAAGAAATCAGTGGTGTTAAAATGAATTTGCTAGCATTTGTATTTCAGGTGTTAAGCTGGTGATCTCCAACTTACACAAACCCTTTTGGAAACTGAAACATCAACTCAAAATCAGGCTACATAAATAACCAAGATGAATAGATAAATGTTTAATAAATGCAGTAACTTTGTGGTTATTGTGCTTCTCAGGTAAGAAAGCCAGGATCCTGGACGCAGAGGGTCTGGCCCTGGGCTGTCAGATCGCTACGTCTAAGAAGAGAGCCAGGGACCTAGTGGACGGCTCCTTCCACAGGTCTGTTTGTTGAAATGTGTTTTTCAATGTGTGTTCACTTTCTAAGGCTGAAGATATTCTTAATTATCATTATTAATAATTTTTGAAAATTAAAAATACACTGTAGGCTTTAAGGCCCAGACACACCAGCCTGACATCAAAAAACTAACAGCAACAAAGCCGAAGAGTCTTTCGTTGCCTTGTTTTGCTTTTGTCTTGGCCAGAAAGTTGCACTCAAACACACCACAAAGACTACAGCCGACGGTCAGTAAGCGTGCATGTTCTGCGCCTGTGTGAGATTAAATACCTCTCCATACCAGCAGGTGGCGGTACTTTGTATACGTCATTCAAAAAGGGAAACCGAAAGACCGAGGAGTGCGAATACACAAGCTGTTATGATACTTAGATGAAACAAAGTAGGGTTTGCCCACCATATTTGCGCTACTCTTGCTCAGCACTTAGCTTCATTTTAGATGGCCATATCACGGTGAAATTATCTGTGTATTGGAACGATCAGATGAGATGAAGAGTCTTCTGTGTCCTCTTGACTTTCCTTGTTGGCTTGCTTTCCTCACTTCTGTTATTCTTCCCCTGCACTGATTCATTTAAGCTGAACAGCCAATCAGAGTGATTTCTCTCACCAATGAGCTCTGCCACCGATTCAACATTGAAAAACATCAGCCTTATTAATTGAAAATATTGTGATTTCCCCTAGTAGTGAAATCTGTGACCAGGTGCCACAAGCATTAGCAACACATTGTTTAAATCAGCCTGACATTTACACACAGTATATAACTGAGTACATTTTTGAAAGATGCCTGTACAGCAAGCTGATGGTATGGTCCTGCAGGTTTGCCAGCTCCGAGGAGCAGTGGGAGGTACCGGCGTGGTTCCTGGACGATGAACTGAAACACCGGAAGAAGCCGGTACCGGTCACCAAGGAGATGGTGGAGGAGTACAAACAAAAATGGAAGGAGATCGATGCCCGTCCCATCAAACGAGTCGCTGAGGCCAAGGCCAGGAAGAAAAGGAGGGTAAGATCGCGGGAAAGGACAATGGTGCAACTGTTGAAGACACCAAAATACATAAAACTGGATCATGGCTGAAATCACAACAGCTGCTAGATCCATTTTAAGACAAACAAAAACACCCCAAACCTTTCAGGCAAAGAATTTCTTAATTTGTTAGTTTCTCTGTGACGTTTCCAGATGCTGAAGAAGATGGAGCAGGCGAAGAAGAAAGCAGAAGCAGTCGTCAACACAGTGGACATCTCTGAGAGAGAGAAGATGGCTCAACTCAAGAGGTATGAAGTCACACCTGTAGGGTTTAATGACTCAACGAAGCAACATGCATCGCGTCATACTGGGTAATTGTATGAATAACAAAATTTAAATCATTTTGTCTTGTTCCCATTTTGTCAGTATCTACAAGAAAGCAGGCCTGGGGAAGGAGAAGAGAGAAGTAACATACGTTGTGACCAAAAAGGGAGCCGGCAAGAAGGTGAGGCGGCCACCCGGCGTCAAGGGAGCCTTCAAAGTGGTGGATAGTCGCATGAAGAAAGACATGCGGGGGATGCAGAGAAAAGAACAACGCGCTAAAGGGGGCAAAGGAAAAGGCGGCAAAGGAAGAGGACAGGCAAAGGGTGGCAGAGGAGGGATGAAGAGTGGTAAAGGGCGAAAAGGAAAATAAATGTGACCCTGTAGCGCTCTCTCAGTGCTTCCTTTCTAACTATTAAACATGTTGCAGGTGAGCGTTTATGGAGCTTTGTGAGCTAAGATGCCTGCCACAGTTCGGGCTCCTGTATCATGTACAGAGGCCCAGAAGAGTTTGGGTCGTTCTCATAGATGACCGCCTTTTAGGAACTTTAGCTGAGGCCTCTGAAACATTTTGACATAACGTTCTCCGTGTTATGTGTACATCTTTCTGAAGATGTAGATTATTTGTCTTGAACCCTGGAACGGAGTGGGTTCACTGAACTGTAAATGGCAGAAAATCAAGTAAAACATAATTAATATGTTCTCCAGAAATATTGCTATTAATGTAAATATTATATACACATTTTTGCAATAAAAGTTTTGTTGAATCTTTAATGTTGTTTCCTGTGATTTAAAAAAAAAAAAATGCCGTTTTTTTAGAACCTTAATTTCTTGAAAGAAGCATTTGATCATTCATAATGCTTTATACCAGTAGTGGCAGTTTGAGTCAAATGACATCAGTTATAAACTGTAGACAATGTATTTGGATGGACAGTGAAATACAGTATAAGACTGTTGCACAAGGGAGCTCCCAAGTGTAATAAAATTGCAATGAAGTAAGTGTGACCTGCTTTCAGTGTCCAAATGCAGCAGTAAGGAGATATGTTTTTAGTTGCATTTAAAAAAAAAAAACATGTTTTTTGTCTCAAAACTGTAGCAGGTAAAACTTAAATCTGTGAAAGAAATTGTCCTTAAGTCGTGTGTAAATACACAGACAAATGGCTGAAATGAGTCTTTTGTGTATGCTATATTTAATAGTTTTATAATTTGTTTATCTTGTGTTTTTGAGGTGCATCATAGGATATGAATCACTGCCAGTAAAACCCAGCCCCAACCAGCTACTTCAATTTCTCTGTATAAGTACTGTAGCTTGTCATTTTGCATCAGTGCACTGTAATGTGATATGCACACTTAACAACAGTGGTGTCATGTAATAAGTATATCTAGTACAACATTTAGATATCTGTTCTCAAGTATTTCTGTCACTACATTTATTTGATAGCCAGTGTCACTTTGCAGATTAAGATTTTATATACAGAACATATGATGAGCTTATAAAATATGTATGTTCAAGACAAATCAACAGTATGTATTATTAAAAGCATTAAAATGCTGGTTACACTGTCAACAAAAATAATCAAATAATGTAATAATAAAACACTGCTGAGTTCATTCTTCTTTGCTCCTTTCCTACTTTACTTTTGAAATTTTTAAGTAGGCCTACATTTTGTTTACAATTTCATTTTGAATGCAGGACTTTTCATGTCACTGAATAGCAACACTTTGATACTGAAATTTTTTTTAAATTTTCTTAACTTAAATTACTCTAATTTCACATAGAGGACACAAACAAAAAAAATAAGTAAAACAAAAGCAGATAAAAGTTAAATTTCGCTACAGTGAATCTGACACGTTCGTATCCCAAATAACGCTGTTATAACATTGGTTGTAGAGAGAAAGGCACCGCTTTTTCACTGAAAACTACATTTCCCGTGGGGCATTGCAACAGACGTAAATCGTGTGAAATGGTTGTGACGTAAAGTGGTTCTGCAGTGTTGCAGTGTGACTGATGCCTAATGCAGAGTTGTGTCGTGCATTGTTTTGTGTAGTTTTTGTGTAAAGTATTTAATAGTCAGCGTATTGTTGTAACGTTCACGTATTAAAGTATCTTTAAAGCTAGGTTTGATTCGGTGGGTCAAAGATGATCATATCAGCAAACGTTAGCTTGTTTAGTTAACGTTATTTACTCAGGTTAGCTTGAATTAAAGTTAGCCACCTGTACTCGCGCTCCCCTTCCTGGAAGTCTTGTTTGGATGTTACCGCTGCAGCTAGCTAACTAGCTGTAACACTGCACGGTTAAGTATACCCTCCTCTCTCTGCCAGGATGCTCCTCGTTATGTTAGTATGCAGCCTGTCTCTGGCTGCCACAGGACAGGAGGCGGATAATGACTGGATAGACCCGTATGACATGCTCAACTACGATGCAAGCACCAAAACGATGAGGAAGCCTGCAGAGGTTGGGCGATTTTAAATGTCTACACTGAATGTTACCATTGCCCTGAATGCTCTGAGGCCACTGTTGATATCTGTGTTGTGCGTGTGATCTGCAGCCATCAAGCTATGTTAATGTGCCAACCAAGAGAAGAGAGTATGCTCAGGACCAAAACCAGGTGGATCTGACGTCCTGCAGCACACAAGTAGTGGATCTACAGAGACAGGTTTGTGGTTATATGATGCTAGCGTTTGTTTTCATCTGGGGAAATCCAAAACAGGAATTCAGAGTATGTGTATAAGCTAGCTATACCTCAGCACAGTGTTCTCTGCAGATAAGTATGGCAATTCTTTACATCTTTAATTACTTCAGTTATCAGTAGAGTTTAGCTGGGAAATAGAAAAGGGTATGAAAGAGCTTTTAAATCTGATGATTTTGGCTAATTGGAGTCACTGGATTAACTGCTTTCTTTAACCCTCCGAGACCCACCATAGACCCGTTTTGGCTTTTTTAGGGGGCTGTTTTGGGGGTGATAGCAGGTCAACAGTAGTTGATCTATGTTACATAGAAGTTGTGTACTTCATCTGAAAGTTGGAAACCTGAAGAATAATTTGAGATGCCACTCAGAACATTATGATAGAAGTATATGGCCATTCACATGCTCATTTACTCACTTGCAGTATGTCACATAAGCTGCTGCAACAATTTTTGGGTTGATATTGTTTCTTAAACAGATTTTGGGCTAAATTCAACCGTTTTTTACCACTCGAGAATTGCTAGAAATGATCAATAATGTTTCCAAACTATCACATTAAGACATCAAGACCTTGATGAATACCATAGAAAAACCTATGCTGTGATTTGGTGTCAATACATTTTTAATTTTTATGGTGAGCACTTCTGTTGTGGAAACTGCTGAGAAACCCCCTTATTGTCAATCTACCTTGTTAAGTCATCTATCGTCTAACACTCTAAGTCTGGTTTGTGGCTGTAAAGTTTCATGAGGCTGTGATTATCCTAGAGGTCACCACAGGTCATTTTATACAGTGATGTCAAGAGTTTCAGCTTTTCACTTCTATCCAATTTATACAATTCCAAGACTGTTTTAGGGACCCCAGTATGTAGAAATATTCAATTTAGAATGGCCGAAAATAGCATATTTATGCTGCATGAAATAAACTGCATGGTTTTTGCCCCAAACTGCATGTGATTATCATAAAGTGGGCATGTCTGTAAAGGGGAGACGTGTGGGTACCCAGAGAACCCATCTTCTTGAAGTCAGAGGTCAAGGGACCCCTTTGAAAATGACCATTTCAGTTTTCCTTTGCCAGAATTGCTAACGTTGGAGTGTTATTTAACCTCTATCACGACAAGATAACATGACATGGGTGGCACCAATCAATTTTATTCCTTGGTTTTTCTAGTTTCACCTTAGCTCTAAAACTGAGCCTGCTAAAACCTCTGAACAGTGGATCTCAGGGGGCACCTGTTGTTATCGAACAGACAAGACTTTTTGTTCCAGTGGTTTTGCTGCAGACATTTACCACCCTATTTACGACATCTTTTTCTTAAAACATTAGAGAAGCATAGCAACACATAAGAGCAGTTGCTAAAAACTGGCAACGATTAAAAAAATAAAATAAAAAACATGCTACTGCTGCCGGTCACTGAGTTCCAATCTCAATCTCCTTTGGAGTGGAGTTTGATGAAAATGCCTCAAAATGAGGTTGTTGGAGACATCAGAGACACTGTTCTTCATCCTTCAACCAGAAGATACAAGTTCTCATGCTTCTGAAAACAAGCTCTGTTGATTGTATTGTAGCAAGACACCAAATCTCGATATGGAGATGAGAAATGAGAAAACTAACCTCCATCAAAACAGTCAGATATCACAAATGCTGCTCTTTGCTTTCATTCAGATTGAAGACCTAAAGACAAGAATCAAGCTCATCTCACAGCAGCCTACATGCAACCCAGTGTTCAAACGATTCCTTACCAGACTTCGGAAGGAGATACAAAGAGTTGGTTTGGTATGTCATTTGACATGTATTAATGCTGTGTTATGTGTCAGTCATTGCTAATGTTAGATACTGAACCTTTCTCGTAACGATCATGTGTCCTACTTTTCACAATGCAACCAATCCACTTTTGTCCCCAGCCCAGTGACTCCACAGACGTTTTCTACGATGCCAAAATCAAACTGTCCTCTCAAGCCATGGCAGAGATTCAGTCACTTCTGGAGGGTGAAGACAGCTGGAGAACAGGAGCTCTGGACAATGCCATCAGTCAGATACTGGTAGATCTCAGACCACATGACTACGAGGCCTGGAAGTGGCGTTTTGAAGACACCTTTGGCGTGGAGCTTGACACAGTATTAAAAGTAAGCTCATTCATTAATCTGAAATCTTTTAGTGTCTCTAAGATACTTCAGTCATATGATACCTAAAGACATGAGACAGTTAACATTCATTGTCAGAGCTTTAAAATCTGAGTGTAGTCTGAAGTCTTTTCTGCATGTGTCCTAAATGAGACTGGAGTGTGCCTTGCAAATTGAATATCTTGTTTATGCAGAGACAAAATGTTCATCCTAAACTTGTATTGCGCACTAGATAACTTTTAAAATCCACCTGAATTTTGAAATACTGAAAACTTCAGATATAATAACAGATAAATGCAGATTGTTTTTTTTCCTTCACTCATGGAAGTACTCAAACAAGAACATTATGCCGCTCATGTAGTGTATGCATATACTTTTAAAGGGTAACTTTGACATTTTTCAACCTGGACTCTATGTTCCCATGTTTTTTGTCTAACTGACTAATGGGAACAACAATATTTGAAATTGGTCCAGTATTGAGCGACAGCACTGTAACTGGCAGCTGTGAAACAAGCTGTGAGGAGCAGCAGTGAGCAGCATCTGTAACGTTACATTCACTAAAACTGCTTGTTTTTGCCACTGACAGGATCTGATTGTTAATGTCTGACAACATTACGGAAAGGATCCTACAGAGAAATAAAACTTTTTTTTTTTTACCTTTTGCTTCATGTGTTATATTTTTCACTGTGTCCAAATCCCGTTCAAGGAGAAGTCTCGTTGTGAAATCTGAATTTCCGTACACTCTGGCTCAAATAAATAGAGGTGGTCACTAAATTCAAAAACTTCATCTACATTGTTGAAATCATCTAGATATTCAACCATGGCATTGAAAAACAATTTCAGAAATTGTTGTCTCTATTAGTCCGTTAGACACAAAAACATGGAGAAATAGGGTCCAGGTTGAAAAATACCATAGCTGCTCTTTAAGTAACCAGGTTACAGTCAGTTTTTTTCCAGTAAACCCATTTTTTAAACGTCATGTAACCATGAAACCTCGGTTCCAAAGGCAGTCAGTGCATGTAAATGACTTTCTAATCTGCTGTGCATGTGGAGGACAAAGACTGTCTACTGCTGACAAAAAGGAGAGATCATTATATTAACACTTAAAATCCATCTGGCTAAGGTGACCTATGTTTTTTTTAAATGCTTTTGGTGTATATTTAGTGTTAGTTAAGTGGTTTTATATCTTGTGCAACCAGTCAAATTGGTCTCTGTTCTGTCTGTTTGTGTTTCAGATGGGGCTCGGTGTTCTGGTCATAGTGGCCATTGTATGCACTCAGCTCTGGTCAACGGTGTCCTGGTTTGTGCAGTTCAGTCGACTGTTTGCTGTCTGCTTCTTTGTCAGTATTATCTGGAACTGGCTTTATCTGTACAAGGTGAGGAGCTCTCTAGTTTTTTTGTTGTTTTTTTTTTTTTTAGACAAATAAGTTTGTAATACCAGTACATATTGTTTTTTCAGATTGCCTTTGCTGAGCACCAAAGCAGCCTAGCGAAGATGGATGGCATCAATGAAAAATGCACTGGAGTGAAGAAAATCGACTGGAGTGATAGCTTGAAAGGTGAGCCCACTCCAAGTGTGAATATATTATGTAACGTCAGTCACTATATTATCAAACATTGTGAATATGAAAATGTTTAACAAATTAAAAATCAACAAATTTGGCGATACGTGATTTTCACCGAACAGCGATGACATGAGGAATATTATGATGATGCTTCTTGTTAGGTGCTAAATGTGAGATTGGGAGCATTTCTGTTGCCTCTATATGGCTCTCAACATGGCCACAGCTTGTAGCTAACAGTGGCAACAGTGAAAACGAAAGCAACACTGCCGACAGAGATAACAGTGTTAACCTTGTGGGTAGCTAGAGGGTGGGTGCTACGCTTCCGTGTGCCGTCGGTCAGGATGGTGTTATCAGCTGTAACCGCCACATGAGAGCACTGTGGAGTGGCGGCTGTGAGCTCGCCAGTGGGGAACTCTCACATGCTCGCACAGGCACTAAAAGCACCTGTGACTGGCCTGGTTATGTCAACAAAGCACAGACAAACTCTGATTACAACACACACAGATGGAAAATGACTTCATTCTCTGCTCAGGTAGACATTAATCCTCTGTATCTTTACATAGCTAATAGTTGTTTGCTGCTATGTGATGTTCTGGATGTTGCATAGAGCACCTTTAAACTCTTGATGTCATGACATTATTGGTAAAATCACCACATTGGAAGTCTGTTTAAAAGCCCTGTTAAGGACATTGATGGTCTGATTTGAAACGGTGAAAATGAATTGTGGTCAGATGAGTGTCTTCCTGCTACATATGGGACCATTCACCACCACTGTGCCCCATTCACATCAGTCAAACATTGCCTGGTGAATCTTTTTTTTTTCTGGTTCAATAAGTTTTGTTTTCAGTGTTTTGAAAGATTTTCTTTGTGAAGAAGTGCTCTCTACTACTGATAGTGATATGAAGACTTTTTTACCTACCTCTACTGTGTTTTGTTGTTTTTTACAGAGTGGTTCAGAAGCACCTGGACTCTTCAAGGTGACCCTTGTAAGAAATACTATGAAGTCCTCATGGTCAACCCCATTCTGCTGGTACCTCCAACCAAGGTAGGACACTATGATGGCATGTATGCTTTTCCAGTGCACATACAGGCTATATTATACTGCAGGCTGTTCTCGTACACCGTTTGTGGCAATACTTACGCCAAGTAATGCACTGTAATTTATATATATCTCACAGAATCATTTTATATGTAATCCAGAGCGAGAAACACTGCATAGGAGGAGGTCGGAGTGGATCGTGAGTCAGTAAATAACAGACTTTCGCCCAGGAGACCGCTGTTCAGATCTTGTGTGAAACCAGATATCAACATTGATTTATTTTCATGTACAATATTCTTCATCACTTCCATAGTTATTTTTACCCAAACCACAATCTTTTCCTAAACCTAATAGAGTAGTTTTGTTGCCTAAACCTAACCAAATTGTTTCCTGTGAAGATGGAAGTTTATTTTGAGAAGACCTCTATACATGTAATGAGTGGAAATGTTGCTGGACATTTGTTGGAGAGCACATGAAACTGAGGAGCAACTTTTCATAAGCTATCATAGGAACTGTTTGAGGATACCTTGCAAAATGACATAATGATGACTTTTAACTTTTATATTTTGATGTCTTAAGACAAGTGCCAAAATGTTGCATTGCTAGTTTGTTTCCCTGTTTTTCAGGCATTTTTTGAGGAAATAAAATTAACCATTTAACTCTATCATAAATATAATAAATGTATATAAACCAAGAGTCGTCCCAAACTATACTATTTTGAAATTGGTGTAGTTTTGAATATATAGCAGTTATAATAGCAGTTACATTCTAAACATCCTTCTCTGTTTAGGCGATCGCAGTTACCATCACAACCTTCATCACAGAGCCGCTGAAACATGTTGGACAGGGGATCAGTGAGTTTCTTGTGGCCCTCCTTAAAGATCTACCAATCACACTGCAGATCCCAGTTCTCCTCACTATCGTGCTCGCCATAGTGGTAAGGACCGTTGATTAAATTACACTGACGCGCATACAGATACATGAAACCAGATAATATTTATTTAACTCTTGTACAGGTATGCATGTATGGAGGCGTGCACGCAGCCTTCCAGCATGGCATCGCTGCACCTTTCCGCCGACCTCGACTGGATCCACCTCCTCCGCAGGTGGAGCAACTGCAGCCTCGCCTCCAGCAGATAGAAGGTGGTGACCACTTAGAAGCAGGGGATGTGCCACCACAACAAGTCCCAAGGCAACGAGCCGAAGATGGCAGATTAGACAGGAACCAGGTTCGTCAGAGGCAGCCCAGCAGACCCAGGGAAAAGCCAGCCAAGGTGACTATAGAGACACTACGCACCAGCGAGCCTCGCTACAGTGAGGATGAGACGGATACTGAGCAGCGTGAGGCGGAGCAGAATCTTTCCGCTGAATCAGATTCAGAAAACAAACAGGAGACCCCAGAGGAGCTAGAAGGAGAGAGTGTTCCTGCTAACATGACCCAGACAAAAACTAGACCCACTGATTCAGATTCATCTCCATCAAAGACTAAACCTCTGAAAGTGCACGAAAAACTTAATCAAGATAAACTCAGCAGAGACAGTGCAGCACCGAGACCTCAGCCAGCAGGACCGTGGCCTTCACAAACTGATGCTCAGGTGAGTTAAAACACATGAAAACTAAATCAAATTCATCTTAATAATATCCAACTTTAGACATACAGTAGTGCTTCTTAACTGTGATTTTACCTTTAAAGTTCATTGTTTGTTATGTTTTAATGCTTCAGCTTTGCACATGCACTAATGGGTTGGTGAATATTACACACTACATAAATTGGTAAATAAGTGTTTAATAACTAGATCATATTTTTTGATGCATTGTCACATTTCATGTTTTCACTTTTGTGTTCTTGAGCTTGTCTTATTTTTATGAATGTGCCAGTAACCAGTGGATAGATTTTATAGCCTTATTTGAATATTTATTTGCTGCCATACTTCTTAAAGGTGCAGTGTGTAGGATCTGGTGGCCTTATTGAACTACAGTGGCCGACGCAGAAACATTGGAGCGCGAATGTCCCGATTCAGATTCACTGTTTGGTTTGTCCGTTCTGGGCTGCTGTAGAAACATGGCAGCCAGATCCATGAAGACAACCCATAGCTTTTGAGCACACCCCCCCACAGGGAGGGGGAAAGATTTAAAGGCCCCCCCCCTCCCCCCCTTCCCGGGGGGGGGAGGAGAGGCTTCCATGGAAGGACCCCCCCCCAGAGACCCCCACCTGGGCCCCCTCCACGGCTGCTACCCCTAAGTGTCAAGGAGCGTTACAGAAGGTCCCCCCCCCGCCTTTAGACCCCCAACCAGCACTCTCCCATAAACCACAATCACAGTCACATTCACAACAAACTCACCGGACATAAGTGCAATAATGACTTTATGTACAATTATATCATTATATAGACACACTTCTTCACTTTTTTCTTCTATTTTCTATTATGTAGATACTAATTTATTTTATTGTATTGCGGCTCAATTTCTTACTAATAAAGGAATATCTTATACAAAAGCGAAAACACAACTGTTATTTTCAGGTAATTAAACACTAACGATAACAGCTAAAATTGACAGCTAAAATTTCTGAGTGGCAGACAGAAAATATTATTCAAAAAATAATTAATTTCAGCTCCTGCAAATCACATACGTTTTCCTTTTACTTTAATATACCGCAGCTGACCTTACAAAGTACGTACTGTCGCATGCAGTATGCATGTTATTGGGATATACTACTTTGTCATAACATTGTGCCTTGAACTTTGACCCTCTGCACAGAAGATTGTGGGTTAGAAAAGCTAGAAAAGCATGCTGGCTGCAAAATGTGACCACATGCAGTAGGACACCCTGGTGTTTTTAGCATATTGCATTTGCACACTTAATTATATTTTTTTATTTTAATTTTCATTTTCATTTCTATTCTTATTTTTTATTATGTATATTACTATACTTCTATTTTATTGTATTTTTAAACACCATTTTAATGTTACTATTAGTTTTGTTTATTACTACTGCTGCTGCAAGGAGCCAAAGCCATCTTGCATCGTGACATACTATGCATTGGGACATATTCAATCTTTTTGTGGCGTAGTAGGCATGGTAGTATGGGTATTAGACTCTAGATAGGGCCTTGCATATTTTTGTCTTTTTTCACTGTAGTTCCAGATGGTTGCAATATACAACCTCACCACTAGATGGCACCAATCATACACAGTGCACATTTAACTGGGTTGTGGTGGCATACTGCTCTGTGACATTGATATTGTCCAAAATCTCATAAAATTAATCTTTGATTAAAATTAGCTACCAAATCATTCTTCTCTGTAACCAGAAATATTTTGCTTTTTTTTTTTTTTTCCTCTAGTCGATAGTCATGGTTATAAATTTGACATTTTAGAAAAACTGATACTGAGATCTATCTTATAAAAAGAGGCTGAATTCTACTGTTAATTAGTATTTTTAGTTAATGAATTTGTTTAATTTGGTAATTACTTTATTTACTCAGCTGTCTTATTGTGGTTAAAGTTTTATTGGTTGAAATATCTATGTACTTTTTATGTATTTTCTGCTAAAAGACATTTTTATTTGAACCGGTAAGCATTCTTGTGTAATATATTTCTGATGTAAACCCCCTCACTGCAGGATCTGCAGGCCTCAGCAGAGGACAGGACCCCCTCCGTCTCAATGCCGCCAGTTGAAACTGTCGGAGTTCCTGTTCAGGAGACATCAGCGCAGTAGGAAGCTTCTACATCATCATCATCATCATCAGTGTTTGGTGCTGGACTGTGGAGGTGATGGAGGTGCCAAGGAGAGTTAATGTCCCTGACTAACTGATGCACAGACATTGTTGTCCAACATTTTGAATGGAGAAACCAGCCCAGTGTTGCCAAATGACTTTATCTTGTTTCTGTGCGAGCAGAGTCATCAGTAGTGTTTGGTCAGTGTGTTCATTATATCATGATGACGAGAAAGAGCAAAAATGTTCAATCACCGCACAGCAGCCACACTAAAACAGGTATCATGGAAACCAGAAATGGACATTTTAAAATCACTACCGTTTACATGATCTGGTGTTCCAGTGGGCAGGAAGAAGAAGAAGAAGAAGAAGATTTACCTTTATTAGTCCCACATTGGGGAAATTCAATTTACACTCTGTTAAACTCGACATGGACATGCAGACCTAAACACACAACATGCATAATGGAGATGTCAGAGTGAGGGGGCTGCTCCTGACAAGCGCCCCGAGCAGTTGGGGGTTTGGTGCCTTGCTCAGGGGCACCTCGGCAGTCCCAAGAGGAAACTGGCACCTCTCCAGCTACCAGTTCACACTCAGTTTTTGTCCATGTCGGGACTTGAACCGGTGACCCTCCGGTTCCCAAGCCAACTCCCTACAGACTGAGCTACTCCGCCCCCGAATCTGGATCTTACAAACAAAAGGCTGTTTAATTATTACAGTATAGAAATAATGTGTTAAATTTTGAAATATAACTTTGGATTTTGTACTCTATAAGGGATAGAACTATTTCTTTCAGCTGTTTTTTTTTTTTTTTTTTTTACAATCTAAGCATTTTTGTGATAATTAATGGTTTGTATATGGAGGGAAATAGTGATGAAGTGATTTTTTTAATTGAAATTTATACAAAGCATGGCAGAATTGCTCAGCAGTGGAAAAAGTTGTAATTAGTGAATTTCATTAATTCATAAACCATTTTTTACATTACAAAATCACTGATTTAAAATCTTAAATCAATAGAAAAACATATTAAATTCTGGTATCTGGTAACAATATTGCTACACGAAAGGACAAAATGTAAAAGTTTCTTGCAGCAACCTGTTCCTACAGAAAGAAATTTATATTGATACTGAAATAAGGTCATTGTTTTGTCTGTCAGGCCTGAAAACTTTACTGTTGTGGTTTCCTCTCATTGCAGGCAGCTGCTAATGAACCCACTGTGCACTAACCACTAACACTGTGCACCAAACAGCAGATAGACAGTGGTAGCGACTAGCTGGTGAACATTGTGCACCAAGTAGCAGCTAAAGAGACTTCCCTCAGGAGTGGGGTGAGAACCAAACAGAGCTAAAAGGAGAGTAAATATTGGACTTCTAATCATCAGGTTCACCGAAACACCAAATGAACGCTAATGTTCCTCTTTGTGTCTGCTGGATGTGTAAATAGGCAACTGTGTGCTAACGCATTCACTACGCCTGCTTTAAACTATTTTCCAATTTAGTTGCCAAATGTTATTACAGATTTGACCTTTAGAAGTTAATTCTGTTTCTTACCAGGTATTTTATTTCCACACTGTCACAGTCATAGTTAATTAGCAGTGGGAAGTAAACATTTTTTACAATAAATTTGTTGCTCCGTCAAGTGTGAAGTTACTCAAATAAAATCAAACATCCACACTGACCAGTACTTGTGTTGAGATACATGTTATCTTTGAGCTTGGACACCTTATTTCTTCCTTCGTCCTGTTTTTGAATTCATGCGGACTAAATGTCAACACTCCTCTATCAGCAGACCCCTATGAACACCAGGAAGACACAGCAGAGACGCAGCGCTTTAAAACAGGTTTTGATGTTTAATAACAATGAATGTGTAGCAGCCACAATATGAACAATATCGACATATCTCATTACAAAGCTAAAATGTGTACCAGTAACATTGACTGTTTACCTGCATTTCACAGCCACGTGTGTGCACACAAAGACAAATATGGTTAGCAGAATCAACAAGGAGTGCTGTTGATGACCAGGATGAAAACTGTATGAGAAAGGGATAAAGAGGAAGCAGAATGAAAGCCATAACTCCTTGGGTATTAATTCATTTCAAGGTTTTTCCCTCCTTCCCTTGAACATCCTACTTAATGGTTGGTAAACATGGAGAGTTGAATCAATAAATGTTATCATGGATTTTTGGCCATAAAACGCTCCACATGTTGTAGGCTACTATAGGGTAGAATGACGCATAAATATCAGCCTACACTTTCTCTAGAGTAATGTGGCCCCATTACCCCAAAGTGTTTGGACTGAATTACAGGTATGTAGATGCTATTTAACATTGCGGACCACATTTAGGATTTTGGACACTAATTTAATTTCTGTGTTTTTATACCGACGGGGGGCTTTACATCAGTAGGCTACCTCTGGGTCTAAAAAGTGAAGCCAATGCTGATGTGTCTTAAACATTCTTTCTAACAGCCAGCAGGAGGTGACTCCTCTGGTTGCAAAATGAAGTTTGATTGTATAGAAGTCTATGAAAAAATGAGCCTACTTCTCACTTGATTTATTACCTCAGTAAACACTGTAAACATGAATTTATGGTCTCAATCGCTAGTTTCAAGTCTTCTTCAATACAGCATGATGTTCATTAAGTAAATTATGGTCCCATTTAGAGTCAAATAGACCATAAAGCAGGGTATGCTTTAGGGCTTTGCTACTTTGTGACTGACAGGTCGCTACCATGGCGTCCAGTCGTCAACTTTAACCCATTCACCGTGTGTGAATATTTTGGTCCTGAAAATGTCTTATTCAGCATTTGGTTGTACTTATGGTGCCTTCAAGTGAAATGCTGGCCAAAATGCCAAACTTAAGGCTTCAAAACAGCACTCCACAAACCAATTAGTGACATCATGGTGTACACTTCTTATATAGGCTACACTTTATAGTTTACATGCAATAATAATAAAAAAACTTTCACGCTGGTTCCAGTGTTTTTAGGCCAAAAAAAAGTGTTTCCCACCAGAATGTTATTTCTGAAATAAATAAAACATAAAACAACAAAATAATAACTAAGTAATAGAGACACCGTCTTGGGGTAGGTCATTGTCGTGTAATCTCAACAATAACTGAAGAACAGAGGCGATGTTTGATTTGTTTTGTCGTCGACCCTTTTCGGTACTCTCGGTGACCCCTGGCGGCTCCCCGGACCGTAGATTGGAAGCCTTTGCGCCGACTGAAACTCATTTCCTGATTGGCTGACTGGAAGGTGCGCGGTGTCACCGAGAGCCCAGCTGAACAGACTTGTCTCTGTTTTAACCGTCCAACAGTGTGTTTGTCAGCCCTCTGACAGCCGCACACTCGATTAAACGTTGAGTCCACGTGGATAATCAATCAGTCAATCATGGAATTATTGGATCGATATCTGGAACGGAGCAATTCAATCAGGTAAGTTATTTTTTTGCATGACTGGTGCTCAAAACTAGAGTGGGGGCATGTTTTCAACATTTTGAAACTTGCTTTAATAGGTATAAAAAGATGTCTCTGAATGTAATGTGTGGGATAAAGTGAAAACCCGGATATATATACACACATATATATCTTTACATGGCTTAGATATTGTCAAATCTTAAAACAAACAGCATTAACTCTTCCTGTCACAGCAGACAAGTATCTAAAACACATTCAGTTGAAAACAACTGGAAAGGGCAATTTAATGAAGTCCTTAGAAGGTTAATTTCCAACAACTACTAGGAAATTAGTAGTCTGTCATGGAGAGCTTGTGGGCGACACACTGTTGGGAAAATATTGAAAGTGCACTCCCTGAGCTAACCTTGGACTTAAACCCAGCAGCACCATGAATGCATTCAGTGTGCTGGCACATTGAGTCCTTCCTGTAAAATATGACTATTGCTCAAGTAAATGATCATGAAATAACTGCTGCTCTCACTTCTGTTTTTTCCCCTCGCTGAGTGCTGCATCTTGGCCTCTTCATACTTAATTTTACCTCCCAAGCAACTCTTACACAATTTGACATTTTCTTGTTTCAGCTCCGTGTCCACTCAAGATATCAAAGAGGAGACGCTGAGAGATGACCTCAAGTATTACTTCATGAGTCCATGTGAGAAGTACCGGGCCCGAAGACACATACCCTGGAAACTGGTGGTGCAGATCCTGAAAATCGTTATGATCACCACACAAGTATGTACAGTGGGATTAATGTAGATTAGGAAAGAAGATCCACACAGAACAAAATGCCTCCTTGAACTGTTATCTGTCCAAGGCATGTAGTCGTAGACACACAAGGTCCCACAAAATCTGAGTTTTTTTTTCATATGGAAGTTGGTGAAATACGCAAACCCTGCCCATACATCTGATCCTTGCTCTTCTTGCTGCTTGTAAAGCTGTAATTTGTAGCCATTCATTATGTTATACTAGAAAATGATTTTATTGTTTCAGCAGTGGACAAAGGGAAACAAAACAGGAAAAAAAAATCCAGCAATATTTTACATTTTATTGAAATTGCAATATAGCATGCTTCAATTTTCAAATCACAGGAGGTGCAATATTTGTTTAAAGTGAAATGTGTGTGAAAATACCATTTTAAATTAAATATTGTGGCGCTGAACAGATGTCCAGGCCTACACATCATATTCTACATATTTAGGAAAGCGTCTTTGTTTGGGACAGATCCCTGCAAGAATCGCACCATAGACCATAGTCATTTGAAAGTTTTTCAATAAAAACCCTCTAATATCCCTCTCATATTGCAAGTAATACCAGTCAAAATAATCGCAATTTAGATACTTTTTCAAAATCGTTCAGCCCTACTTAAGAATTAAAAATATTACTTTCAAAAGTTATTTGCTGCAAGTAACAAAAAAAAAGTTACTTGGTAAAAGTCTGTTGTGTGTGAAGACAAAGTCTAAATCAGTGTTGTAAATGGAGAAATGGGAAATGAAATAAAGCCGACAACCTCATGTTGCCCATAATGATTTCATGACTTACTTTTAAATGAGTATTTCTGGGATAAGAGAAATATTCCAAAAATATTACTGCCTTGGCTTTGAAAGTTTTCCAGTTAGTTACCTTCACCCAGCATGTACATGAAACACAACAGTTCCCTGTTTTTTCCTTCGTAGCTCATCCTGTTCGGCCTCAGCAACCAGCTGGTGGTGTCCTACAAGGAGGAGAACACCATGGCCTTCAAAAACCTGTTCCTGAAGGACTACAGCGGGGTGGATGAGGACGACTACAGTGTTGCTGTCTACACCCAACAAAATGTCTATGACAGCCTGTTTTATGTTCTGGATCAGGCAAGTTCAACCCCTCACCTGACATGCCTGCTACACTGCCTGCTGTTGCTTTTAAAGGATGAAGGGTGAGGGATGATGAGGTAACACAAACATGACTGAGCCCACTGATGAAAGCCCTGGCATTGTTGGGAACTGTGGTGACATTCCTGGGAAAAGGCAACACTGTTTGGATCTGATAGAGTACAAAACAGAGATCTTCAAAATTCAAACATTTAAGGTACTCGGTATAATATCCAGAGCATTAATGTAGCAGCACACTATTTGCAATGGCAAGATATAGAGGTGTAATATCTACCTGAGAGTTTTGCAGGTTTCCAGTTATGAAAGTAAACCGTGCAAACGTGAGCATTCAAGTGCTTTGCATTGTGGGATACAATAGGTCAGGTAGACTGATGTACAGTATACTGGATATTTTCTTCGAATCAGTATGACATCCAGCTATTTTTGGCATACTGTAGATTTTGCCTTTGTTTGCATACTACATACTACATGCTACATTTTCATACTACTAGTGCAGTATGCGGTTTCAGGAATGGCGCAAGTGAGTTCAAGGAAGGCCCAAGATGAAGGCCCGAAAACTGAAATCTTGGTAGCTCAAAGCACCCTAAGTGAGCACTATTGACACCATTAACTAAGGGCTGTCTGTTCAGCTGCTGCCATGTTGAGAGCCTTGCAGAGCCAGTAGTAACACACAATTTCCCAACTTGGGATCAATAAAGTATCTATCTATCTATCTATCTATCTATCTATCTATCTAATGTTCAAGTGTTTAGCACCCTTAATATGTGTAGAAGCAGGGTGGGAGTTTCTGGCACAACTTCACCTACTTCCAAGGTGCACAGAGAAGGGAAAATGTCTGAAGAGGTCAAAACTCCAGCAACATGTGTAGTATATAGAACAACTTTATTGTACAACCAATGCGTTTCAGCTTGTGGCCTTCATCAGGGTTCTTGTTATTTAATATTTGACATGCAGGCTTTGTGTGTGATGCAGAAGTTCGCAGCTTCTCTCCATTATACAAATCACCCCGGTACAGTTTGTTTTACCTGAGGCATCTGATATTTATAGTACAGCCAGTTGGGCCGGCTCTCCGTGGGTCCTATAAGTTACGGCGAGGACAAAGATGGCCGTCTGCTGCCTCTCATCATCTGTAAAGAGTACTACAAGAGAGGCAGTGTGGAGCCCTCAGATGAAGCCTATGATATAGATGCCCAGCTGGAGACAGGTGAGAGGGAAACACACTTTATTGTTGTTCTGTTGTCAGTATTTCCCCTTGCTGTAGAATACCCCTGTAATTAATTTTAGATTCAGTTTCATTGTTATGTCTGTACGTGATTAATTGCTTGATTACCTGTATGTGTTTTAAAGGAGAATACATAACCGATTGCATCCATGAAACAGTCAGAAATGTTGCATTTTAAAGGTTTTACAACCATTGTTATGGTAGAACCTGATTGACTGAGTCATTAATATTTGAAAAACTACAAGAGCTTTTGGGTCAATATTAGATCTTCATTCTTTCTGTTCATCTCCTGTCTCTCAGTTTGTATGTCACATGATCCAAAGTCTGTAAACCAATGGAAAACCCAGAATTCCTCCTTTTTTGATCTGGATTTTTACAGGTATACACGCTACCATCAGTGAACTTTATTTGGCTGCAGCTTTTCTCTGTTGTACATTAAAATCTTGCATTTTATTTTCAGGCTTGTTGACATCAATATAACCTTCCAGCTGAAAGGAATCAACCTGCAGACGGTGCGCTCACGGGAGTTACCTGACTGCTACTCCTTCTACGTCACGGTACGGTTCAGCCATGTTTTCCGTCTTTTATGAAATGAAGTGTACATAAGCAGGTGAAATCCAGGTGAACAGTCTGACACTGAGAGCTTTATTGAAGACAATTTTTATTTTAAGAAACCAATTTTAAACTGTTTTGTGTTGAGCATATAAACCACAGATACAAACAAAAATCCAAATATTTATTGTACTATTGTTGAAACTTATTGCCCACATAGCATGTGATGATAAGACAAGTACTTTCCTCATCGTTTTACTAATCTACTTTCCATTGGCCTCCTAGATAACGTTTGACAACCAGTGCCATAGTGGAAAGGTCAAAGTATTCCTGGACATAGATGCTCAGAGCTATGCATGTCAAGACTGGAAGATATCTGGGACAGGTAAGGTGTAGTAATCTCAAAAACAGAAATTAGAGCAGTCTGTTTAGTTAGATTAGTTGTCAACTTTTAAATTAATTGCCAACTTTCGGTTTGAGTCATTCTCTTAAAATTCTCTGATTCCAGCTTCTTAAATGTGAATATTTTCAGGTTTCGTTCCTCCTCTATGACACTAAACTGAATGTCTTTTAGTTGTGGACAAAACAAGATATTTGAGGACGTCATCTTTGGCTTTGGGAAACACTGATTGACATTTTTCACTGTTTTTGGACATTTTATAGACCAAACAAGTAATAGATTAATTGAGAAAATAATCGACGGATTAATTGACAGTGAAAATAACTTAGTTACAGCTGTAGAGCAAATAAATAATAAAATACTAAGAAATAAAATAAACATAAAGAGCAAAATAAAGACAGATCATGGGCTTAAGAGCTGTTTGTACAATCTGGCTATTCTAGAGTGCAGACAGAAATTTGTAAAATTTACATATGCACTTTATTATAAAGTTGAGAGGTTTAAAGGAAGACCTTACAAGAAGGATGTAGGGCTGTCCTTGACTAAAAAAAGTCTTAGTCGACTAACACTTATACAATTTTGTCGACTGATCTGTAAAACTGAGTTTCACAAAGCACCACTTCAAGTCTTGTGTTTACCAGAGATGTACTCAAGTTTATTGGAAATAAGTCATTCAGCTTGAAAAATCTTTAACGACACTAATCGACATTAAAAAAAACCTTTAAAACCTAAATTTAAACCTTTAATCTTCCTATAAATATGTGAATCTATCTGTAGTTAATCTATCATTTATGTTCATGTACTACATGTTCGCCAAATCTTCTGTATTTTTGTGAGAACCTATAAACCAAACTGTTTGGCCCAAACAATGTAAAAGCCTTTTACTGTTGGCTGTTAGTGAGGTGTTTTCCTGTAACCGTGTAGTTATCAGTAATGAGTGTGAGGGAGTTATGTAAAAGATAAACCCTCACACATACACTAAACCACCACACACACACATATTTTGTCTCTGTTTCAGCTCAGAAGAACACACACTATCTGCTGGTGTTTGACGGATTCGTCATACTGGTTTGCCTCACGTCGGCTGTGCTGTGCAGCCGCTCCATCGTACTGGCTGTCAGGTTACTCCAGGTCAGCTCTTCAGACTCTGCTCACATTAAAAAATATCGTGCAGGGAATATAAGATTTTCAGTCTTCATCACTTCCCCTTTCTTAAGCTCAATGTCACAATAACTGCAGTAATGTTATAGGTCTTTTTCTATGAGGCTGAGTTTGCATTTGTGTTTTTTCAGAGATTGTCCAGATTCTTCCATGAGAAGTACAACCGTAAAGTGTGTGAGGACGACCAGAGGGAGTTTCTGAACGGCTGGTATGCGCTGGTCATCGTCAGCGACCTCTTGGCCATTATTGGATCCATACTAAAGATGGAGATACAAGCAAAGGTAAACTGAATCTTGTCCTCCAGTCTTAGAGAGAAGGTTACTGTATAACGTCCAAAAGAGACTTGGGTTACAATGCAGCAGCAGCACAGTAGTTGTGCTGCTGTTGACAGGGCCGGCAGACTGATCAATTTCAGTTTAAGTGTACAGTATATTTAGAATATTTTCACCACTTTACTTCCCCATCAGACAGCCCAGTTTGATGGGGAAATGAAACCGTTGTACCCATTTATCCTCTCACAGAAGACCAGGCTCCATTGAGGTAAAAAAAAAAAAAAAAAAAAAAAAAACCCTTGAATTTTACCTGACAGAACACAGGATTATGACTGCTGCCTTGATCGGTAAGATTGTTTGTGCTGTTGTGTAACGTTGGTGAATCCAAACTAATCAAAGTCACAAAATAACATAAAAGGGCTAACTGATCGAGGCAGCGGTAGACCAGCAACTCTCATGTTCAATGAGATAAAATTACTGTTTTTTCAATGGAGTCTGGTTGCAATGGTGAGGGCATAGCTAACGGCTCCATATACCTGTCAGAAACATTACAGTATATTGCTTTGCTTCCGTGTGGTAACTCCTGTCTGCTTCTCCAAACTGGGAGTGGGCTGACCGTCATCTACTGTAGATAATACACTGTGGATAAGTACATCACACAACCCCACTTCAAAACACACAAACTATCCCTTCAAGTAAAACAGCTAGGGCTATCATCAGATCAGGTAAAAAAGAAATGAATTAAAAGTTTGAAGGCGTCAGCTTCATAGTAATGTGGAGCTAACTGCGTAGTTTCACCTTTGGTTTTATGTCCCAGAATTTATGAAGCAATTGAGAAATAAAATTACGGTGAGACGTGTATCAATGTCTGGTGGACTTTGGAGTGAAAAGATTAAACATAGACACTGTAAAGTCACGTTTATTTTGACCTGACTGTTTGTCCTGTTTCTAGCCACCATGTTAGGTGTCTTATCCCAAGATTGACGGAAGTAGAAATAAATTTCCTGAGGCTTTAGTTTCGCAGGAAAGCACTGCTGGTCTCCTGCTGAGTGAGTTTGTGGTGTGCTGTTGAGGATAACTCTTGGTGGTGTTGTTTATCATTAATGCTAATAACTCCACCTGTTCTTTTCCTGCTTTAACAAGTCAAAATGTCTGCCAATTTTGGAGTATCTCTAGTTTTGTTACTTTTCAAATGCTAGCCAAATGGTTGACATGAAATGAAAAAAGCCTTTTTAACCCTTCTAGATCAAATCCACGGTCATATTGTGCACCATTTAATAATATTTGCAATAAACCTACAAATCAATTTCTTAGTATATTTTGATCAAAATTCAATCATCTTTTCTTACTGTAAAACAAAATCGCGTGTGCATACGCAAGCTAGTACCAGCCGGTTTCAACCAATAATTAATCTGCAATTTTTGGTGACAAGGGAGGTGTGTTCCCTGTAGCTCTGTATGGTGCTACATTACTATCCTGCGCACTTTTTAGCAGTCCAATTAAATGTGAAGGATTTCATTTTAATCCTTCTTGTAATTGTACATGGTCAAATAGTTCATTTCACTGGGGGATACTCATGGTACAGAAGCTAAAGACGCTCTAACATCCGTTTCACTGGGATTTTAATTTATCAAGTCAGCTCAGAAAGGGAAACGAAGAAATGATAAAGCCAGCAACAGAAAAAAATGATTACTTGTGTGTAAAATGGAAAATATCTGATTTGGGTGGTATTATAAAAGGACAGAGAGAGCAAGATATTTTGACCAGTTTCCTGCCTGAAATCTGGTTGAAGAGGGAACAAATTGAATAAATTTATCTACAGTAGAGGGAAGTTTAGATTTAGACTTGAATTTTTTAAACAAAACTTTTACAAAATGTATGTCTTTTAAATTTCTCCACTTAAACCCTGACAAAATCGAAATTCTTTTAATTGGGCCAGATAACTTTGCCACTGCTTTGATCAGTTTATTGGCCCATTTCATTCAAACACCAGTCCTACCACTAGGAATCTTGCTATCACCCGCACGGTATATGACTTCCGTCTGGCATCCCTTTGAAATTCAGAATAAACTATATGATCTTGTTAATTACATTTTGTATAAGGCACTGCATGACCTCGCCCCTCCGATCAGCAAATCTCAGCCTTTTATCTATCCCACGCTCCAACTGCAAAACAAAAGGTGATCGGGCCTTTTTTGTCTTGGCTCCAACCCTCGGAAATCCCCTCCCTCAATCTATCAGAGTGCTGAATCTCTATCGGTAAGCCTTCTGGTAGGTTTCATCCCTGTATGTTTTAGTTTGGTCTGTCTCTTATTGCTCTGTGTTTCATGTTGTAATTAATCTTCGGTGTGTCTCATTGTTCAATGTTTTATTTGTGTGAAGAAATTTATTATCATGTTTTAAAATGTGCTATATAAATAAAGTTTTACTAACTTATTGACTTATAAAATGTTCTCAGAGATATTTGTTATAACTCTAGAGCATAGAGACAAAATGTCACATTATGTCACACATTAGTTAACAATTGATAGGATGTTCCTCTGTCGCAGTTCCACTTTGTACTTAAAACCCTAATAAAACAATCCACACAGACCATGTCTCATAAATAACGTGCCTGTTATGATAAAATCATGCTTAGAGTTGCTTAAGTAACTTTAAGTTAACTTTAAATATAACTTTTCCTGCCTCTGTTTTACCCTATAGTCAGTGCACACACACACACATTCGCTAACTAAATATTAGCTAACCCTAAAGGGCTTCACTGAAGCCTGATTTCTCGCTAAGACAAACTGTTTTCTCAGTGCTCTTTGTGATTTTGTTTTCCTCTCCTGTAGAGTCTGACCAGCTATGATGTGTGCAGTATCTTCCTGGGAACATCTACATTAATGGTGTGGGTCGGCGTGATCAGGTACCTGGGATACTTTCAGAAATATAACGTGAGTCTGTGAATGTTTTTCAGTCCATCTCCACCACTAAAAAAAATGTCCTCAAATATTCTTTCACAGTTCAGTTGTGGTTCAACAACGGTCTCCTAACTTCCTGTGTAGGTGTTAATTTTAACCATGAAAGCAGCCTTCCCCAAGGTCCTGCGTTTCTGCTGCTGTGCCGGCATGATCTACCTCGGCTACACCTTCTGCGGGTGGATCGTACTGGGGCCGTACCACGAGAAGGTAACTCTCTTAACTGGTTTGAGGATGTGGAGAGATTAGAGAAGTGAATTTATGACGGGGCAGTTGCTGGCCTAAAAGTCTGTTTTTATTGTCAGGGTTGTGGGAAATTAGGGGAACTATTTAGGCTTGATTTGGTGACTTTGCGCCTTCCTGCAGAACTGCTGAGTCCTCAAGAATACAGTTGCATTAGGAGTTCCCAAACGTGTCCTAAAATTGGCTGAAACAGCATTCTGTGACTGAACACAATATATGCAGATTGCACCGATTTTAGTGTGCAGATTAATGCTGGGGAATATTTAATTTATGTGCACTGTGTACAATATATTTTCTAAAATTAATGTAAAATTGTAAACTAATGTAGTAGTATAATGTAAAATTGGTAAATAGTTTCCAATACAGCTGTGTTTTACATCTGTCAGTGTCGGTCCCGCCCATGAGATTTAGCTCAACAACCCCAAATAAAACTTTTGGAATCACATTAATATATTCTTAATCACAAATTTTTATTTAACTTGCAATAAAACAGTTTTTGAATGCATGTTGATAGTTTTGCTCTTAAACCGATTTTATTGGCTTGCATAATAAAGACACAACAGTAACTCATGTTTACCCTATTTAAAAAGGAATAATGCAGGTGATTATTTGCTGTGATTCATAGGTTTTCTCAACTATGTTTCACAAAACTGCAACTTATCAGACTTTCTTTAGTTATTTAGCTTTTTGAAATGCTGTGTCAACATGACCTGCAAATTTAGGAAACTGCAAACAAGGCTTCCTTGTCCAGGAACAACTTCATTTTAGTTTCTTTGAACACGCTGAGTATACGACCACTAGATGTCAGTCTATGTCTTGTCCATGAAACCTGCAGCTTCAGTGAAAGCAGCTTTCTGTCTTTGTGACCACATTTTGAATAACTTAAACTGGGACACAAGTTGTTTCTACATTCATGCATGAGCATGCACACACATACTCACAGGCCTTGTCTCTGATAGAAACAACCACATTTATTTCCCTTTATCAGACAGAGGGCAGTGTAGAGGTGATGGGAAATAAGGGGAGAGAAAAGGGGGATGACATAACAACAAAGGTCATCTACAGAACTCAACTGGGGATGTCATGATCGGGATCTCAAGGCCTCAGACACGCCAAACCGCCAACAAAGAACTAGCGGTCGCCTCACATCTCCTGTGTCTTGGCCAAAAAGTTACACCTGAACACACCGCAAAGACTACAGTTAACGGCCGAGCACGTACGTTCTGCACCTGTGCGAGAGGAAATAGCTTTTGGCTTCAGCAGGTAGCGGAAACCCGTGTTCGTCATTCTAAAATGGAAACCGGAAGACAGAGGACAGAGGATAAGCGGCCGAAAACTTTAGTTACCATGAAACGGAAGTTTACTGCACAGAAAGTAAGAATCAGAAAATAATATGTAAATATAATGGCTATGATGCTTTTGTGTGATTCCTTGTGGAGAAACTCAATTTTACAGATCTTTTGATTAAATTGTACAAAGTTTTTGACAACTAAGATTTTTTTGGGTTGAGACAGATACAGTATGCATTCAGGGGCCATTTGGACAGGGGAAACTTACAGCTTCACCTTAACTGGGAGATCCTTGGACAGCAAGTGCCTTCAGGGAGAATATGTGTGTTTAGCTGTCCTCGCCCGTTAAGATAAATTATTTACGGAAGTCTGCGCGGCAGTGGGCGTCTAAACAAGGCTGTGCTCGTACTGTCGCAGGGACAGATGTGAGATAGACTGAGATCAGCCGCCCCAGGCTAAAGTGACGTCTCACTGACCTATTGGGAATGTGTTGATAATCTTAAAACTGAAGAGGAGTAACTACTGTAAATATGTTGTGGACTGATTTGAAGTGTGTCAGGTCGGTTTACACACATGCTCTTGATTTATGGATTTGAGAATCATATCCATTAATGATGCTGTTTACAACTTGTAATTATTTGTAAATAGCAGCAATTGCGTCACAGATGGTGCACAGGATTAATTACATTATTGTCACAATAATTGCAGTTTCAGTGACTTGACCTGCACTGCTACTATATACCTGCAGTTGTCCAGCGTTTACAGTCAGCTGAGACATGGTCACGATATTTACATTGCGGCAGCTGGGGGAGTCCCTTCTAGTGTGCCGTCTGCCCCTCCAGGATCCTCTGTGTATTTACTGAAGGGATAAACAGAGGATGTCCTAGGACTTGCCATCCCACACGTCTTCAAGTGCTGGAATCCATACCGTCAGGATGTTGTATTTAGATACTATCGCTTTCTGGGGAAACTTCAGTTTTCAGGCTCTCCCTTGTCAGTCATCTGTCTCTTTGTTTGTCTTCCACCTCTACCAACCATCATGCTTCTGCAGCTCCCACTCCTTCTTTGTAACCCTATCTCTGTAAGGATTAACATTTTTGTTTTGTTCAAGCGCTTTTAAAAAACAGAAATATGTTAAATCTACAGACAAAAGATGCTCATTGGACAATGTACAGCATAAAGGTTTGGATGCACTGATGTGGCCTTTTCAGTCCTGATAGGGATAACTGAGCTTTAGGTATCAGCCAATAGCACCGTTGATACCAGGGTTCAGTTAATAATCTGTACGCCTCACTGTGTGGAAGTGATTGGGATCATTCTGCTGTGTGTAAGACAACATCAGGCTTGACTTAAACATCGCTTTCTTTACTTTGTAAAGCTCAATGCAACAAATTTATTATTCAAATAATAAATTGTACACCAGCAACTTAGTTCACAATGTTTTTCACTTGTTACTAGCTTGTCACCAAGTGTTGGCCAGTTCAACCATTTTTTTTCTCAGTTTCTGTTATTACTGCTTTTTAGGTGTCTGAATATGTTTAAACAATCCAGTAATTCACAAGCAAAAATCAAAGATTGGAAATTGTGTAGCAGAAATGTATTTTTCTGCTTTGCTATCCCGTGCACCATCTCAAAATCCCTCATTAATCTTAATCCACTGTCCTTGTGTTAACCGTTGATAGCATTTGCAGCTTTCATTCAATCCAGCGTCTCCTCTTTCGTCTCTCTAGTTTGAGGGTCTGAGTCGTGTGGCGGAGTGCTTGTTCTCTCTGTTGAACGGCGATGACATGTTCACCACCTTCGCCCAGCTGAAGGACAAAAACATGTTAGTGTGGCTCTTCAGCCGGGCCTACCTCTACTCCTTCATCTCCCTGTTCATCTACATGGTGCTGTCGCTCTTCATCGCCCTCATCACCGACGCCTATGAGACCATCAAGGTACTTCTGCTTTGGTACGGTGTTAGTGAGGTGAAAGCTCAGGCACTTTATAGATTCAACTTCTTATGCTATGAAAGGGAGTCTAGTAACAGGAAATCTGAGAAAGAGTTCACAAAACTGCCGTCACAACAATTAGCTGGTTTGTACCATGTTATCTAGATTCCTCTTGATTATCCAGTGTGGAATTAGTCTTAATCGCTAAAGACTAGCATGTAAAAAGGTGCTTTTTAATGTTTTGTGTCATATTATTTGCATTTCTTTGTTTTCACCAACAGAGTTTCCAAAAGGACGGATTCCCGCTGACGGACCTGCAGAAGTTCCTCAGAGAGCAGAAAGATTTTCCTGTTGCAGAAGAGGCCAGTCAGACGGATGTTCACATCAGACTCTCATACCCTTCGTTGTGCTGCTGCCAGCGGTATGATGATCATATTTACTCTTTACTCTTACACATTCACACGTATAAGCTACACCGTACAAACGGGACTTCTCGTCACTGAAACCTGAGTGATATCACGGTTTAAACACCTCAAATCTCTTTTTCCTCCTTCTCCTTGGATTTTCACCGTTGATTTGATATTCAGACTGACACCATAATCTCTTCCTTTAGGCTTTTGTCTTGTCACACTGCAGTGGGACAGTTGTTTGTAGACTATACTAGACTTTTCTGTCTTTGATTTCTGTTTTACTGCAGAGGGAAATTTATCCCCGTTGTTGAAATTGCTCTGATATACTTCATCCAGAGGAGTTTGTTAAAATTTAGAAATCTGAAAGATGATTTTGTTTTAATGCCACCATGCTAGCGACAACCGGGCCTGGAGGTATTATGTTTCGGGTTGTTCATACATACGTCTGTCCATCCGACTGATTCTCATGAATGTGATTTGTCAGGAACGCCTTGAGGGAATTTCTTCAAATTTGGTACAAATGTCCACTTGGACTCATAGATGAACTGATTTATATATGGTGGTCAAAGGTCACTGTGACCTCACAAAATACATTTTTGGCCATAACTCAAAAATTCATGTGCGAATTATTACAATTTCACTCAAATGTCTAATAGTATAAAATGATAAAGTGATGACATTCTGGACAAAAATGGATGCCAACTTGACTGGTTGGCGGACGCACCCAACCATGAGGCGGTAATTCTAGTTTAAATTTTGAGGTCAAATTGACCTAAATGATTAGTCGATTATTGAAATAATTACTGCTGCATTTTCAATCAGCTGATTTAACTGACCATTCATTGTAGCTCTAGAAAGATTTACCAGTTGCTTTAAGCTGGTTTTAAGAACTGAATATATTTAAGCAAAACGGAGACGATTTCACCCAATATCATCAGTAATGTTGAGAAAGTAGCAAGTTTACACTAGATTTTGAAAATGGTCCAACTGTTAACAACTGAGCCAAAGAAAGCCTGTACCATCGTTACGTTTGGACGAATGGATGTTTTAATAATGGATATTTTAATGCGACTGTATCTAAGTAAATCACTCATAACGCGTGGAAACATTACATATACAGAAACATTTCAGAGTAGTTTGCTTTGCTTACACCTTGTTGCTACAGCAAGACGTCGTATGTGTCTATACGTTCTCTGCTCATTCCTTTTCTATGAGCCAATCTCTATCATCAGCAGGCAGCAGACTGGAGTTTCCTCCGCGCTGTGGTTTGGCTCGCTCTTACGTGGTCTGAGAGCAATGAAATTAGTGGTGGGAGCTATGCAGACACACCCAGTGATGGGCTGATTACAGAGAAACTGAGGCTGTGCACTGGGAAGATCCCCCCCCCCCCCCCAGCCATCGCTCCCTCCTTGCTGTGGTGCCTCCCAAATAAACAGGCCACAGTCAACACTCAGTTTAGACTCGTCCAAGCGAGCCGGAAAAGCTCTTGTTAAAGCATGGTGGTTAGCTGGGAAGAGTTATTTGATTGGAACGTAATGTGTGGTGCCAGTTTAACTCCTTTAATGCAGCACAGTGTAGCTCAGTGTGTAGAAGGACTTCACACTGTATCCTCTCTTTCATCATCACTTCTTAATCTCCTTCTGTAATCAGAGGACATCTCTGACCAATATTTCCCAACTTGATGCTTGTTTAAAAGTCATTGCTTCCTCTTTAACTGTCTGTTTCTACCAAGCTGAAAAGTTACAAAGCTCAACCAACAGCAGCACATCACAGACACTTGTGATCAGAGACAGATATCACCATTGTGACTTATTGTCTACACAAATGTAACCTGATAGCTAATGTCAAGATTCAGGGTTTTTAAGCGTATCAATTAACTTTGTATTCTTGGAAATATATTAAATAAATTAGAAGCTATTGGGGAAATAGCAGAATATAATTATTACATAATATTTAGAATAAAGTCATTTCCAATACATTTTGATGTAAATGTTGGGATAATTTGGCAGTAATTCCAAAGAAATTTATTACATGAATACAAAGTAATGAAACAGATTGCAGTGTGATTGTGAATGCAGAACGGCGTCCCTTTGCTGGGGCTCCTCATTCTCTGAGATGGGCGTCAGTGCCGAGGAGCCGGTCATTGTTTCAAAGGTCCACAGTTTCACTTTGGAGGCATTATGTGACCAGGCATTATCAATCCACTTGACGAGGATGGCTTTACCCACAGGTGCTTTCCCTCGCGCATTTGTTTTTTTTATACAGAATATACTGTATATACAGTATACTGTATATAGTATATATTCATTGTATTAGTTATGATAACAATGTGCACACAGCACCAGCCTCACGTATGCAGCCGGAAAACAGATGGTCCGCGAGGTAAATTATCAATGGAGTGAAGTGAAAAACAAACAAAAATTCAAGTAACCTCTAAAGTTTTCATGTATGAAAGGATCACAACTGAACGGACTACTTGGTAACTATTAGCAAATCATTTACACTGTGTCATTTGTATTAGAGTGATTCTGTCCCAAGATTTTTGATCCATATAAGTAGTTGATCACTGTAACCATGGTCTCTTTAAGTGGTTTCCGCTGTACCCTATTCATAACTGTATTTCATTAGTGTATAATCACCTGAAACTATGAATTGCTGTATTTTTGTGACCTTAGAATGAGCCCTTTATATCTACATCACAGAGTCTGCCATGTTGCTCTACCATGTTTCTATGGTGGTCCAGAACAGACAAACCAAACACTGGCTCTAGAGAGAGACTTTAACATTTTTATGTTACATGAAAGCCACCGTAGTTCTCCAACATATTTGTGAAAAGGTCGCCAGTCCATTGCAGGGCACATAGAGACAGACAACCATTCACGTTCACATTCACACCTACGGGCAATTTAGAGTCATCAAATAATCTAAACTGCATGTCTTTGGACTGTGGGAGGAAGTCGGAGAGAAAACCCACGTTTACACGGGCAGAACATGCAAACTCCACACAGAAGAGTCTCAAGCTGGATTCTACCCTGCGACCCTCTTGCTGTGAGGTGAGAGTGTTAACCACTGCACCACTCCGTCTGACTTCCGTTGCTCCTAAAGCAGGTACACGCTGTTAATATTGTTTAACACTCAGCAGGTCTCGTTACTGCAGTCTTTGAAGAGGGAGGAGTGAGTAGAGACGTACTCAGTTAGTTGCAATATGCAACCACACCACAAGATGCCGCCAAATCCTACACACTGTACCCTTTTTAAAGGTCCACTTCATGATTGAGGGCACAAAGAAAAATCCCAGAACAGCAACTCCTGTAGTCATTTGTACAGCATTGCGCAGTATTTGCCATCAAACTATTATTTTCTGCATCCAGAGCCTCAGTCGTTTGTGAAAATTAGTTTGAGTCAGTGGAAAAGAACTGAAGCCATTAAAGATGGAAATATTTTCTTACTTTTTCTTACAGTGTATGTATCAGTTTGCCAGGACTCTTCCATCATTATCAGACATTAACACTCTGCTGTCTTTCCTGCTTCCTCCACATTTCTATCACGAGCCATCCGGTCGTGTTTCAGGAAGTTTAGTTTCAGTTACAGAGCCATTATGTAATAATGTAATAGAAAATAATAGTGCAACGTAATGCAAGACTGACAATTGGTTGTGCATCTTCTCTGTGGAGATGGGCGTTAAACTGCCAGTAGCCTTTTAAGAGTTGGCTGACTCGTTATCTTTAGGAGTACTCTCATTAAGCTACACAGATTCAGTAATTGCAGTCATTTGGAGCCTCTGAACTGACCAAATTTAATTTTTATGAGGGTCTTTGTCTCTCTCTGCTCACAAAAATTAGATCAGCGTTCTCGGCTAACATGTTTATGTCTTACTGGATGAAATTTAATCTGCATGTGATTAGCCTCTTCCTACTGTTATCTTCTTTTGCTGCATTAAGTTATCTTGTTTGGAAAGCAAGTTGAGGCATGAGAGTCGCCATCCGGTTTATTTGGAACCAATATTTCAAGTTTGTCATTTTAAATAATGTACTGCAGCTCGAGTCTTGCGAATAAAACTGAATGTTGAACAGAAAAAGTAGAAAAGTAGCTCCGATTCTCACAATGACACAAATTATCTACCTGATCAATTTATGTGCTGCTTTATGTGATGTTTGAAAGAAATTTGACAAAGGGAGTGCTACACTGTGCACAAAAGCAATATATGAATACAGTGGTACAGAGTTTGTTTTGCTCTCCATGAGAATGGTTAGACAAACGTCCCTGCTCTCTGTGAAATACATTCACATCCTCAAACAGCAGTTAGTGGAACAGAGAGTCTGACACTCGGTCTGCAGACTCAGCAGTAAAATGTGCTGCTTATAGCAGATCATAAAGATGAAGGAAAAAGTGTCTAATTGTTTACAGATCTGATGAAACGGGAACATATTTAGCTGGTTTTCTTGAGAGCAAACAGCCAGACACAAGAAAGTGTTCAGGACACATGGTGACTCATTTTCAATGCTTGTTTTGGGGATTTATTCCCAGAATCACCAGAAATCCAGACTTTTTCCTTCATCCCTTCATTGTCTCTGTGTGTTTCAGGGCTACCAGGTGGAAGCCCAGAGAATAAAATCCACATGCTTTTGCTGGTGTGAATTGACTATGATGATCTGTGTGGGAGCTCGACAACCACAATAGCGAGAGTTTAGAGAAACCTCACCGGTCTGAACAAGTAGCTGTGTCCCGCTAAATTTAACTTCCTGTGACCTTTGAGGCATGTTGGATACAGTTGGCAGCCTCCAGGTCTGAGAAGTGACATGTCTTACAACTTTAACCCTTTCACACGGTCATGTCTCGAAGGTAACCCCCAAATTGCAAAGACTTGCAAAAACGCTAATGAGACTCGCTGCCCGATGATCTATCCTAACCTTCACCATCTTGTTAGTTTTGTAATTTTGGGTGTTACCTTCTGGACATGACCCTTTCACAGTGTGTTTTCAGTTCGTGAAAGTTGTAGTGTAACATTTTGGTTGCCTACAAATGTCTCATTTAGCTTTCATTTGTATTTGGCTCCGCCCTCTCGTCTGAGCTGAGCACAAGACTTCAAAATGGTTGTGGCTACAAGGTAACACACATATTGCGAAACTATCGCAAGATGGTTCATTGACCTTGACTGTTAGATTACAATAAGCCATCAGACAGAGTCTTGCGAGAGTTTGTGCAAGTTTTTGCAGTTTGTGGGTTACCTTCGAGACATGCCCCTTCAGTCCACAAACTAATGGGTGACGTCACAGTGACTGTGTCTTATACATAATCTATGGGTGGATGTAACATCTCAAAGGAAACAGGACTTAAATGTCTTATGTCTTATTACCCTTATTAATGACCTAATGCATGTACTGTATATGGTGATGTTGATGAGACATCTGGTGTGTCATATGTCTTTTTGGCTCATGTTGTTGCAGAGCTCCTGAAAGTGACGATGTCATACTGATCAGCTGACAGCTGTCCAACCTGCAGAGCACACGGATCAGGAAGGAGGATCATGAAGCTGGGAACAGGACTTCACACGTCTGATACGGACTACGAGATTAAACCATCTACCGCAAAATCCTTTAAAGTGCAGGGTTACCGAGAGACTAACCGATTTCTGTGATGTGCGATGTGAGACACCAAACAAGTTCCCTCTCTTGAACATGAAACGAGCTGGAGCTAAAGAGCTGGAAGTGGAAGCAAAAAGGTTTCATGACAGCATGTACTAGAGTTCAGGATGCTGTTGAGAAGTTTATTGGGCCTTTTTAAGGTCTGTTCAGTGTTTTCTGCATCTGACTGTGTTCGCAAACACTGGTGCTATGCAACATTATACAGGGATGTAATTTATTTGTTAAGAATTGGAGTAAAGATTGCAGTAAAGATAATCTCTTCATTATTAGAGGGCTCTGTTAAAAAAAATCAAGTGCTCCTAAAGGTCTCTCTAAATTGCATATGCTAAGATTGAGTAAGACGGGAGTTTTGAATGAGCAAACCAGAATTACAGTGTGAGTCAGATTTATCATGAAATCTACAAGCAAGTGAAGATGTTGAGACAAGCTGGAGCACGACTTCTCACTGAGTGTGAGCACTGTTCTTTGAACTTGATAAAATCTAACGTGTTTCCTTAACCTCGTACAACATGCTGGATCAAACTCCAGGAGTTTCACACAGTAGAGACCTCTGTTGCTCTGTGGGCTGCTTCATAATATCATCCAAAACATCCCTTGATTACTCTGTCTGGATGAAACAAAATGCCTGAGGTAAAGGTGGTTATATGACACCCACTCATAAAGACATCATAAAGTGACACCCCATAGAGTAATTTTCCTATGTGGCAATATTTATGTTTAATATCATTAGTTATATTTGATTTTAAACAGTGAAAGGCAAGAGCAGGATATTCAGTTTAAGGATTTCCTTTCAATAGATCTGTTTAGTTTGGGTCAACAAACACTCTTCAAATCAACATAAAGTCAGAACAAATGTCAATATATGTGTGTGTGTGTTTGTGTGTGCTGTCTCAAACAAAACACGCAGGTTTGTTGTGGAAAATAGGAGTTCAAGATGGCAATGATTGTGGATTATCACGTGAACAGATGTACAGCTCCAAACACCTAACCTGCAATCTAAAGGTGAATATATCACACTAGAGTTATGTGCATCAGGATGGTTCAATGTGAATTTGCACTGTGCTGAAAGAAGAAAGTTGTACACTGAACTAAACTTTTGCAGTTTTGGAAGAAGTACTAATATCTGTTACCTGAATAATAGTACCAATACAACAACATAAAAATACTCTATGTAAAAGTTCTACATTCAGTACATCAGCAAACAAGTACATCAACAAGTACTTAAAGCATCAGAAGTAAAGTAGTCATTATTATCAGCATTATTATTTTTAATTAATACTAAGTAGGATTTAACTACTTATACACTGTTCAAAAAACTGAAGGGAACACTGAAATCTTGATGAATGAATTATTCAAGTTTAAAATCTTTACTGATGTACACTGTATAATTTGTTGAGAATAAAACGACGTAACAGCGGTCAGTGAGAACCAAAATCATCAACCCACTGAGGGCTGGATTCAAAATCACACTGAAAGTCAAAGTAAAAAATGAACCAAAAATATTTCAGTCCATTGGTGAGCTGGCCTTCCCCAGGCAAATCATCTGGTGTTGCTTAGAAAGGCCCAACCGTGAGTTTTACAGCACCCCTCGCCTGGACCTCGGTGCTGCCCAGGGCCGTGGAGTTTTCACTGTGCAGAGTGCCCTCTTTCTCTGTGGGGAGGGACAGGATTCCCACCGCCACTGTCTACCGGGTCCTCAGTGTGAGGGGTCTGCAGCTATTTTGGCACCCCGTCTCGTTTACCATGCTTATGCTGTGTGACTTTTTGCCATCAGCATTCATAACCAGACAACCTTTGTGATCAAATTGTTAATTAGTGCACCAAGTTCTTCATAGATCTAGCCTCGTAATTTTGCTTTCAAACTTCACAAGAATCAAGCTGATTTGAATTAAACAAGCTCATAAAGCATGAACTAGTCGTAAGATGGACATCAGGAGTGGAGGACCAACATGTTGATTTGTGGCAACAACATAAGTATTTATTTAACGTGTCTCCATAACTTCATCCAGCCATCCTTCGGGAATTTTCGGTACAAATTAGAGTAAAAACTAACATCTCTGATTATTTCTGCTCGGCGTCCGCCGTGTTTCTTTTACACTAAAGTCACGTTTGATGACCCCCTTAACACTTAACACTGACGTTTGATCACGAGAGATTTTTTTGTTCATGACTGAATCTGTTAGTGTGTGATGTGCTGTTTTGGCCAAATCATTCACACACTATAACAACAAAATCTAATGTCGTTATGTGTGGGGTCTCATATTTTGAAAATCTGTTAAGAGTTGCAAAATCTTTTAGTGTGGGCCAGCCTGAACTTTAAAATGTTCCCATTTTCCAGGCATCTCCGGGACCTTCCTAGAAAGTCCAAGGTAACCCATCACAGTCTCTCAAAATACGCTGGAAACACTGTATTAGCCTACGTCATCCAAAGCTGGCCCCTACATTTCAAACTCATTCTGGCACCGCTGCTTCCATTGAAAATGGCTTGTAGAAGGTTTCTGTGTTTCCCATAATGTGAACACAGCATAAGTCTGTATAATGACTTAAAGGATCTTTTTTTTCATCATAGTGGCAGAATTGAGCTTCCATAGAACGTAACAAGGAGCCCCAACCAGGCGCTACTTTAACCCCCGAAGACCTGCGGGGTTGCAGGTGATCCCAACTGACTTTACTGTCTTTCAGATGCTCTCATAGGTCCAGTTTTAGAGCTAGAGTGAAGACACATATCATATCAAACTAGAAAACCTAAGGAATCCACTAAATAACGCTCCAAAGTTGGGCTAAATTTTAGCAATGAAAAACTGGCATGGTCATTTTCAAAGGGTCTCTTGACCTCTGACCTCAAGATATGTGAATGAAAATGGGTTTTATGGGTACCCATGAGTCTCCCCTTTACAGACATGCCCACTTTATGATAATCATATGCAGTCTGGGGCAAAGACCATGCAGTTTTTTTTGCACACAGTATAAATGAATTATTTTTGCCTATTCTAAAGTGAATATTTCTGCATACTGGGGTCCATAAACAGTCTTGGAATTGCATAAGACTGGAAAGCTGAAACTCTTGACCTCTCTGTATAAAATGACCTGTGGTGACCTCTAGGATAATCACAGCCTTGTGAACCTTTACAGCCACAAACCAGATATT